>CM059186.1:58186750-58702965 GCA_030323885.1 Branchipolynoe longqiensis | reverse complement strand
ACTATATATTATAATATATATATATATATATATATATATATATATATATATATATTATTATATATATATATATATATAGCGCCAATGATTTTCCGCAATCGCGGAAAACGGACGGAAATCGCGGATTGTCAAGTTTGAAACGGAATTCATAAGTTGGAGCGGAATTCCGTTATTTTGTGATTTATATGCATATTTATTGACTTTACTTATATCTTATTAACTTTTATATGTTATATTCAATTTCATGTTCTGTTTTATGGATTTCAGATAGTCATGATCTCCAATCTAACATCAGTATTTATTTAAATTTTACTAGTAATAGTAAATGACCAGACAGGATGGCCGAATGAGTTAGAGCGTCCGCCTCCCGTTTTGATAGATCGTGGGTTCGAACCCTGGTCGAGTCAAACCGATGACTTAAAAATTGTTACTTGTTGCTTCATAGCCTGGTGCTTGGCATTATTAGGATAGGGCAAGGACTGGATGGGTCAGTGTCAAGATAATGTGACTGAGTGGGATATCAGGTCATGGTGCTGGCGGTCTGGTCTTCCAGTGGGGCAGCACTATAAAGTCACCATGAGTGTTCACTGTCACAAGTCGGTATCCGTCCTGATATGACCTTAGATGTTGCTAGGACGTAAAACAACAACAAATAACAAAAACAAAGTAATAGTATATATGTCATCTGTATACGCCATATATACAAGGTATGTATGTATATATATATATATGGACCCGCAAAAATATATATATATTGATCTGCCAATACTAATATATATATAGGCCTGGGGTAGTAGAACCATATCAGTTTCTACACTCACCTATGACAAACTGCACATTCTATGATTCAGCTAGGCCTGAGCATTAATGGTTTGACGGGATCTGCCGTAATTGTGCAGATTTCTGGGTTCTCGGAGGACGGCCTGGGGTCATAGCACCATATCAGTTTCTACACTCACCTATGACAAACTGCATGTTCTACGATCCCGAGTCGTCCGCCGACGCCTATGCTGCGGAATGGCTGCTGCCGTCAAAATGTTAAGCGCAGAACCCGGCGCATTTGTGATGGATCCCGATAATGCGTGACCAGAACAGTCGATGCCATCATAGCATTAAACCTGGAAATCTGAGCATTTGCGGCGGATCCCATCAAGCCATTAATGCTCAGGTCCGGCTGGATCGTAGAATATGGCTGCTGGCATTATAGCGCAGAACCCGACACATGTGCGATGGATCCCGTCCAAACGATACTGCATATGCACACCCAGAACAGCTGCTGCCATCATAGCATTAAACCCGGAAATCTGTGTATTTGTGGCGGATCCCCTCATTAATGCTCAGGACCTGCTGATGTGGCCAGTATGGAATGGCTGCTGTATTAGTTAATAGTAATACAAAAGATCTGAAAGTCAAAAACTTTCAACTGCACATATCTCACTCCATATGGTTCACTCTTTTACATTCAATAACAAAAAAGTTTTCCTTTTATATACAGTGTAACTGACAAATTTCAAACAGATGGGTGCAAAACATACATACATACACCTTGTATATATGACGTCCTATACACAAATAGCCTGAACTGAGACAAGTAACTATGTGTGGTCTAGTGGTTGAGGTGTTGAACTTGTAATCTGAAGTGTTTGGTCTTGTGGGTTCAAACCCAATACAGTCCAACACCTTTTTACATTCAACAAAAAAACTACTTTTTCATCTATATGTGTTTCTCAGTGAATTATGCAATGTAATGTAATTGTACTAACATATATTTTACATTAAAGAAAATATATTTCCTGTTTGAACTACTCTAAAGAAAATTGAAAATACATCAGTTTTACTCTCCTTTCTCTCCACTCACCCAGCCATTTTCACAACAACAGCTGTCACATGACCAACCTAAGTCACTCTACACCACCAAGTGGAAAAATTCAGTACTAAGCATGCACCACCCTGTGGCACAAATTAGAACTATTCCGAGTTTGTTTGTTTTCCCGGCAAGGTATACTGGCTGACTTTAATACTAATACTTCGGCGATTCAACACCAGGGAGTAAATGAGTTCTACTCTGGATCGGTGGTTCGTGGTTTGCAGTTTGTGGCGTGTAGGCCTACTTGTAAAGCAGTTTTGAGAGATAAATAGTAATGTATATTTAACCTTATCGTTCTAATTCCCAATGATTCCCATGTTATTCCGTGTTGGTTTCCTGGGCCTGCCGCCACCGCCTCTCCGTCCCTCCGCTGGTTGACGCCTTCGTTAGAAGAAACCCGGGCTAAGGGCGGACAGCCAGAGTGCCAAATATGTACGGGTTCTACCCCTCCCCTATTTAATATGTATTTGTTACTCTCTTAGTTTACTGGCTCTACCCCTGCCGCATTTAGCTGTATATTACTGAATGTTATTTCAAAACAAAGCAGCCAGTGTACTCCGCTGCTGCTGTCACTTATAAACACCTGAGATATTGCTACTTGTTATTCATGTTTAAGATAAGAAGGTGGTTATTGGTTCCCTGTAGGGGGTGATAAGCTACAATCAGCCCGCTGGACAGAAGGCCCTTAATAATAGAGATAATAATGAATCATTGGTATAGAGTTGACCATAGCGGTTAATATACTAAGGGACTGGTGGATAGTAAGGAATGCAAGGGACATTTCAATCACTTTTAAGAGCTCACAACTTTATTTCTGTTCCTCCCAATACAATCTAAGTTCTCCAACATCACCGATATGAATAAATACTTCCCCTCCCATCTTAATAAAGTTTTGAATTTCCACAATTAAAGCCTAAATATCGTCTAAAAAAACAGCGCGTGCAAAACATGTCCAATGGGTCCGAGCCCGACCGCTCGACCATTCTACGTTGCTAGGAGAGTAGCGCGAGACGTCACGGCGCGTCTCCTAGCAACGGGTTACAGCAGTGAACCCTTCCCCGCATTTGATGGCCAATGCGGGTTTGTCTTGGCGAGCAGCTCGCATTTCCAAATGCGGGTTGCTCGACCCAAGCCCACACCGGCCACAGCTCGATTATAGTCTCACCCACTTCATATCTGTGAAGTGGGCGAGACTACGCGACTGGTGGAAATGCGGGCTGGGCTAATTAGCTCGCATTCTGAAATGCAGGCTACTCACCAGCCTCGCATTTGCCACCATTTGTGGGGCCGGGTTCCCTGCTGTAACGCGTTGCTAGGAGATGTCAATTGTGACTCTCCTAGCAATGGGGGAAGGTCAAGTGCTTGGGCTCCGCCCCATCGGACGTGTTTATGCACGCTCTGATGTTTTAGACGAGATTTAGGCTTTTATTGTCGAAATTCCAAACTGATTTAACTTAACAAATACGGGAGGGGATACACTTATTGTACTTAAGCCGTGTTTACACGGGCAATTGTGAAGCGAATTAGGCAAATCGATTTATATGAAGCGATGTAGTGGCGCGTTTACACGGACCGAGATTGAAGGCGGAAATCGATATTTGCGCATGAGCAAGTCCATACGAACCAATGCCAGTTTCGGTTTGTTGACGTCGCCAGTAGAGAGTGGTTTCGACCTAGATCTGTATGGACTGAATCGTATTGGTTTGGAACGGTCAAAACTTCTGCTGGGCAGTGAAACCCTAAAAATAAATGATGAAAAAAATATCTGTGCACAGCTAGCGGTTTCATAGACTAAATTCTGTAATATGCACTTTTGATCGACCGGAAAGTCAATAAACTAAGGTCTTGACTGCGCATGTGTGTCGACGCGCTTAAGCTAGATCGCTTCATCTATACTACCTCGCAAGGTGGTTTACATGTACCGATTTATATAAATCGATTCAGCCCTAAAATGCCACAGTGTCGCGTTTACACGGCAAATGTAAATCGATCTAGGCAAGTGGTTTTATATGAAGCGTTTTAACTTGCCCGTGTAAACACGGCTTTATTCGTTATTCAGTGAAATTGAACTATGAGAGAAGGAGGGAGGGGGGAAATCGATTTTTACCTGTGATCGGTCTACACACTTGTATTTTGATGTTTCTTTCCTTTTACATACATTTTGTTTTATTTGGGCAGTTGTGTGGTGGTTTCTATCATGGTTTGAGGTGTTGCTGCGACTGTACGAGCTCTTCACCCCTGACATCATCCAGCGACCACTCAGGGCTCTCACCCACGGGGCTAGCAGACACTGGGAAAACGCTGTGGTAGGCAGCCTAGTTGGTTTAACCCCCTTTGAATATAACCTACATTATAATGATATATATGCATTAGATCATTCGAGGTTTATTTTCATGTTTTTGTTCATTTAAAAATGTGTACCCCAAGCTCACAAAGCATGAAGTTAACAGTACTATCAACTATTGGTTTTCTTTTAAACTATTTATTGACGGAAACTTTAAAGCTGCATAGCGCAATGAAATCATTACATTTTCAAAACCAAAAACACTCACCTAAATTTGACCCTACATAACAAACTTTGATACTGGTGTATTAAGCATGTGATACTGCATATATATAAGGAAATACTACGTCAATTCAATGGAACCTTTGTTGTTGAAGATTTATACTGCCTATCATGGATAAGCCTGAATAGGCTTGTTTTCACCATTAGACAGTTTGTCGATAGAAAGCCCGAGCCTACACTTTTACCGACCCAAGGGATTTTTAACTTCCAACACCACATAGACATGGTATGAGAGCAACCGGCCTTTGATGTCACTGTAAGTTATACACAGCGGTGGAAATCCAAATTGGCAGAGATGGGGGCAGGGGGAATTGAACCACCGACCTTCAGATCAGGAGTCCGACCTAGAAAAAAGTCAGACACTCTAACCACTCCACCACAGAGAACAACCTTGCAACCTGTTGTAACTGAAGCCTACGGTGTCAGAATTTTGACGTGCTTGACAAAATTAATTAAGCATGTTTTCACTTCAAGTATCTCAAAGTTAATCCATTGGAAATAAAAGTTCTTTCAGACATAACGCGCTACTGCTTATGACCACAACAGAGGATTGGTCACAAAGAGGTTGCAGAGTGGTCCTCAGTGGTTGCCAACCTTGCAACCATTTGCATAGGTTTCTTTGGTCGCAAGGAAGTCGTAAAAAGGCTTTTTGTGTTGTAGGTTCTTTGGCCCAAAGTGGTCGCAATTAAAAGCGGTCACACTGGGGCTTTAAATAAGTGGTAAACATGTTAGAGGTACTATAAAAAATTTCCGAGGATCTCCCTCCTCCCCGCCCCTCTTTCCAGGCGTTGCACGCTATGGTGTAATCAATGGCGATAAATGTGGCAAGCTTAAAGAAATTAAAAATAGAAGCACTGGTTGAAGCTAAGATTCCATATACGTGGTATGCGGCATGCGAATGTGGTATACGGCATGGATACCCATGCCGAGCCCCAATAGCCGATGTCTACCTTTTTTAGCGGGGGGGGGGGAGGGTAGTTAAACTTTTTTTTTTTTTTAAACCCATGCCATTTTGGGTGTTTTTTTGCTCCAAATTTGTGAAAGAAAGTCAAAGTTACTGTTCTTTTCTATAGCAAACATAGCAGCATTCGTGCCGATCTGTCCATGGGTCGATCCATTTGCCTCATTGACAATCGCATTCGGACGTATGGAAGCACTACTATGCCTTTACATGCTTTTCGAATTTTTGCCGCATTCGCATACCACGTATATGGAATCTTAGCTTTAACTTTTTAAGCTAAGATTCCATATACGCAGTATGTGATACCCATGCCGACCTCCAATAGTCAATGTTTTGAGTTTTTTGCTCCAAATTTGTGAAAGAAAGTCAAAGTTACTATTGTTTTCTATGGCAAACACAGCAGCATTCACATTCGCATTCGCACCTATCGGTCCATGGGTCGATCCATTTGCCGCATTCGCATTCGGACTTATGGAAGCACTACTATGCCTTTACATGCTTTTCGATTTTTTGCCGCGTTCGCATACCGCATACCGCGTATATGGAATCTTAGCTTTACTCTTCAGGAGAAGGTGACGGGATTACACCAGGTGGAGCCATGCGTGGTGGTCTTCTCGTTCGAGGCGTCTCAGCGCGCATGCGCCCTGCTGGCGGACTTGGACACTAGACCTCGTGACAAGGTGGTGTTCGTCTACTCCGAGCAGGACGTGTGCCGCCTGGTGCCTGACCACCCAGCCTACATGGTGTTCATAGACTACAATGAGAGCAATACCATCCTTGAGCCAGAGGCAGGAGGTTACAAGGCTCTACATCTCACCACCGTCAAGTCACTCGAGCAGAAGGCTTATGGTAAGTTCTGCTACCCTGGTCGTCGCAAACTCTGCCGCCCCCCCCCCCCCTTCTCTGTACGCTACTTCACACATATATCACTTTAGTTACTTTATTAAATACAAATTATAACTTTTTTGGGGGCGAGTATGAGAGGACAAATTAACACCTGACTTGAAGTGGCATCTGATGGAGGACAGTGCTAAACAATCGGACATCTGGCTACCCTAACTACAGGACATATCATAAGCCGTGTTTACACGGGGAATTGTGAAACGATGTAGACAAAGCGATTCATATGAAGCGTTTTAGAAGCGTGTTTACATGGCGGAGTTTGAAAGTGTGTCGGCGCCGGGAGCAAGCAGGCACCTGTAGCCGGCAAGCACTGCTATTTGTTTAGTTTACACACGTCGATTTGACTCCGATGTAGCTGCTACGTTAATATCGCTTGGAATTTAAGGTTAATTTAATTAAATTTCATTATTTGAGTCTGTAATTCTGTTAAATATGTTCGCATTCACTAGATTTCGGCGTAATCGGGCCCTAACACTGCCGGGCACCAGCGATTAGTTACTGCTCCCCCTGTTCCCGGCACGCACTACTATTTTATACTATCGCCGCCCGGGAACAAGCTGAATCGCTTCAAATAAACCACCTCCAGAGGTGGTATAGATGAGGCGTTTCATATGAAGCGATTCAGCCCTAAAACGCCACAGAACCGCGTCTACACGCCAAATGTGAGTCGATCTAGGCAAGTGGGTTCATATGAAACGTTTTAAATCGCCCGTGTAAACGGGGCTATATATAGGCCTAAATCAGATATAAAATAGAGAACCCTTTCATGTTTTAGTTCTAAAATTAACAATGATGTACCCTGTAGTATCATTAAATATCTCTGGATCTATAATAGTTAATACACATCTGCTAAGTATGTGTCACAGTTGGAAAGATGCCATTGTCGAATCTGTGTAACACACAAGTAGACATATACAGAAAATGATTCGTTCACAATGAGTGTACACACCTAATTCTCCTACAGGTTCCGTGTCTGTGGTCTACCTGGATGATCACGGCCCACAGGAGGTGCCAGAGGATCATCTCTTTAACCCTCATCTCGACTCCGCCTACGCACACCCAGTGCTCGGCGTATTGGCACAGCAGCGCAGACTCTTCAGCGTCAATCGTCAGTGGAACCACCACCAACGCTGGGTGTTGCGTGACTGGCTCTGGGCCAGTTCTCAGAGGGGAGGTGGACAGGGGCGTTAGGATTGAGCACACACTGTCTAAAGCATCTATTCACACTATTCATGCCGCAGCCATGTTGAAACCAGACCGAGGCCACTTACACGTCTGCAAGGCGCCGCTGTATGAAAACTAATGTGAATACTTTTTCGTTGACCAATACCTCTCGAAATCACTCAAATTTGAGGGTATTCATTTTAGAAACTACCATATTCATCTTTGCATACCTGTTTTCTATCTATTGGCCAATTTTCACGAAGATTGGGTGACCCTTGCATGGTGATTTTCTCATTCTTTAACTACAATGTGACTGTCAACTTCAAGTCTGTATTGACCAATTTCATATGACGTCAGCACAGGCATTTAGGTCAGTGCGCGCGCTGCTTGGCTGCAGGACAACATCTGGTCACACTGCAAATTCAATGGCTATGAGGAATCTTCATAGAGAAAAGGTGAAATATCTCTAAAACCACACCACCTAGAAACAAACTGATTGGAATACACATAGAAAACATGTTTAACAAAAAGATTATATTAAATTAATGAGGTTAGGGTTCTGGATTTCTATTAATTTTGAATAAAACTGACGTTTTGCACTGCGCGTACCGGTAAACTCAATGCATTGTCAATGGCACCGAGCAATCTTCATGCAGAAAAAGTGAAATATCTCTAAAACCACAACACCTAGAAACAAACTGATTGGAATACACATAGAAAACATGTTTACCAAAAAGATTATATTAAATTGATACGGTTAGGGTTCTGGATTTTTATTAATTTTGAATAAAATTGACGTTTTGAACTACGCGTAAGAAAGATATGGAACTAATTGAAAATGTCCAATGCCGTGCGACAAAGCTTGCTCCCACACTGAAAAATCTCTCATACCATGATCGTCTTCGTGCCTTAGATCTACCTAGTCTCTACTACCGAAGAGCTCGGGGCGACATGATTGAGACATATAAGCACCTGACAGGCAAGTACTCTATGGTCGCTGATTACCTAAAAATGGATGACACCAACACCAGAGGTCATAGATTCAAATTGAAGAAAGGGAGAACGAACAAGAGTGTCAGACAGCAGTTTTAAAGTTATCGTATTGTCAATGCCTGGAACGGTCTGCCTCCAGAGGTTGTGGATGCGCCATCCTTGAATGCTTTCAAAGCAAGGCTGGATAAGCATTGGAGGCAGTATAAGTATTGCAAACACCCAGTATTTGACGCTTATGACCCCGTTAAGTCACAGTTGGACAGGCCTCGACCTGATACAGGCTTATAGCCTAACCATAATCAGTAGCGGATGAGTATGAGTGAGTATGAGTATGAGTATCGGCAAACTCAATGAATCAATGCACTGTCAATGGCCGTGAGCAATCTTCATATAGAAAAAGTGAAATATCTCTAAAACTACACCACCTAGAATCAACCCGCTTGGAAGACATATAGAAGACATATTCAACAACTAGATTATATTAAATTTATGTGGTTAGGGTTCCGGATTTGTATTAATTTTGAATAAAATAAACGTTTTGTACTGCGCGTACCGGTGTCATGGTATAAAACCCCTGCCCGATCGCAGCCCCTGCCGTGAAGACAGTTGACTAAGCATTTATTTTTGTAAATTAAATTTTAAAACTTTCAGTGGATCGATTAAAAATATCTTAATGCGCGATTGAAGAGGAAGATCTGAAGTATTTAATGTAACCTAAGAGCAATTTATGCTGAAAGTATTGAAAACAGAGATAATAGTGAAAGTTGGGATATTCTGAGTGTCAGTGCAATCTTCATACAGAAAAAGTGAAATATCTATGAAACTTACACCACCTAGAAACAAACCCCCTGGAACATATATAGAAAACATATCCAACGAACAGATTATATTAAATTTATATGGTTAGGGTTGTGCATTTCTATTAATCTTTAATAGACACTGGCAGTGTGTATTCATTCTGCAGCCGAGCTGAGCTTGTTTACAACCTCTGCGCATGCGCAGAAGCCACGACAGGGGCTGCGATCCGGCAGGGGTTTTATACCATGACACCGGCAAACGCAGTGCATTGTCAATAGCGGTGAGCAATCTTCTTGAAAAGTGAAATATCTCTAAAACCACACCACCTAGAGACAAACCGCTTGGAACACATATATAAAACATATTTACCAAATAGATTATATTAAATTGATATGGTTAGGCTTCTGCATTTCTATTGATTTTGAATAAAAAATAAAAGTTTTACACTGCGCATACTGGCAAACTCAGTGGCAGTGTGCATTCGTTCTGCAGCCAAGCTGCGCGCGCATACCCGATGTTTGCAAACATTGAAATAGGTCTATAGTTATGGTGGTATCATGTAATGCAGCACTGTCAGTGTAGTTATCTGTGCAACACAGTTAAACAACTAGTCTTAGTAATTGCAAATTAAAAAAAGCTTTAAAAGGGTTAAAATATATTTTAAAAATATATCTATATTAAGAAAGTTATGCAATTTTGCCAGCCAAGGTGAGCGACTTTGTTGACATTGCCTACTGAAATCCATCTGATCATCACTCAATCTTCATGAAAATTGACCAATAAATTTTAAAAAGGTATGCAAAATTAAATATGATAGTTTCAAAAGTGAATATCTTCAAATTTTACTCCTTTAATTTCTGTAGTAGTTCATACACATCAGCACACAACAGTGTCTTATGGCAATTTCCAATACCCGACGCATAATCAGCCTCGTTCTGATGACGAATTAGGTCGCCGCGTGAATAGGGTGAATTGACTGTCAAATCATTACAATCCAGTTCCGTGGTCTTTGAATTGAACTGTGTTATCTTAAAGTTGCATAATCCGATGTTTTATAGTTTCTGTCATTTTCTGACATAAATACATTAGATTTATCGCTATAGACCGTGATATATGTGTAATAGACATCTAGACACGTCTGTAAATATGCTAATGAGATGACGTCATGGAAAGTTTAGCGGGCGGTTTAGTGAGCCCTGGACGGGAATAAACCATTTAGTATCCAGAAGTCAAAGTGTTCAGACGTACTTTCACATAGACTACCTTACTTTAGTTTGAAGTAACTTTTATTTTAGATGGTTAACTTTGGAGATATTTGAAGTACAACCATGCAAAATTAATTTTGCAACCACGCCAAAACTCTACACCATAGGCATCTGCAGTAACAGGTTCTCTTAAATTGCATCTGTATTCCCTTCAATGTGATGACAAATGTTTAATAAGTGCACCACTATCTAAGTTACATATGTAGAATCAAATCTAGGTGAGTATTTAGGTTTTGAAAATGTTATGTTTCATCGGACTATGCAACTTTAAGCATGTTGATATAGATGCCAAAACAGCCCGCGTGCTAATCTGTGAAAACAATCGCTATGGGACCAGTTTACTCGCATGCTATAGGGGCCTGTTATGTTGGAAAAAGTGTTATCTGGGTCGCGTTCAACTGTGCGTTCCAAATGTGCTACTCTGAACGGTGGTTTAGCTGTTGGATGTCTCGAAAATCGCGTCCTCCATAACATGCACTTCCTGCAGCCATTTGCAATTGATTGATTGATTGATTGATTGATTGATTGGTGGTTGCTTTACGCCGTGTCGGCAGCACGGGCCATATTCACGGCGAGAAATGTTTGTTTTTGGTTCAAACCATCGCTTTTACATGTAAAAGCAGACAATCAATTATGTGCCAATAGACACTAATTAAATTAGAAAGCTCACAATCATATATCTGTGGTCAAGGGAAACAAATTCCCATAGAAAAAGAAAAGTTTCATTAATAATTAATAGAATCCATTTAGTAAACTATATAAGGTAGTACAGTCCAGCTGCCCTCAAAAAGGCTAAAATGTTTTCCTGTTTTACCTTAGTAAAAAGGTCATGCATACTGCCTGCAGTGTAGAACCGTTGGCGCAGGGCCAAAAAATCAACGCAACTTAGTAAAATGTGTTTGAGTGTCAGTGGGGACTGACACCCAATACATTCAGGGGGAGGTTCCCCCTTGAGCAGAAAAGCATGTGTAAGCCACGAGTGGCCAACACGGCAGCGACTAAGGACCACTTGGTCCCGCCGACCTCCCGCATGAGTCTGTGGTGGCTTTCCCACAGATGGTTCAATTTCTTTAAGTTTATTGATGTTTTCATCCCACTCATGTTGCCATTTGGATTTTATGTGGGTGGCTATTAGTGGTTTCAGATCAGAGTGAGGGATCAGACACGGTTCAAGATCACAGTTCAGGGCCTTCTTCGCAGCCCGATCAGCTCGTTCGTTTCCTTGTATGCCAGCATGGCCAGGCACCCAGCACAGGTGGATATCATACCCATCTGTTGTCAGTTGGTTCATTTTATAAATGACCGTTGCTAGAATAGGGTGATTCGTTTTCAGTCCAGCAACAGCCAGGAGGCAAGAGAAGGAATCACTGTATATAACATAGTTAGTGTGGTTGGATACCTCGATACACTCCAAAGCGAGAAGGAGTGCTCGGGCCTCTGCAGTGAAAATCGAGCTCTGATCGGGCAAACGTACACCAAATTTTTTCCCGATGGTTTGAACAAAAAACAAACATTTCTCGCCGTGAATATGGCCTATGCTGCCGACACGGCGTAAAGCAACCACCAATCATCAATCAAGCCATCATAGCATTAAGCGCAGAACCCGGCACATTTGCGATGGATCCCGTCCAAATGATAACACATAGGCACAACCAGAACGGCTGCTGCCATCATAGCATTAAAACCTGTGTATTTGCGGCGGATCCCATCAAACTATTAATGCTCAGGTCCGGCTGATGTGTCCAGCATGGAACAGCTGCTGCATTAGCTAATACAAAAGATCTGCGCGCGCATCCTCACATACATATACACTGCCAAGGATATGCGTACTGCTTGCATTTCTCATGTACATATTACTGCTGTTATTATTTACTGTTATGTCATCCACGTCTCATCCTCCCTCATACCATACATAGTCCTGGTGGCAGATGCAATTTTAATTGACAAATGTGAAATATTCTAAATTTAAATTACCCAAATTGATTATTTATATTCATAGAATTTACCAAACATTGAATATCCAACATGGAGGGGAGGGGCAACATCCACCTCATTTCCCCTTCCCCCTCTATGGCCCTGCGCAGTAGGCCTACTTGGTCTGGGGAGGCTAATGAGGTCATGAGATTGGCCTAATTGGTTAATGGCCTCCCTGCATAGTGGGTTTGTTGTTTTATGTCCTAGCAACATCTAAGGTCATATCAGGATGGGTACCGACTTGTGACAGTGCGCACTCATGATGACTTTATAGGGCTTCCCCACTGGAAGACCAGGTCACCAGCACCATGACCTGATAACCCCCTCAGTCACGTTATCCTGACACTGAACCCACCAGTCCTTGTCCTATCCTAATAATGCCAAGCGCCTGGCAAGGAAGCGACAAGTATCAATTTTTAAGTCATTGGTTTGACTCGACCCGGGTTCGAACCCACGACCCCTCGATCTACAAACACGGGAGACGGACGCTCTAACTCATTCTGCCACCCCGTCTGGTCCCTGCATAATGGGTGTTTCAAAGTGAGTGTCCAAAGGGGTGAGGTTATAAATTCACGGGTTATTCTGTATATGCTGTCCCAAATCATTAGCTCATGCACCAGTATCTAAGTTGGATATATAGGATCAAATGTAAGTAATTGTTTAACTTTGACTAAATTATATTTCATCGGACCATGCAACTTTAAAAGGCAGCTATTTGGCTATTAAAAACAGAAAAAAAGAAGATAACTGGGTGTTAGATATATGTATCATATAAGTTACTGATTACCCACGTATGGAATGTTAGCTGTACAATAATAGACCTTTTTGCGATGGCTATTAAATTACGACTGACATAGACTAACAGTGCATGGTATATTTTATTGCATTAAAATACATCACATATAAATCAAAACAATTTCATGAAAGCAAACGAAGTTGTGCAATAGTGCATGCGTTGAAGAGCAACGGATTTTTCTTTAATAAAAAAAGCAAGTTATTTCATTCACCATGTATACATAGCATAAAAGGCATAGTAACAATAAATGGATAAAAACAAAAAAGGAAACCCACCCAAAGAACCAACGAGTTAGCTATTACATTATAGCACCATTGTATAGGGTAAAAAGGTAGGTAACTGTGAGCTATAAAATAGACTCACTTTTTCACTCTTTCCAAAGTGACAATAAGATCACACAGGGTTTTATCAATACCCTCAGCCGGTATAACAAAGTGTTCCCGGTCGTTCATGATATTGTCCCCAACCTCAAAGAGGTTCCTGTTGCTCTCCAGCAGGCTCTTCAAGTCCCACAGTTTTGTGTGGGCGCTTTTTCCTTGCTTTGCGAAGACATATTCAAAAAGAGGCTTCGAGGCTATTTTGCTCGGCGTCTCCGGTTTTGTACCATTTGAGAATGTGTCGTCAGTCCAGTGATAGAGGTTCTCAATTTGCTCATCCTGGACATAGTGGTCGCCCATGTTGCTCCTCTCGGTGACATCAAATGCCTGTAGGATGCCTGAGAGAATAAGAGAAGAGATTAACCTAATTTACTGTAAACACGAGGAGACTGGAGTTCTTAAACCGGCCCGTTATATATCATGGCGACAGAGACCAAACTCTGATAAATGCTCTCCAAGCACAACTCTGCTTAGTTTTTATGTTTATATAACCTGATATGTGGGGGGAGAGTTGTAGACTCACTGCACCTGAACTGAGACTGGGACTCCAGTTGCTGTTTTGAAAATGACTGAGTGAGTGGAGAGAAGGGAGAATAAAACAGGTATTTTCAATTTTCTTTAGAGTAGTTCAAACAGGAAATATATTTGCTTTAATGTAAAATATATGTTAGTACAATTACATGGCATAATTCAATGAGAAATGCATATAGAAGGAAAATGGTTTTTTGATGTTGAATGTAAAAAGGAGTGAACCATATGGGGTTTAAGCCCACAAGACCAACAACTTCAGATTACAAGTTCAACACCCTAACCACTAGATGACAGAGACCACACATAGTTACTTGTCTCAGTTCAGGTTATTTCTATATACGACGTCATATAATATATACAAGGTGTGTGTGTGTGTGCGTGTGTATGTATATTTATATATCATGTATATAAAAAAACTAAAACGTTAATTTTGTTTAACAATGCCTCTAGAGCACATTGATTTTTATCATCGGCTATTGGACGTCAACCATATGGTCATTCTGACATTTCTTTGTGGAGGAAACCTGCTGCCACCACAGAGGCTATTCTTTCTGATAAGCAGCAAGGGATCTTTTATATGAACTTTCCACAGACAGGACAGCACACACCACACACAGACTTTGATGAACCAGCTGTGGACCACTGGTTATATCATGTATATATGATATATATACTATATATATATCACGAGGGCATATGTCATATATATATATACAATGTATGTATGTATGTATGTATGTATGCATGATATATATATATATATATATATATATATATATATATGTCATGGGGGTGATGAAAAGTGGAAATATTGCACCTAGAGCGGGACTCGAACCCACATCTCTTTGCATTCCGGGCCAGTGTGCTAACGATTACACCACCTAGGCTCCCTGATATCAACACACTGCCCACGCCTACCTGTTTATGTGGTTACTTGCCTGAGAGGTCAGTGCAGCCTACTACACTCGTCCCCCTGGAATTGTAAGTCTTTTAAATGGTCATTTAATGCTTACAATTACATACATACAGGCAATGCACTTACACTTACATACACAGGGTAGGTTCAGCAACCATACAGCGCGTAGCTTGTACAGGATCCTGGTCACGGCAACCAGTGTCATGGGGGTGATGAAAATGGGAAATATTGCACCTAGAGCGGGACTCGAACCCACATCTCTTTGCATTCCGGGCCAGTGTGCTAACGATTACACCACCTAGGCTCCCTGATATCAACACACTGCCCACGCCTACCTGTTTATGTGGTTACTTGCCTGAGAGGTCAGTGCAGCCTACTACATATATATATATATATATATATATATATATATATACATATATATATATATACATATATGATATAAATATATATAGTATAGTTATACGAATCTTACCTGGGTACAGACGATGGATAACTGTTGCTTTCCCAAGCTACTAGCCCCGGATAGTCGTGGGTCAGGGAGAAAAGAAGCACATTCGGGTGCAGCAATCGTTTACATACTTCTTAGGATAAAAAATGATTTAACTGTATATGGATCCTTATTGTGTTTTCGATTTGGTTCCAGCGAAACATGATAATCGTGGTAGGGCAGGGTGGGTGGGCCCTGACCCACGACTATCCGAGGCTAGTACCTCGGGAAAACACCAGTTATCCATCATCTGTACCCAGGTAAGATTCGTATAACTATACTATTTTACCTCAGTACTACGCCTCTGGCTACTCGTAGCCCAGGGAAAATTTTACGTCATTAATTTTTTACCCTTTTATCCATTAATGTTTGTAATCATACTATGTATATGGGTCAGGATCACGAAAAGAGGCCAATTGGTGGAAGTTGTCGGCATCGAGCATGGATGTCGGCGTCGATCGGTATAATTATAATTTAGCATTGACAGAGGTGTTGGAAAGTCTTTAAATTTATCCTGAATTTAAAGGTCGAGAAAATACAACAACCTGATTTGTTTCTAGGATAATTTAATATAAAACAAAGAAAAGCGCGAGACTTTAAGAATTGCGATGCCGACATCTGTTAAAGTTGTCGGCGTCGATCATTGGATGTCGGCGTCGATTGGTATAATTATAATTTAGCATTGACAGAGGTGTTGGAAAGTCTTTAAATTTATCCTGAATTTAAAGGTCGAGAAAATAGAACAACCTGATTTGTTTCTAGGATAATTTAATATATAACAAAGAAATGCACCAGACTTTAAGAATTGCGATGCTGACATCTTCACTTGACCACCGATTGGCCCATTTTCGTGAGGCTGACTCATATATATGAGAGTACATGATTTAATGTTGTTTTCACCTCTCTTTAGTTGGTGAGTAGGCGTGTCACCAGGCCGCTTGACTTTTCTAGTCGTTTGTTGCTATGTTTTGCAAACGATCTAGCCGTCTTCCACCCAGCGTGTGCAAGAATTCTCTTGACTTAATTGTCTTGCCTTGGGAGACCATTGCTCCACGCGTTGAGTGAGACACATAGCTTCCAGTGTTGACTCCTGCTTGTTTAAGCACCTTGATCGTCCACCTTGCGAGAGTGTCTCTCGAGATAGCTTTATGTGGCTGTTTAAAGCTGATTAGTAGTCTGGAATTCCTAATTTCTCATGACTTGGATATATAAGCCCTAATGGCTGAAACTACACAAATCCGTTTATCATCTGGAAAACTATTTACATGTACTGTGGACAGTGGGTCCGCTGTGCGATTTGATTTGAGCAATGTCTCTAAATACCCCTGAATGTATTGGGTGTCAGTCCCTGCTGACACTCAAACACATTTTACTAAGTTGCGTTGATTTGTTGGCCCTGCGCCAACAATTCTACACTGCAGACAGTATGCATTACCTTTTTACTAAAGTAAAACAGGAAAACATTTTAGCCTTTTTGAGGGCAGCTGGACTGTACCACCTCATATAGTTTACTAAATAAATTCTATATCAAACTTTTCTTTTTCTATGGGAATTTGTTTCCCTTGATCACAAATATATGATTGTGGGCTTTCTAATTTAATGAGTGTCTATTGGCACATAATTGATTGTCTGCTTTTACATGAAAAAGCGATGGTCTGAACAAAAGACAAACATTTCTCGCCGTGAATATGGCCTATGCTGCCGACACAGCGTAAAGCAACCATCAATCAATCAATCTCTAAATCAAATGTCGCTTCATCCGTATCTATTTCTAGTCCATCTAGTGAGAGTGCCACAATCGTTTGCGCTCTGTGTCCTGTAACTAGCAGTATTAAAACTGCGAATTTAAATCCTAGGTCCTTCATTGACAAATATCTGTTGCTAGGCCATGACTTGAATAACTTGAGCTATTGTAGGTTTTAACGGTTTGACTCCTTTGAGAAGACAATGAAGTCCCCATTTATTTAAATAACTTGGATGGTCTTTCTCATGAGCATCGTGATGTGAATCATTTTGCACCTCTGCACTTTGCACTCTTTAGTTTCCTTCCCACACGATTTTTTGTATTTGCCCGTGTGCTTTGTATCCGAGTCAGAACTCGTCGTCGAAGAGTCTGACGAAGAGTCTTGTGTTTCCTCCTCTTCTTGGTCTTCTTACTCTTCTTCACAAGGGGCTTCTTTTTTTGGTCATCAGTTGAGGCCTGATCCTCAGATAGATCCTCCCATTCTAGGACGTAAAACAACAACAAACAAATGAGATCCTTCCACTCAGACTCATCTGAGTCAAGTGGAATCTTTGTTCGCTTCTTCTTAGAGGAAGCCCCTCTCGATGGTACCATTTCCTCCATCTTCTGTTGCACTAGCCTGGCAACCTGCGTGTCTAGGTCAGCTGGGCTGGTGTCGAACCACCCCGGCTCCTCAGAATCTGTCTGTTCTGAGGATGGCGACCTTTGTACCTGTGCCGGCGGTGTGGCGTCATCATCAGCACTGAGTGCGTGAGTTGCCTCTGCTTTACTCCACTTCATAGCCATGGCTCCGAGACTGTGAGTAAAAACGAAAAACAATAATTAGGCATGGTCTTAGGCTGAATAGCACACTGATAATTAGAATATAATTGTATTAGGTGTGTATTTATGTCGTTAAAACGGTTTTTAACACAGGCCTATGGCTAGCAGACAGTGGCAGGATGACGGTAGGGTAACCAACTGATCCAAATGAGGGGTAGGGACCAGTGTAGCAGTACCCTCCCACACTCTAAGTACCTATAAACTTCTCCCACCTGTAGCTTTCTTCACCAACAAGTTGAAGAAAATACTATAGGACTAGGATTGATTGATTGGTGGTTGCTTTACGCCGTGTCGGCAGCATAGGCCATATTCACGGTGAGAAATGTTTGTTTTTTGTTCAAACCATCGCTTTTACATGTAAAAGCAGACATTCAATTATGTGCCAATAGACACTCAAAAAATTAGATAGCTCAGAATCATATATTTGTGGTCAAGGGAAACAAATTCCCATAGAAAAAGAAAAGTTTTATTAATAATTGATAGAATCTATTTAGTAAACTATATGAGGTGGTACAGTCCAGCTGCCCTCAAGAAGGCTAAAATGTTTTCCTGTTTTACCTTAGTAAAAAGGTCATGCATACTGTCTGCAGTGTAGAACTTTTGGCGCAGGGCCAAAAAATCAACACAACTTAGTAAAATGTGTTTGAGTGTCAGCGGGGACTGACACCCAATACATTCAGGGGGAGGTTCCCCCATGAGCAGAAAAGCATGTGTAAGCCACGAGTGGCCAATACGGCAGCGGCTAAGGACCACTTGGTCCCGCCGACCTCCCGCATGAGTCTGTGGTGGCTTTCCCACAGATGGTTCAATTTCTTTAGGTTTCTTAATGTTTTCATCCCACTCATGTTGCCATTTGGATTTTATGTGGGTGGCTATTAGTGGTTTCAGATCAGAGTGAGGGATCAGACATGGTTCAAGATCACAGTTCAGGGCCTTCTTCGCAGCCCGATCAGCTCGTTCGTTTCCTTGTATGCCGGCATGGCCAGGCACCCAGCACAGGTGGATGTCATACCCATCTGTTGTCAGTTGGTTCATTTTATAAATGACCTTTGCTAGAATAGGATGATTCGTTTTCAGTCCAGCAACAGCCAGGAGGCAAGAGAACGAATCACTGTATATAACATAGTTAGTGTGGTTGGATACCTCGATACACTCCAACGTGAGAAGGAGTGCTTGGGCTTCTGCAGTGAAAATCGAGCTCTGATCGGGCAAACGTACACCAAATTTTTCCCGTCGGCAGACTACCGCAGCAGCTACCCGGCTTTGGTCTTTCGAACCATCAGTGTATATGGAGAGGTGGTCTGCAAACTGGCCTTGAATCTCTGCATGCAGTCCTTGGTACTCGAGTGGATGTGTCCCAGACTTCCTCAATTTCGTGAGTCGGAGGATAACCGATGGCTTTCTCAATGACCACGGGGGATATTCTGGGACTTTGGCATCCTCCAACATGTCCAAATCTACGCCCAAGGCCTCCAAATGAGGTTTCATTCGGAGCCTCAGTGGTCGGATGTAATTCGGCCTGGCTTCATACCTGGATTCGTCATGTTGCTCGAATAGACAATTGTGTGCAGGATTCAATGCATTAGTTGTTATCTTGACTACATATTGCATGGCCAGTTTGATTCTCCTGTTGTTAAGTGATGGTTCATTGGCTTCGATGTAAAGGCTCTGAACCGGTGAGGTGCGGAAGGCCCCAAGGGCCAGGCGAAGTCCCTGGTGGTGGATCGTGTCTAGCAGCCCAATATATGATTTCCTTGCGGAACCATATACTATGCTGCCGTAATCCACTCGTGACCGAACCAAGGTTCTGTACACGGAGAGCAGAACATCTCTGTCTGCTCCCCACTCTGAGCTGGACAGCACCCTCAGGACTAGGAGGTACGCCTTAACGAGAATCACAAATGGGGAATCTTAATTAAACCCCGGGAAAGAATCCCTAACGATGTAAATGGCTCCTGCCAAACATCTCTCCATTCGGCAATGGGCGGCTTAATTAATAACCAAACAATGGAGGCATTGTTCTATCGATCATGTCAAATACGATCAAAACTAAGCTGTAAAACAGTAATAACTAATCGAATAGTTTAAAAAAACTTTGTACGTGAATGCTAACATGAACTGAACCAACGTATCGAGCTTGAAAGATACTAACTTGTTTGGTTTTGTAGTAAATGTAGAAAAACTGCCAGAGCTGCGCACAAGATGTCCTCCTGCTGTGAGCTGATTATGCTAATTGCTGGACCCGGATGTGCTACGAGTAGCCAGAGACATAGTACCGAGATAAAATATATATATACACACACCTATATATATGTGATGTCATACATACAAATAGCCTGAACTGAGACAAGTAACTATACGTGGCCTCTGTGGTCTAGTTTTACATTAAAGCAAATATATTTCCTGTATGAACTATTCATATATTTCCTGTATGAACTATTCATATATTTCCTGTATGAACTAAAAAAATATATGAAAATACCTGTTTTACTCTCCCTTCTCTCCACTCACCCAACCATTTTCAAAACACCAGCTGTCACATGAGCAATATGGGTACCTCTACACCACCAAGTGGCAAAGTTCAGTACTAATCATGCACCACCCTGAGGCACAAATTAGAACTATTCCGACTTTGTTTTTTCCCCTGGAGAGGTATAACGGATACCTTTAAAGTCGACCGGTAAACATCACCCAGAAGCAAAGTAATCCGATTTCAAGAGTTCTCCAAACACACCATTGCTTAGTTTTTATCAGTTCATGCAATTGAACATGTGTGTGTGTGGGGGTGGGGGGGGGGGGGATGTTGAGGCCCTACCGACTGGAAGCAGATACAGTCTCGCACACACTCATGCGGGCCTGCCTGCTTGTGTGCAGGCAGATGCGGACTGTCCACCATATTGCTGGGAATACACAGGATACACTATTCCTTCAGATGGTATCACCAATGAATAACCATAGACTTTGCTCAAATAATATTCATATAACTAGTTACACTACACGAATGACATCATGGTGGGATTCCCTCATCACATGACCTAGAGGGGTTCCCCACACACAATGAAATCCATGGAAGCCACCAAGATGGCAGCCACAGAAAACTCTCAATTAAACTTTGAGCGTCTATTAATCTACACGATTTAATCAATTATTCACGCAAGCATTTTAGATGGCAACTTCTGACATTTTTCTCTAGGGTTTCTAAAAGTCTTGTCAGTGCTGCTGGACAACTACAACACAACAGTAGCAACTAACCTCAGCACTCCCCCTCCCCCCCCCCCCCCCCCCCCCCACACATATGCAGTTGCATAAACTTAAAACCTGCAACAGTGTGCTTGGAGAGCTGTATGAGGTATATCCGGCCGCTTTAAAGCGGCATCGTCTGATGAAAGCTTCAAAATTTCAAAACAAAAACACTTATTTAGTTTTGATTCTACATATTAAACTTAGATACTGGTGCACTTGTGAAGAATTTAATGCTGCAGGAAAGGATATACTAAATCAATTTAATAACACCTGTTACTGTTACTGCTGAAGGCTATCAGGATCAGTTTTGACGAGCACGCCAAAATCAATTTTGAACATTTTCACTCGAAATATCTCACAAATTTGTTATTTTAAATTAAAGTTGGCAAAAGCTAAAAACCACGGGACTATGCAACCTTAAGAAATAAATAGGTTTTCTCACTAATGCTCAACATAAATCACTTGAAAAATCCAGCCTCAAACAGTCACGTGGAATGCTCGACCTCAATGATCGAGATGACTAATGACCATTAACTATCCCTTAACACAGCTATCCTCAGTGAAGCCCCGTCGAGTGGACATAGGGGGTTGGGGGAGGAATAAATATATTTTCCACAATTAAAAAAGAAACATTTAAAAAAAGGAAAAATGCAGGCACATTTTAAATGCCATGCACTGGTTATATAGAATCCAAGATGAAAACGGTATTGCATTTCCCCAGGGCATTCAAACCATACTATATTGAAAAAATCTTCTAAAACCTAGTCATTATTTTTTTGGTAGCTCTGTGTGTCTATGAATATTTTGTCATGAAGTAAATAAAAGTTAAGAACATTTGTCTATTTACAAAAAAAAATTTTTGGTCAGATTTTTGTTTCAATTTTTATTTAACAATATCTAAACATAACTTACCCGATAGAACTGCCCAGTGAGCCTTGTGCCCACGTTGTAAACCGGGTACATGGTTCCTGTCAGAATCATAACTAGTTTAGAAGGTAAGGAATATATTATATTACTATTTTGGAATGTGATATTTAGACTAGACCAGATTTAGCAACTCCATATTTAACAGACTATATAAAATTGCCACACGATGCCAACAAAGTTCATGGAGCGGGACATTATTGCTCAGGCAGTAGCGTGTCCACCTGGGAAGGTGTGGGTCATCCGATCAAGCCTGCTCAGTGGACACATTTGTAGTTTGGGATAATTTTCCATTCCAACCAGTGGTCCACAACTAGTTAATCAAAGGATGTATGTGCTCTCCTGTCTGTGGGAAAGTGCACATAAAAGACTCCTTCCTGCTTATCGATAAGAGTAGCCTATGTGCCGGCAGCAGGTTTCCTCCAAAGAAACATGTCAGAATGATCATATGCTTGACGTCCAATAGCCGATGATAAAAGTTAATATGCTCTAGAGCCGTCGTTAAATAAAACAAACTTTTTTCTCCAACAAAATACATGTTCACAAATTACCACTAGTGCTAGTAAATTTGTTTACTTGTTTATACGTCATAGCAATATCTAAGGTCATAGCAGGATGGGTATCGACTTGTGAGAGTGCACTTTATAGTGCTGCCTCACTGAGAGATCGAGCTGCCGGCACCATGGCCCAACATTCCACACAGTGACATTATCCTGATGATGTGCTAACCAGTCCTCTTATCCTATTAATGCCTCGCGCCAGGCTAGGTAGCAACAAGTATCAATTTGAATTATAAGTCATTGGTTTGACTCGGTTGGGATTCGAATTCCTGACCTGCCACAGGCCAATCCTGCGCTCTACCGATTCGGCTACCGCGTCCGGTTAGTGCTAGTAAACCAGTGTGCATATTCACTAAAACGTTTTGTGTTGAATAAATCTTAGAATTTAAAATTTAAAAAAATCAACATTATAAATGATTAAATAACTAGATCACATACAATTTTGTCATCGTCCATTGGCGCCACCTTGCTTATCTTTCCCTGCTCCCTTTCTTTCTTTGCTGCCCCTACATCAGTCTGCTCTTCCAGTTAGAACATATGTATACATATAAATTAATGCCTTATAATAATTGTTACATATGTTTTTGGTACATTAGTTGATTAAGTAGAAATTTCGATCGCGGACAATTGGTCTTCCTCATTCCTAGTAATGGCAAGTGCCAGGATATGGAGCAACAAGTATCAATTTTTTAAGTCATTAGCTTGACTCGGCCAAGGTTCAAACCCGGGGTTTCGAATCAAATGACCTACCAAAGCAGGAGGCGGACGCTCAATCCATTCGGCTATTCCGTCACATACACTACAGAAATCTTACATGGAAATAAAACATTCAAATAATGCTGTGTGTTATTCGCCTATGAAATGTTTTTTTTTTATATTAAAGGATACGGTATGAGAATAATGTTACGATTCAGTAAACCGTGCACGATCGCGTCGTAGTTGCCCTCTCCGCTGGACACCACATGTTGACATCCACACAGGTCAGTCGCCAACTCGCCAACTAGGGAAGCTTTGTAAGAAAAATGAGGACAATCAATATCCCATCTCTCGTTTTATTTCTCTCTGTCTCTTCTCTCTGTCTCTGTATATCTATATCTATAATTAATATATAATATATACAGTAAAACCTCCCTAGCCGACCACCTCTACAGATCGACCACTCCCTTATCTCGATCGCTTTATTTGGGTCCCATACAATTGTAAGGATATTCTAACTCCTTAAACCGACCACGTCCCTAAATGGACCACTTAAAGTTGGTCCCATAGTCGGTCGATTTAGAGAGGTTTTACTGTATACACATATTTATATAAATAGGGGAGAGAGTGCGAACCAGCAAAGTAAATCTAAGTAGGTTGTAATAGAGCTCCCCGAAGTTTTGTTGCAAATGATTGATAATGACAATGTATTTAAACTTTAAAAACAATTGAGTTCAACTAAGAAAAAAGCAAACATATAGGAATAAATTAAGAGAGAAAATATATAAATTATCAAAAAAATATATATTCATTCTATGGATTTGTTATATATATAAACAAATCTTACCTGGGTACAGATGATGGATAACTGGTGTTTTCCCAGGGTACCAGCCTCAGATAGGGAGAAGGAAGCCCATATGGGTCCAGCAATCTTTTACATACTTTATAGGATAAAAAATGATATTATTATATGGATACTTTAGTGTTTTCGTTTTGGCACCAGCGATAGTTGTGGTAGGGTAGGGTGGGCGGGCCCTGACCTACGACTATCTGAGGCTAGTACCACGGGAAAACACCAGTTATCCATCATCTGTACCCAGGTAAGATTTGTATAACTATAGTATTTTACCTCAGTACTACCCTTTGGATACTCAGTCCAGGGAGAATTTTACGTAATCTCATTTTTTATCCTTTTATACTTAATGTTGTAATCATACTATGTTTTTTAGTGCAAAATATTAATTTAGTTTTTCACCCGTCTTCAGTTGGTAAGTAGGCGAGTCGCCAGGCCGCCTGGCTTTTCTAGTCATTTGTTGTAATGTTTTGCAAGCGATCTAGCCATCTTCCACCCCCCCGTGTGCAAGGATTTTCTTTACTGAGATTCCTAATTGTCTTGCATTAGAGACCATGGCTCTACGCATTGAGTGGGATGCGTAGCATCCAGTATTGATGCGTGTCTGTTTAAGCACCTTAATGGTCCATCTTGCGAGTGTGTCTCTCGAGATAGCTTTATGCGGTTTGATAAAGCTGATTAGTAGCTGTCTGGAATTCCTTAGTCCACGTGACTTGGATATATACGCCCTAATGGCTGAAACTACATATATTTGTTTATCTTCCGGAAAACTATTTACATGTACTGTGGATAGTGGGTCCCCTGTGCGATTCGACTTTAGTAATGTCTCTAAACCGAATGTTGCCTCATCCTTATCTATCTCTAGTCCATTGAGTGAGAGTGCCACAATGGTTTGGCCTCTGTGTCCCGTCACTAGCAGCAATAGCATTAACTTGAATCCTAGTTCCTTCATTGATAAATGTCTATTACTAGGCCATGACTTGAATAACTTAAATACTATAGACACATCCCAAAACCTACTATATTTGGGTCTGGGTAGGTTCCTTTCATAAACTGATTTAATGAACCAATGTACTACCTGATGCTATCCAATCGTTTGTCCATCTATCCTTGGTAGAATAATTGAAAGTGCACATCTTACTGCATTAATTGCACCTAATCCTAACCCTTCATCTTCTAATATTCTTAGAAATCTTACTATCTGGGCAATTGTAGGTTTTAATGGTTTGACTCCTTTAAGCAGACAATGAAGTCCCCATTTCTTTAAATAACCTGTGTATAATTTCACCGTTCTTTTCCTCCACGCGTGTGAAATGAGTCTTTCTGTCTAAACCATATTGTTCTAAATGTTTTCTTAGAAAAGGAATGCCAAAAGGGGTGTTGTCAAGACGTCTCCGTGGACTGTTAGTGGTCCCTGATGTTGTAGGATGTCCCTTTCTCGTGGGAATCTGAGTACGTCTTTTGCTGCTAATGTTAATGCCGCTAGAACCTCTTTGAGAATAGAAAGACTTGGAAAAATCTAAAGAAAGAAGTACTATCCATTTGCTCACTAATAGCTAAATTACCAAGACGTGATTTAGCACGTCTCTGCTGCCTAATAACAGACCTATCACTGAGTATAGACATTTCAAAGGCTTCTTCAAGAGTTTTTGGTCGGTTTGTCTCCACATACCACATGGTATTATCATCAAGTAAGGAGTCAAGAAATCTAGAAAGGAGTATCTCAAAGGTATCAGTACCAAACACTGCAGTAGGAAGATTCCAACCTTTAGCTGCAGCAGTTTTGAACCGATGACAGTATGCAGCTACTGTTTCCGCTTCATTTTGCTTCATAGCCATCACTATCCCTTTTAAATGACTATGGTCATCTGCTGTCAGTAGAGTAGAAGCCATTACTTCCTTTATTTCATCCCAGGACTTAGCATTTTTATGCTGAAAAGCAGTAAAGAGAACTTCATGCAATGTACCTGTTGCATTCGACAAAGCAAAGCGGATAATGTCTAAGTCTGAAACATCGGCTAGAGTCACGATACGTTCCATTAAATCTATCCAATTGCGCAACTCCCCTGTCTGACCCGTCCAATAAGGGTACAGACTTTCCGTATGCTTTCAAAGATCTATTTCGTACCTCTCACTGTCTATGTTCAACTTGCAAAAGCTCACATGCTTCTCTATGTTCTTCTCTATCTTCTCTTAATTCTGTACGTTCCTGTTCATTAGACAAATGTTCTTCATTTTCTTCTCTAATAAAGTCTAGATTTTGTGACATAAATTTACTCCATGCTTCTATCTGTCCAGTTTCAGCTGAATAATTTCCCAAATCACACTCACCTTGAAACCAAAGTTGAAATTCTTCACGCAACTGCTCCTCCTTTGCACGTGTGACTGGCATTTTCAAGCTGCTGTTGTATGCGGTGGTAGAAATAATTAATAGAATTGAATCCAAGTATAGTTTTTGCTTGTAAAGTAGAAGCAATAGTAAACAAAAATTTGTAGTGTATTCCTACGCTCACCCGTTCATGTCAAGGTTAAAGAAATATCGAAAGTAGTCCTGTAAAAAAATGTATTCTAGCGGCGACACGAGGCTTCAATAACGGCACATTACAGATATAGCATTACTAGAGACTAGCGTACCTTCTAAGAATAGCAGCATTTGTCGGAATAGTCATCGACAACCCTAATTTCAAATGAATTAAAAACCCTACAGAGCGAATAAAAATAGCAGAAAAACACTACCTACACAATGCACCAAGCAAGTAGTAGACAATTAGTTCTAAGCTTTTAAATTAACACCATTTTAGCAACTACCGCAGTCACCACCCATCGTGTCTCACAGTGTGAAATTGAACCAACCGTCAATTTAGAACCAAAATATCATTTTAAATACGTTGTAGTCTAACCATATAGCATTACTCACCGTATAGTGTCAATAAACGTCATGGTCACCAGTTTTTTTTCATGGCGTGTTTATGCTGTCCATAATATGTAAGCCCGGATGATCGGGCTTGTTTTCAATGCTAGGCAGTTTTCGGCTTTTTTCTTTTTCTTATAGTTGGTGTTCATGGTTAGTAAATCTATGTTAGTTTTTTTGTTTTTTCTTGACAATTGTTTTATGTAAAGTCTACTGCTCGAATCTGTGGTTGTGTAGGCAGGCTATAGTGAAATCAATAGGCAAAGAGAAAGGAAGAGTATAAAGTGTGAAAGAAGAGAGAGAGTCAAGCCCTCTGGTTTATTATTTATATGGTACATGGATTCCGTGTAGAGTATAACTCCACCCTATTCCCCCAATGAGAAATAAGCATTCTTAGCTCTACCAATAAGGATCCAGCATTCCTGGTCCCCATGGTTACCAGTGATCTGCCCACCACCACCAAGCTGTGTGGCTCCCCTGGCCACCACCTGCCTTGAGCCTGAGTGTGGTGATCCTAACTAGCAGAGGGGGATGGGGTAGGCTCTGAGTGCCCCTTACACACAGTCCTGCCAGCACCACTATTTCTATTTACATCTCAATCAGGCACCACCAGCACCTACATATACACATATATGCACCTGGTCACGTATACCCGATCAGTAATAGAACATTTGCATTCCCCCACCAATGCATTAAATCAGAATATTTTACACATGGTTATGTGTCCCATGTTGGTACCATCAGTACTGCGTGTGAGTGATCCATCTTGATTTTCCTGGCCACTCTGCTGATAATGCTGAATGGTGGGAATATATAATAGAATTTATTATTCCAAATTAAAGAAAATGCATATATTTTCCAGGCTTCTGGCTCTGGATGCCAAGATACATATTTGGGTAACTTTTTGTTGTTGCGTGATGTGAATAAGTCAATTTCTGGTTTTCCCCATTTATCACAAATGTGGTCGAAAATACCCTGATTTAATGACCATTCTAGATGGTCGTGAAAATGTTGACTTTTCTTGTCAGCCAAAGTATTTTGAGTGCCTGGAATATGTGCTGCTATTAGCCATATCTCGTGTTTCTCTGCCCAGTCCCAAATTAGTTTGGCTAAATAATTACATGCTTTGGAACAAGTCCCTACCATATTACGTATGTAAGCCATAGCTGTCATGTTATGTGTTAATACCCTTACATGATTTTTAGGTAGGTAAACTAGACTACGTAATCATAGATAAATAGCTCTAAGTTCTAGTACATTTATGTGATCGGAGATTTCATCATCCATCCACCGACCACCTGTTGCCTGTTGGTTTCTGTGAGCCCCCCCCATCCTTCTAGTGAAGCGTCTGTCGTGACTGTAGTGTTGGGCTCCCCCATTCTAATGGTGTTGGGCGAATTGTTGATGTGTGACTGCCACCACATAATATCTTTTTGACCATCTGGTGAAATTGTCATGGGTCATTCAAAATTTCATTTTGTGTGAGCCAACGCCAAGGTCTTATCTATTTCTAGCGATTTAATATGAGCCTTGCCATATAAAGAATAGCTGGTGCATATGCTATCATAATTCCTATCAGTATTGTGACTTGTCTTAATTTTGGTTTGTTCAATTGTAATAATTGGTTTGCTGTTGTAAATTTATCAACTCTTTGTTCCGTTACTGTGGTGTCAATAAAGAGTTTGTTGTTGTTTTACATCCTAGCAACATCTAAGGTCATCAGGACGGGTACCGACTTGTCACAGTGCGCACTCATAGTGACGTTATAGTGCTCTCCAACTTGGAGACCAGGCCACCAGCGCCATGACCTGATATCCCACTCAGTCACATTATCCTGACACTGAGCCAACCAGTCCTTGCCCTGTCCTAATAATACCGAGCGCCAGGCTAGGAAGTGACAAGTATCAATGTTTAAGTCATTGGTTTGACTCGACCAGGGTTCGAACCCATGACCCCAGGATCTACCAACACAGGAGAATCCCAGAAACTTTAACTTCTTTGTTAGTGTTAAAACTGATTTAGTTTCATGTATGTAGAATATTAATTGCTTAAATGTAGTCCCTCTTGAATGGTCTGTTCCCGTCATTCCAGCCGAACGACTGCCTTTGGCCCCTTCCCCATGCCTGGAAGCTGAAGTTTGTTCCGAACCAGCCTCCTCGTTGTCCGCTTTGACGGCTTCAAAAATCCTGCCTCGTCTTTTTGAAGCGGGTAGGATTTGTGTCTGCAAACTTCTTTTTGTCCGTTTCCATATGTTTCCCACACTTGGAACTGGTCTCCACTTGTTTGAACAAGTGCTGGAGGTGTCCACCAAATATCTTGGTCGTGTCCAGTGGCTTTCCCTTAATGGGCTTGGGGGCAAAGAATAATGTGTATTCCTTCCCGTCATTGTCCAGGACCTTCTTAGATCTGGCTACTTCCTTTCCTGCATCTGTGCAGACTGCCTTAAAGACGTTTTCGAAATGTCGGCATGAAAGGAAATTGCTAGTGAGCAGCGCAATTCCCCCATCCATTTCCACGCACAGCAACGAGAATTTATTCTTAGCCATCATCCTGTTGGCTATCGGTGTAATGGCTGAGAGCGCTGAGAGTACCCCTTTTTGTACAGTGTGAAGAACCGCCTCAAACTTCTTCCAGTCCTCGCTCAGTCTCACCTCTGAGTCCATCTCTTTGATGGCAGATTCCGGGATCCCTTTGATCCCCGTGAATTTCTCAGCCAGCTTCATGATAACCTCAGCCGGCTTGAAGGTGGTGAAGTGCCCCTGAATGGTTTTCCTCATCGTAGTGGTGGTATGAATCTTTTTCCTTCGAAGAACCTTGCACCTTAATCACCTTGCCACTCACCTCCGCATATTTCCACGCGTGTTTAGTATCAGAGTCAGAGCTTGTCGATGACGAGTCAGACGAAGAGTCAGATGAAGAGTCTGATGAATAGTCAGACGAAGAGTCAGAAGAAGAGGATTTGTTCTCTTGGACTTCTTCTTGCTCTTCTTCATGTGTGGCTTCTTACGTGCTGTCGTGTACTCATCCCCCATTTGATGAGTGTGCCTTCTTTTTGGGCTTGGCGCAGCCACAACAACCTCCTCCTCCGACTCATCGTCAGACGAGGCCTGATCTTCTGAAAGATTCTCCCAGTCAGATTCCTCTGAATCCTGCCCTTGTTTTTTCCCTTTCCTGGAGGTCGGCACTCTGGAGGGAAAAATATCCTCCATCTTCTGTTGTACTAAGTGTGCAACTCTTTCATCTAGGTCAGCTGGGCCGGGCTCATCGGAATCTCTATGTTCCGATGACCTTTGCACCTGTGCCGGCGGTGAAGATTCTTCATCTTCACTGACCGCTCAAGGTGCCTCTGCCTTACTCCGCTTCATAGCCATAGCTCGGAGTCTGTAAAACACAAAAAAAAACAATGGTTAGGCATTATTCGGGCTGAATATCATACAGATAATTAGAGTATAATCATACTAGGTGTGCATCATGGCGCTAAAACTGTATTTAAACGTTTTTTAACACAGGCATGTGGTTAATAGACAGGCATGTGGTTAATAGACAGTCGTATGGACAACCAACCGAACCAAACGAGGGGTATGGACCGGTGTAGCGGTCACCTCCCACGCTGTGTCCTATAAATTTCTCCCACCTGTGGCTTTCTTCGCCAACAAGTTGAAGAAAATACTATAGGACTCGGAGGTACGCCTTATCGAATACTTAATTGGGGAATCTTAAAGAAACCCAGGAATAAATCCTATCGATATAAATGGCTCCAGCCAAACATCTCTCCGTTCGGCAATGGGCGGCTTTATCAATAACAAACAATGGCTGCCTTGTTCCAACGATCTTACATAATTGAATCGTAATTAGGCTGTAAAACAGTAATAACTTATGGAAAAGTTTCAAAGCTTTTTGTACGTGAATGCTAACATGAACTGAACCAACGTATCCAGTTAATAAGATACTAACCTGGTTGGTTTTGTATTTAATGTAGAAAACTGCCGAAGCTACTCACAAACGTCCTCCCGTTGTGAGTTGATCATGCTAATTGCTGGGCCTGTATGTGCTTCATTCTCCCTGGACTACGAGTAGCCAGAGGGTAGTACCAAGGTAAAATATATATATATAGATATACTTACTAAAATTTTTAATTAAAAAAACAAACCCATGGACATAGCAGTTGTTCCACACTTACTGGCTGATCACACCACAGCCAAACAAAATAAATTAAACCTTCTGGACTGGATTAGACTGCTGCTGTCCCCGTGATCTCTTAGAGTAGGTACCCCAAACACAGGCTGATTACTTGTTGAAAATGCCAAATTCTGTCAAAATATGCTCCACTTCAACACCCTGGCAAAACAAACCACAAAGGGTTTTTACAAGTTTATTACAGCAGAAACAACCTTTGTTCTCTTACCTTTAACCTGGTCTCGGATTCATTTTATTATTCAAATAAATAAGCCTGATATAGCTAAATAAAAACTACTACCAACTCCCAGTTTTCACTCTTAATCCATGGTAATTCCCAGGTGCAGATGTGTCATGGTATCCCTAGTAGAATTAGCTAGTGTACATCCAATTTGTGCAACAACGCCATTTGTTGATCAAAGTACCCAGGAAAAGGGTACTAATACCCCTAGATAGGTGAGATTCCGAGCTTTCCATTCATATAAAACTGTATATGTTTTAATTCTAGAGAAAATGCAAAAAGATTGATTGAAATTTGAAGTTAGAAGAATTTCCATTTTAAGTGCTATTTTCTACTGAAAATATAATTTTAAAACCCTTAAATGTTGGTATTGAATTAAAGAGAATTTTATTTCCTGTCCAATCATAATTACCAGCGCTCATGCGAACCTATGGCGCTCATGCGCACGGCGATTTAATGACTAAAAATTGGGGGGTATTTTAATTTTGTTGTTGGTACATTAGTAGTTTAAGCAGAACTGGTCTTCCTCATTCCACTGCTCATTGCCCTAGTTTTAATTTTGGGAGCTATAATTTTTTTTATCTTTTTAGCTATGAGCAGGACCGATAGAGTAACAACCTAAAAACGTCCATATCTTCCTTAATATTAGATCAATTTTGACAAATGAAATGTCATTTTCTTTCAAATTCAATATCCTAACAATTGAAATCCATTAAATCAAGCTCAAACTTGTTTTTAAAAATCACTTGGGATACCTATGTGGTAGTAGTGCTTATTACCTGACTGGCCATGTGCAAGGATATTTGCTACTTTTGAAGAAATGTATAAAATCATTGTAAAATTTAAATAATTCACATCTATCAAAGTTTATTATATAGATTATGATGTAAATAGAAAGAGCATATTGAGGATAATACAATCTCCAGATGTCATGGAATTATCTTGTACATATGTTTTTCTGCGCCATTTCAAACTTGCTCAAAATTGGGCATTTTTCTCCAAATTTGATCACAATCATTAAAAAATTAAAATAATTCACATATGTCAAAGCATATTGTATATACTGTAAATAGAAAGAGCATATTGACGATAATAAAGCCTGAAGATATCATGCAATTATCTTGCACGGGTGATTTTCTGTGTCATTTTAAACTTGCTCAAAATTGGGCATTTTGCCAGATTTGATCATAATCATTGTAAAATTAAAATAATTCACATATATCAAAGTGTATTTTATATAATGTAAATAGAAAGAAGATATTGAGGCTAATAAAGCCTGAAAATTTCCTGCAATTATCTTGTACGGGTGATTTTCTGTCATTTAAAACTTTCTCAAAATTGTTAATTCTTTTACCAGAATTTTATCACTTGCCAAATTGAGCTCTGGAGCATTTTGGACCTATTTCTATCAACTTTTCCCAATCGTATGCAGTCCTGAAAAAGAGTAGAGGTGACAAGACTCACCTATAGGTCAGGGAGAAATAAGAATAATCCATCTGGGGTGCATATTTTTTCCAAAAGCCCACCTCTAAAAGTGCTCCACAGCTAAATTTGAAAAATGGTGAGTTATGGGAAATTGTAGTTTTTACCATTTTTGAAGATCCATATCTTGAAATGTAACCATCTCATACCCCTAGATCTCTATATTCTCTTTATACAGGCCATGGAACCACCAGAAAAAACATTAGAAGTGAGATAGGGTGATTAGTTTTAATTTGGGGGGACCATACAAAAATTTATTTTTTAGGTTTGGATGGGCCCAATCAAGTAACAACCTAAAAACGCCCATATATTCCTTAATATTAGAGCGATTTTGACAAATAAAGTATCATTTTGTTTCAAATTAAATATCCTAACAGATGAAATCCATTAAATTAAGCTCAGGCCTGTTTTTTTAAATCACTTGGGATACCTACTTAGAGCATGATATGTTACTTTCCTCATCTCCACCCATCAGAAAAAGTTGTGATTCCTACAAAAGGGAGAAGAGGGGAGAACTTCATCCCTGCCTCAATGTGACCACTCTGGTTCACCATGATATGGTTGGCTTCAGTCAGTTTCTTACGGTAACTATGGGCTAACGCCCAAAACACCATGACCCCCCCCACCCCCCCATGCCCTCAATTGCAAATGGTTTCCTAAAGTTTAAAGGTTTCTACTTGGTGTAGGTCTACGAAAAACATAACCCACAAAACATTTATCGAAATAGGTTCAACACCTTGTTACCTGAAAACATTTCTCCTTGAATAGTGTAGTTCCTGGCTCGTGACGTCTCTAGGGCCCTGTCAATGGAGACCGGTGTTCCGACTAGGCTGCTAGCCATGCACAGTGCCACGAGTCCACACCTACGGGCAAATTTTTAAATAACCGAAAAAAGGCTAAATTTGAATACAAAATTTGAAATACATCGCCACTCCATTTGAGAACGACAGTTTAATTATGTGGGTTAAAAAATATATACCTACAAACTTGCACATAATCATAATTTCTCTTCCACCACACAGGATTGCCCAACTGAATGTACTTAAAACAAAACCCGCTAAAAACGCTATTTATTGCGGGGGGGGGGGGGGGTAACAAACCCATTTGCATTCGTGGTTGTAGGTGTTACTTATGTTGTTTCCGTTTACGCATGACAAGTCAAGTGGTCATTTGTGATAAATCTAACATATTTTCAATTAAATATCTAAAACACCATAGGAAATATTGGAACATAACGATAACATGTCAATTGTCAGTCATACTGTTCATTGGTACATAACTACAGCGGAGTAAACATGTTCTATTTCAGTTTACTAGGTGGATTTTTGTACAATTTAACATACAGGGTAGGACAACAAAAAGAACTGCCCAGTTGTCAGTGGCACCTAGTTTACTTGGTCGGACAGGTGAAGTTCTCGGTGACTGGCCGAAAGAGCAAGTCGTTATTTTTCTGATCTGCAGTAGCAGATTTCAGTTTCAATTGGTTGGCTTGGGCTTGGGCAAGTAGTTTTGCCACTTGGGAAAGTAGAAAATTCACTCACTTGCCCAATTGGGCAAGTGGGGAAAAGGTTACTGTCATACCATGTAGCTTATTAGATTAGTTCCAGGTGGAAATGAAATAAGACGTACATCGGGCCATCTTGGATAAGAGGTGTGACCTGCTCGTAGTGGGCCAACAACAGGAGCTTGCTCAGTTGCATCCATTCCTTCGGTAAACTGGAATATGTGAAATATATCTATATAGCATAGTTGTTACATAGGTTTGAAACTAAATGCATGTAAGATGAGTACTGAGAATAAAATAATAGACTTTGTGAGCTACCGTTATATATACTAGATAATGAGACAACCTATTATAATAGACATAAACCCATCTAGAAAATAAAAAGCCGCCCCCCCCACCACCAGTAAAAATAACCCACAAAAGCCCCACTGAAACAACAATTAGAAACTCCACAACACAAAGCAACAACTTATATAAATCAGGGATGAAAGTGATCTAGAAGGGGGTGGGTGGAAATTGACAGCTAGGAGTAGGACTGTGAGCTCTGTCTGTCTACCAATTTGCAGTACTGTGCAACAGTTTTTCAATTTTCATGTGATGACGTACCTAGCCTAGGACTAGGTCAGTAGACTAATGCCTGGTACACACCTACCGTATACGATTCGCGCACTAAAACTGGCTGCCCGACGCAACTCATCACGACCCGATCCATCCCGTTTGCAACTTAAAACTGACGACCGGGGGTGCGCACATATACCGACGGGGGCGTGCACATATACCGTCCGTTTCGCGACTGCGTTCCACGCACCTGGTGTATTTAGCGCGAACTACACTTGCATCAGTGCCTCCTAGCAGTTGTTGATCGGCCGTCGGGCAGCAATGCTAGATGGCACCACGTCTGTTTCGCTCCATGCAACTGGTGTCGGGGTTGCGAACAACCCTGAGCCGTTGGCAAGCAGGAAAGCAAAATGGTGCCGCGTTCAGCTGCTCAAAAGAGAACGGTCGCTATCAGGCTTGCGCTGCTTGCGATACGCCGTGTTCGACATCGGAAGATAGCTTGGCATTTGTGGGTTCGTCCACACATAGCTCAATGATACCAACTTGGTGCATTCAATGCCCTGATGGCTGGTCTATGCGCGGACGAGCCACATGCGTTCACTAACTACAGTCGGATGCCGTCGGATCAGTTCGACGAATTGCTTCGCCTGGTAGAAGGTCGGATCGCATGGCAAAACACCCGATTTCGAGCGTCGATCTCGCCTGCGGAGAGGTTGGCCATCACCTTACGATTCCTGGCAACTGGTAAGGACTTTACTTTCTTTTATACAATTATTTATTTCGGATTGTCTGTTTCATGATATAGTTGCTATGAGCTCACATTACCAAGTCAGTATGTAATGTATAGCAAAGTATGTGAGCATAAAGGCGCAGAAGGGAATGTATTGTCTATATTGTTGTACCAATTGTTATATTACCACCTCCACTGCTCGACAGTGGTACCACCACCGGTTCTCATTGTCACTACCTGGCCTGCCAACTGCCGCTCACACTGGAGGATTAAACAAACAAAAATCTTTGTTGGCAGGGGCCATTTAGCCCCTAGCCAGAGAATATACACTCATCCCACTATTATTGGAGGGAATTTCTATTATTTCTAAGGGATGACAGTTCTATTCCAAATGAGGCTTAAGAGATTGTGGTCCTGTCACCCCTTATACTATCTAATTAGTATTTTTCGGGGTGAATCGTTCAAGAGTATGTATCTGTTCTGCTGCCATTTCACAAGTCCTTGTCCTTGTTTTTAGGTGAATCCTTCCGGAGTATCAGTTACCAGTTTCGTGTGGGGGCGACCACCATCGGCCAGATTGTCCCCGAGACCTGCGACGCCATCTACCAATCGCTCAAGGATGACTACTTCAAGGTAAGATTTGTTATATAGTTTCTTTTATTGGGTTTCACACAACTTTTCACACAACTTGTTCACAAGACTAGAACCGACTGAATACCGAACCAACAACTTTATTTCATAATTTTGATTACTGGAATTATAAATTTACTGGAGCCGCCTAAAGCTAAAGCTGAAATTATATAGAATAATAAGGTAATCGAAGTGCAAATTGAAATAAACCTGAATATCGAACCAACAAATTTATTTCTTAAAGTTGAACACTGGAACCGACTAAACCTAAAACAGCAAACTTACATTAAATTATATAGAATAATAACTTTAGTTATCATACTCGGTATATTCCTACTCTGTATGTTCATAGGAACCTAGGATATTATGTGGAAATTTAAATAAACCGGAATATCTAACCAACAAATTTTTTCTAACCAACAAATTTAATTTTCGTATTCGGAATATTCATCAGATCCCAACATGTTTATGAACGAAAATGACCCAGCAGCGGGCCTATGCGCGTCGGTCCCGGATGTTCCTGCTATGTTTCCACTGTCCACGTGTGGGGTTTTGTTTAGAGCCGCGAGTATCTTCATTCTCCCGCGGAAACACGCCTGCTCAATGTCGTTTTGGACTACCAGCAGGACTTGTGGATCTGTGATCTTTTGTAGTTTATTCGTTATGTTTTTGCCAAATGTGGTGAGCGCATCATCCGGATCGGCATGTGTGTCCTCCAGGTTTTTAATAACAAGCTGCAATAAATCATCATCTCTTGTGTCGACATCCCATCTCTTTCGCTTCTTTTTGTTCCCCCAATATTGGCTGGACCTTGGGCTGCTGGTGCTGGTGTGGTTCGAATCCACCTCTGCGTGATCGTCTCCGACGTTACTGATGTTTTGAGACGACACACTATGGGTTTCCACGTCAGTACCAATATCCTCCTCGGCATTGACGGCCGTCTCGTCACCGAGTCCCTGCGAGCGTGAAGAGAGAAACATTTAGTTTTTCGCCAAAAACCAGTATATTTAAGTGTGTTTTGTATTTTTGTTTTTAAGTGTCTTTGTATTTTTGTTTTTGCAGACCCCGTCCACCCCGGAGGAGTGGAGGAAAGTCACTGACCAGTTCCAGACCCGATGGAATTTCCCCAACTGAATGGGCGCCCTGGACGGTAAACACATCCACATCAAACCACCAGCGCACTCCGGGTCGTCGTTTTATAACTACAAACACACCTTCAGCATCGTCCTCATGGCGCTATTGGACGCCGATTATCGCTTCATCTTTGTCGATGTGGGGTGCAATGGCCGGGTTAGTGATGGAGGTGTGTTTTCTGGATGCACCCTACAACAAGCTCTGGAGAACCACGCCGAGTCGTTCCCACCCCCCCAACCACTACCTGGAAATGATCGGCCTTTGGGGCATTTCATTGTGGCGGACGATGCCTTTCCCCTGAAAGAGTATCTTATGAAACCCTTCAGCCACAGAGACATGAGGACCGATCACCGGATCTACAATTATCGCCTGTCGCGTGCCCGACGTGTCGTCGAGAACGCATTCGGCATAATGTCGAACAGATTCCGAGTGTTTCTGACCAACATTACCTTAGGGCCGGAAAAGGTGGAAAAAATCGTCATGGCTGGCTGCGCGCTCCACAACTTCCTGCGCGAAAAGATTGGGAGCACTGCGACAACAGACTATGAGGACCCCACGACGCACTCTGTTACTCCTGGGACGTGGAGAACTGACAGAGTGCTCAGCCAGGCGCCATTCCCATCATGGACAAACTCCACTCAACGGGCAAAAACGCAACGCGATTACTTGGTGGAGTATGTAAACTCACCGACAGGGTCTGTGCCGTGGCAGTCGGACATGATTTAGAAAACTTGACTGTATATATGTTAAATAAACCGTTACTTTAGAACTCATAGTGTATGTGTTTATTATTGATAAGTATCCTTACCTCAGCAGTTTCTTCACTGCAGCTTGGCGACGGGAGTACGTGGTTGGTGATACTCTGTCGTCGCTGCAGATGGGGCGCAAGGAAGGACAGCGATCTCTGGATCCACTTCTGCCTGGCCATCAAACGCTTCCCTTGAGAACCCGAGGCCGCTTGTTTACGGAAGCGTGTGTACTGGGTGCGGAGGTTCGTCATCCTTTTCTGGATGGACGTCACTGTAAAAACAAATTGTACCCGTCTTGTATTGTATTGTATATTAGCGAAACAGTTTGCATAGCAGTAAGAAACCTGACAAATAATTGTTACAACCAGGCACCCCCATATATGCGACCAAACGCGAGCCGTTTCGCGATTAAGTATCCAGAATCAGTTTTCTGATTATGTTTCGCGATTATGGCCGTTCCGCGATTAAGTTTCGCCATTAAGTTTCAGCTAATTTGCAGTTGAATTTCATGCGCCCGCCATCTTGTGGTTAAACTCAGGCACACTTGTATACGACAAAAACTGGCCGTTTCGAGAATAAGGACAATAAAGAAGCAACATTTATTCTTTATCAATGTCTTATTGATAGCCCGCTAACTTTGAGTTGAAAAACAATAGCTCGTTTAATGTAATTTTCATGTGAGATCGACGGCGTTCCGCAGTCGCCATTTTCAGCAACCGGCGCATTTCTCAACAAGGATGACAAACAAAAACGTCAATAATATCGGGAAAACGGGCCTACCTGACTGTCCGACCTCTGCTGCGATCGCCGCCAACGCAGCAACCTTCTTAACTCTGTTTGAATAGTCTGGACATGACACATCGAAGAGAGACGGCAGAGTTTGCCACATCCCGACCATCGCAACCTCCGCCTCGTTCGTCCAGTCCGCCATTTTTATCCTTTCTGTATGGACAAGGTCACATGACCCTTTCCGGCCCGGCGATTGGCTGACCGTTAAAACCCCGACGCGATCGGTCGCCTACTAGCACCCACCTACCGTATACGATACGACTGACCGCTCACATATACCGATTCTCGAACGGGCCGATTCATTTTTCGAATTGCTTGCGATTCGAGTTGTGAGCCCTAAAACTGAGTTTTATACGCGAATCGCAAGCGTCTAGTGTGCGCGGGGGTCGCACACCTAACGACTAAAACTCAGTTTTATGCGCGAAACGGGCAGTTTTAGATCATATACGGGAGGTGTGTACTAGGCATAATTGAGGGAGTGCACATGACGTCATTACTTAGCAATCAGCGGGGTGCCATCTTGGACTACGAGCACCCTCCCTAGCCATGTTGTGAATGCATGCAGATGCAGTAAAACAGAGTTTTCTTGTCAAAGACTTGTGTTATGGGAGGTTCTGGGCAGTTTACCTCCAATGTGTTTACTTACAGCACGTTAGCAACAACTTCTGAAGCCAAGCTGCTCAAAACATTGACAAATAAACCAACAAATCAGTAAATAACCACAGTGTAGGCAGTTGCAAGCCTTCTGTATGTCATCCAATATGGCCACCGAAAGTTGCCTTGTCAGGCTTGTGACGTCATTACAGTTTACACCCCTTCTATTGTAATAATATTGTCACAAGGACTGTAGAACTTTTGTAGCATGGTCAGCATTAGAATAAATTAATGGTGGCTTACAACCGAAGGCAGAACAGATGTCAGTGTACGCACCTATGCCTGAGCTTGGTTACCAAGAGGGCGACTTCACGCCGGGGACATTGAGGTGACACCGGGGGGATCACCCACCACCTCTTCCTCGTGACACCGGGGCCTCCTCTGGCTTTGGGCAGCCCAGCCACGCCCACACCCGGCAAGGGAGGCGGAGGAGGCACTGGGATGGATGGAGCTGGGTCATCTAGAGAGGTTCCAATTGTTGGCATTGTTTCTTACGTTAAACATACGGTACCTTACGTTAGGAAAACGAAATCTCATACTACAATACAATCAATCGAAGCCAGATATGGTATTTTAAACGTGCTGCGGCCCATCGCTAACAATGTTACCCTCATTGGTGCATTTTATAAGTCATTGTGGTTCAGGTAGCTCGAGCTGCTTGGTGCAGATCTATTTACAAAGTTAATTACAGTTTACACCGCACATTTAAACTAAACCGATATAATTGGTTTGATCTAATATATAAATGAATATATATTTGGCATAAAGCCATAAGCCACAAACGAAGGATTCAAATATATGTAACTGTGACATTACCAAAATATACAAGAGCTCAGTCTAATTTAATATTTGTATTTTGCTACTAAAATACGGGAAAAAAAGATTCGTGTATGTTTACAAGATCGAAGATGGTTACCACGCGTATTACATGCGTGATTAGGAGTAATACTTGCAAATATAATTACCGGGAAATATACGCCACTCGCCCACTGACACTGTCCTATAAAATGTTATTTTATCTCGAGAAATAATGTCTTACCTTTCTTTCTTTGTGTTAGATACTCTCCTCCAGGAATGGTATTATTGACACGATAATGATGAAGCCATTATAATTTTGGTCGGTCAATGTGTTTTCTAAAATTGCCTTGATTGCCAACAAAGTACCTTACTCTACCTGTGAGCAATGCCATTGTGTAGTTATTTTATGTCATAAATAAAGAATTGATTTGAATTGATATCAGTTCATTTCCCTCCTGACCTGTTTCTTTACTCCTATCTCCTCGACTTGTTATTATGTTGTTTCTGTTTTAGTTCCATTTTATCAGGTTGGGATAAAGCACAAAGTACATGACAACTACTAAACGGGTTGTTGATTTATTCACCAACAGTAACAATAATGAATTTAACCACTATATCTTTGCGAAAACCCCACAGGTTCGACACCTGTCAGTTTTACGACTGCGAGGCAGCTGTTGTAAAGAATAATTACCTACAGCTAAGAATGGACATGTCAAATTAGTTCCGGCGTTTACGCGACCTCACGATGCATGCAGTACTCCCATGCAATACAAATCAGTATGGTTACTAAGGTACCAATTTATACTCGATGGTAAATAAGCTTTAAGTCTGGAACCTATTCTTACATATGCATAAATTCATACATATCATCTTCTTCTATGGTTAGGCAGTTAAAAGCCTGTTGCAGCGATTGAAGGCTAAAACAACAGAGAAATTAGCGATGTGTGTAATGTATCACCGGTGTAATAATGCATTGCCAGATTTAGCTATGCATGTAATACAACTATGGACATTTCTCCTTCTCAGCACTTTTCAGGAGGATGTATCACATGACAAAACAGATTACTAGCACTACAATTCATTGATAAATGTTGTCTTTGACTGTTAATGGCATAATGGATAGCATCTTGGTTGAACTCTGTATTAATAACAGAGAAATGTGATTGTTAATTGTACATATAGAACACCAGGCTCAGATTTACAAACCTTCATTGACCAAATTGAAATAATAATAAGACATGTAAATAAAAGAAAATCACTCTTTCTGGGCGGTGATCTTATCAGCGTGCATATATTGATCTTCTTTTTCTTTTCTATTTTGATCTTCGATCTTCACTACTTTTCCACCGATTTTGGCATATTTGCTGACTCGCTCAGTGTCAGACTCTAAATCAGTCGACGTGGAGTCCGACGAGGAGTCAGAAGAAGAAAACTTCTTCTTCTTCTTCTTAGACTTGCTCTTCTTCTTTGTCCTTTTGACGGCGGTGGCTTTGGAGCGAGCTTTATAATATTCGTCTCTGTCCAAAGAGTCGACCTTCCGTTTGTGTTTCCTCTCACGAGAGGGAAACTCAACGTCCTCTAAGTCGTCAGTGGACTGCTCCTGATCTGACAAATCCTCCCAGTTGGATTCCTCTGACAGGACCTGCTTCTGCCGCGCTTGTGGCGGCAGCATCTCATCCAGCCGTTGCTGCACCAACCGGGTAACCCTGTCATCTAGATTCGACGGTCCCGGGACTGGGTTGACCCCATTCCTGGCATCGCCTCCCCTCGCTGAGCATATGCGATGCATCGGTCTTATTCCGCTTCGCCGCCATCTCGAGCTGTCTGAAACCCAAAACTAATTTTTGGTCAGGAAAGCAGCAAGGAAAACATGTGCCATGCAACATGTAGGTACTAAATCCGTATTTACACCGGCGTTAATACAGGTGTTAGTAAGCTAAAGTCATGTCGTAGGGTCTCCGGCCGGACAAACCAAACCGAAACCAAACGAGGGGTAGGGACCAGTGTATCGGTCCCTCCCACAATCTCTGTCCCATACACTTCTCCCACCTGTGGCTTTCTACGCCAACAAGTTGAAGAAAATGCTACGGAACTCGGAGGTACGCCTAATATAATGGGGAATCCATAAAAGAGACCCAGGATAAAATCCCATAGCGAATCCATAAAAGAAACCCAGGATTTATCCTAGCGATGACTGGCTCCGGCCAGCCATCTCTCCATTCGGCAACGGGCGGCAAAAAACATGAACAATGACAACATTGTTCTAATCAACACGAAAAAATGGTAATAAAACTCCTCAAAAAGTTTTACTTTCGTATTAATAACATGTAAAAATGCTTTATACATCATAATATCTATCAATACAACCGTACTTCCTCGTAATTCAGTTGTTTTAGGTTGAAAACTGCTGGAGTTTTACCTAACAACGTCCTCCTGTTGTGAGTAAATTATACTAATTGCTGGACCCGGATGTGCTTCCTTCTCCCTGGGCTACGAGTAGCTGGAGGCTTAGTACCGAGGTAAAACGTAATATTGACCTTCTAAAATATAATAATAACAAAGGAACAAAAACATTTGTGGACATGATGTTCAGTATAGGGCTCTATCCATTAATAGGTAAACCAACTAGGATAAAAGACCACAGTGCTACCCTAATTGACAACATATTCACTAATGAACTGTATCACAACGTTAGCAGTGGATTACTTAAGTGACATCAGTGACCATTTACCTATATTTGCCATATGTAAATATTTAGATATAAATAGAACTTCTAATAAGAAATATATGCTTACGAGAAAATCAGATGAAAATTGTATTACTACATTGAAAAATTATCTATTAATACAAGAGTGGAATGATGTCATGGATACAAATGATGTAAATAGTGCTTATGATAATTGTATAAAAACATTTGTTGACCTATACAATAAACATTGTCCGATCAAAAAAGACTTCAGTAACAAAACAAAACCATGATTACTAATGGTCTTTGTAATGCATGCAAAAAAAAGAACAACTTATACAGAAATTATCTATGATGTAGAACAAAGAGTATGGAAAACAAGTATAAAACATATCAAAATAAATTGACATAAATTCTAAGAGATAGTGAAAAAAGCTATTATAATAAGCTATTGGCTCAACAAAGAAATAACATGAAAGGAACTTGGAAAATACTAAATACTGTTATAAGGAAAAGAGAACCACATTCTCGTTACCCAAATAAGTTTAAGTCAAATGGAGAAACTATTACAAATAAAAAGGCCATAGCAAATGGTTTTATTGACTTCTTTGTCAATGTAGGCCCCAATTTAGCAAAAGATTTTAAAGCGCATAACAAAAATATAGATGTACTGGACTTTAAAAAAACACAAATCCTGATTCAATGTTTTTAGCAGGGGTAGAGGAGAATGAGATCATTAAAGTGGTCAATAATTGTAAGACCAAAAAGTCAATGGGATATGATAATATAGATATGAGCATCATTAAACAAGTAATATATTACATTGTCAAACCATTTACCTATATATGTAACAGCTCCTTTAAGAATGGAGCTTTTCCAAATAAAATGAAAGTCGCTAAAGTAATTCCTATATTTAAAAAAGAAGATAACCGCATTTTCACTAATTATAGACCGATATCAGTTTTGCCACAGTTTTAAAAAATATTAGAAAAACTGTTCAATAGTAGACTGGAAGCATTTATTGATAAACACGATACCTTGTGTAGCAGTCACTATGGTTTCAGATTTAAAATGTCCACAACATTGGCATTATTAGAACTGATAGAAGAAATTACCTCAGCTCTGGACAACAAAAAATGTACTATTGGTGTATTTATTGACCTTAAAAAAGCATTCGACACAATTGACCATAATTTGTTAATAACAAAATTAAATCACTACGGTATCAGAGGCATTGCCAATAACTGGCTTACTAGTTATCTACAAAATAGACAACAATATGTAAATTTAGATGACGAGGACTCAGACTTAGCAAATGTGGTATGTGGTGTCCCTCAGGGCTCAATTCTGGGACCTAAGTTATTCATTTTTATATATAAATGATATTTGTAATGTGTCATCGCTTCTTAAATTCATTCTATTTGCTGATGACACTACTATCTTTAGGTCAGGAAATGACCCAGTTCAACTTGGCAATGATATAAGCAAAGAACGTATTAAATTGAACCTATGGTTTGCAACAAACAAGTTATCACTTAATGTAGCAAAAACAAATTTCATGCTGTTTAGTAATTATAAAAAACAATCTAATGTTACTGTACATATAAATGATACTGATATCGAAATGGTTTATGTCAGTAAATTTCTAGGGGTGCTAATAGAACATAAACTTAATTGGAAAACGCATATTAGTATGATTAAATCTAAATTGTCCAAAACTATTGCAATTATGCGCAAGGCAAAATATTACTAAGCAAAAATGCATGCTTAATATTGTATTATTCATTATTTCTGCCTTATGTATCATATTGTTCTGAAGTATGAGGAAATGCATATAAAACAAATATGGAGTGTATTTATTTGCTACAGAAGAAAGCAGTGAGAATTGTTTGCAACGTTCGATATCGAGAGCACACCAATAAGCTGTTCTTCGATCTTCATGTATTAAAATTAATAGACTTGGTTAAGATCAAATCTAGTATGATAATTTACAATGCAAACAAAGGGCTACTGCCAAAGAATCTACAGTCTTTATTCAAAATAAGTTCAGATAGTAGCCATGACACAAGGCAGAGTAACAACCTAAGACAAGTATTTGCAAGAACAACTTTAAAGTCTCAATGTATATCTATCTATATGTGGTATACAAATATGCAATTCACTTGACGATAATATCAAATGTTCAAAAAACATTTATATGTTTCAACAAATGTATAAAAAGAAAATATTTAAGCTTTATCAGAGGGAAAACACATAGTAGTCTAGTACATAAATATTGAGATGTAATTTACAGTATTGAGGGTAATGTTGATATGCTTTTAACTTTTATTTTTCTATTTATTATTTCTATGGTATAAGCAAAGACCCTATAATACTAATAGTATTATAGGGTCTTTGGTATAAGCAATGTATCTGTGTTATTTTTTAAATGGGGAACGCACCTCATAAGTATTGTACTTCTGCTTTCTCCTTTTTCATGTGAAAAGATTACTGATATAAATATCAACTTGTGTGTACATTGATCATGTGGAAATAAATATATTAGTATTGTTATTATTATTATAATATTATCATTAATTACGTCAATCATACAAATAAGAGCCAACTGTATATGGCATACAAAATCGTGATCTACATTTTTGTGTGTAAATACTGACTGAATTCGACAAATTAGTGAATTAAAAAGTATTCAAATTTAGGATATTTTAACTTAATTGGCCAAATGGGCGTTTTTCATATCGCTCAATTTGAGCAAGTATTTGTTTTTGGGGAGTTTTCAGTCGCATTGGTGCGCTGAAGGCTGCAAATCTGCAGCACTGAATGGGCACTGCTGAAGGTGGTCCCATATGGTCAGGAGTTGGCTTCCGATAGTTAGTGGTCATAAACATTGTGGAGGGAGGGCGACAGAGCTAGGAAAAAGGCAGCCTAAACACCAACCACAGTCCTCTGAGAGGGCCGGGGGAGGCTGGGTGGTTGGTGTAGTTTTACGCCCAGGTAAGACCCTAGGCCATACCAGGACGTGCACCGACTTGTGACAGCGTGCACTCATGGCGACTTTATAGTGCTGTCCCACTGGGAAATAGGCCGCACTAGTCAAGTGAACCAATTTAGTCACTAGAGGAAGAAGTGGCGCCACTGTCGTACTAAGGTGGAATGACAATTCTTACTGAGAATTTGATATCATCTTTTGTTGTTGTGGTTGCGTTGAGCATGTAATGAGAGATATGCAATGTTTTTCTTTTCAATTCGAATTAGTTTCAACTATTTTATTTCCCAACAGTGTTGAAGCAACTCACAGAATCCGGTGTCTCATTTAGACGAGGTAGGTCAGGGAATCAACGTATTAATATTGCAATGTTGTCTATTTGAAAAGATGTGATTTCCATCACTGACACTGTCACTGGCATCAGTCGTCACCGATGTTCAACGAGTCGATGGCGATGTGAAAATTCAGTATGTTCGTTTCGACGATTATCTTTCATGTCATGCTCTAAATAGCCTGCCACACTATTATTCATTTGAACGAATGCACAACAGAAGACACGACCTGCAATATATCAACTGATACAATTCGCACCCTGACGTCAATAACGGAAGAACTGTCTTAGCATATTGATATTCCTCTTCGGATACTTCACTCAGTTCTTGACAATCTTGTCTTGTATTTAGTTGTAATTTGTACTACTATTTAAGTCTATTAGTAATAGACCACTGCTACTTGAGTATTACACAACTTGTCACAAGCCATGCCACTTGTGGCTTGTGCCAACTTCCTAATGCACACATTTAGCAGTATATGGTTGGTAAATCTAGTAAAGGAGCAGTTATTCTATTTGCACATCGCACTTATTTCTGAATCATGTAGCCTTGTAGGCACTTGGACATTTTATTCAAACAACCAGAATGCATAAAATAATTTTTTTTATCACCACGACTACAAGAGGCTGCAAAATGGTGCACAAATATACTTCATATGACATATGGTTCTAATAAAGCTATTATAACATATGATATGTTATAATAGCTTTATTAGAACCCAAGATATGATGCTTTAAAGGTACAGAAATCAAACCTCTTGCCTACCCTACAGTAAGTAGCATTACAAAGTTTATAAAATTGTGACAGACTTGACTAGATAAAGCACTAATTCAAAGTAATGCTGTATTGTCCATTTCCAAGATTATATCTAAAAGTTTTCTAGTGACTTTCACAGATATAATTGCTTCCTGATTCTGATAAAGCACTTTACTACCTTTAATTTGAGATATGGATGGACTTAATAGGTCAAGTAGAAGCAAAGCTATGATATGTAATGCACCCGGAAAATAGGCTATTTATCTGACAGTAAGTGCATTGGTTTATAAGGGTAGGAATTTTGACCGCAGTAGCATCGAGCTGACAAGGGAGGGATTACTTTTTCCTATGGAGTGGTGTATGAGGATCCGTTCACGCGGATTTGCAAGTCTCTAGCATAGGGCATTTTCGCCTACGACGAAAAACGGCGTGACTTCAGCGCGATCGGCAAACTTACGGAACGTGAAAACACCAGTGCGGAAATTCAGATCGCTATGAACCTTCACATGACACATATGAATAGTTGAGACATTAAATAACTAGTCTACTGGGTTCTTCTTTGCTGCTGGTCCTAAAAAGGGGGAATCAGGGGTAAAAACTTAAATACGTCACAGCTTATCCTAGTTAGGCTTGTTGTGTTCCACATATATCCTATTTTAAGGCACAATTAAAAGCAAAGCAGTTTGGACCCCGATTGCACGTCAGGGTGGCTTTGAACTTGACTAAGTGGAGAACGTTACGCGTGTTTCGGTGTGACACAAAAAGCCGCCTAGTGTCAGATTTAGAACTAAACCCTTATTTTTTCCTAGTACGGTTTTGAACTGCACTCACTAGGAGTAACTAAGTGCAATTTTATGAGGGTCCGTCCACTTGAGAGTAGAACAGAAGACTTATAAAATTGTGACACTGAAACATGTGTGACATGGAAAGGAAAAGTTTTTTCTTCAAGATCAAACAAACACCACAGAGCATGAAAAGGTATTTATGCTTATTAGTTTTTGATGCTGTGGACATATTTCAAAGTAATTTTGTAATACTTCCATAACTTCTGATGTTATTGGAGTTGTAACGCATGTTTCATGTGACATGTAACGCATGTTTCATGTGACACTCAATAATAACTTGGCTCAGAAATTGCTAACGGTATGCACACAAAAAAAGTTTTCGTTAAGGGTATTATTTCTACACATTACATGTATGCAAGTATGTCTTTTGAGTGTTACAAGTTTTGCTTGTAATGGGTTCTTCTTCAGTTTTGGTCCTAAAAAGGGGGAATCGGAGGTCAAAACTGAAATATGTTACAGCCTATCCCAATTAGGCTTGTTGTGTTCCACATACATCCAATTTTAAGACACAATTTAAAACAAAAACAATTTGGACCCAGACTGCAAGTCAGGGTGGCTTCGAACATGACCAAGTGGAGAATGTTACGCGTGTTTCGGCCTGACACAAAAACCTTCATTATGTAATATTTAGAACAAGACCCTTATTATTTCCTAGTTAGGTTTTGAACAGCAGTCACTAGGAGTAACTAAGTGCAATTTTATGAGTGTTCGCCCACTTGAGAGTAGAACAGAGAAGATATAAAATTGTGACACTGAAACATGCGTTACATGGAAAGGAAAAGTTGTACCTTCATGATGAAACAAGCACCACAGATGATGAACATATTTATGCTTATTAGTTGTTGATGCTGTGGACATATTTCAAAGTAATCTTGGAACACTTCCATAACTTCTGATGTTATTGGAGTTGTAATGCATGTTTCATGTGACATGTAACGCATGTTTCATGTGACACTCAATAATAACTTGGCTCAGAAATTGCTAACGGTATGCACAAAAAAAAAGTTTTCGTTAAGGGTATTATTTCTACACATTACATGTATGCAAGTATGTCTTTTGAGTGTTACAAGTTTTGCTTGTAATGGGTTCTTCTTCAGTTTTGGTCCTAAAAAGGGGGAATCGGAGGTCAAAACTGAAATATGTTACAGCCTGTCCCAATTAGGCTTGTTGTGTTCCACATACATCCAATTTTAAGACACAATTTAAAACAATTTGGACCCAGACTGCAAGTCAGGGTGGCTTCGAACATGACCAAGTGGAGAATGTTACGCGTGTTTCGGCCTGACACAAAAACCTTCATTATGTAATATTTAGAACAAGACCCTTATTATTTCCTAGTTAGGTTTTGAACAGCAGTCACTAGGAGTAACTAAGTGCAATTTTATGAGTGTTCGTCCACTTGAGAGTAGAACAGAGAAGATATAAAATTGTGACACTGAAACATGTGTTACATGGAAAGGAAAAGTTGTACCTTCATGATGAAACAAGCACCACAGATGATGAACATATTTATGCTTATTGGTTGTTGATGCTGTGGACATATTTCAAAGTAATCTTGGAACACTTCCCTAACTTCTGATGTTCTTGGAATTGTAACACATGTAGCATGTAACGCATGTTTCATGTGACACTCAATAATGACTTAGGTTAGACACTGCTAATAGCATGCAAAAAATGTATTTGTTCAGGGCATTATTTGTACACATTACATGTATGCAAATATTTCTTTTGAGTGTTATAAGTTTTCTTATGTAGAAAAAGATATTGTGATGACTTAGAGGATGAAGATGACAACAGGTGAATGCGTGATAGCATCATAGCGCAACATCCTGTTTATAACTTGACACCACATCATCAGTAGGTGTGTAGATGCCCACGGTATATTTGAAAATCATGGTGAGAAGAGATTTGATCCATTATTGGATTTTGTATCGCGAAATAATTTTCGCCGTTACGCGTGTTTCATCTTCATCGATGTGTGACACGCCACACTAATAGCATCATAGCGCAACATCCTGTTTATGACTTGACACCACATCATCAGTAGGTGTGTAGATGCCCACGATATATTTGAAAATCATGGCGAGAAGAGATTTGATCCATTGTTGGATTTTGTATCGCAAAATAGATTTTCGCCGTTACGCGTGTTTCACCCGTGACACAAAGTTTTTATTTCACTTTTAATGCATTTTAGGAAATAATATTATAACTTTTGTGTTCAGAACTAGGCATCTATGATGCTATCCTATTTAAAGCAGCAGGGTTTTTCCTGGCTTGCATGGTTGGATATTGTGAAAATTGAAGGTGAACGCGTGTTTCATGACGTGACATCTCATGAAACACGCGTTATGCTCACTTTCAAGCATCGTTGTTTTACACACAGACACTCAACAGTCCTAAAATTAGTTTTCTGACATTTTTGCATGTTACAACTTTGCAAATAAACTAGCTATGTTTGAATATTTTGGTCTATAATGAAGTAGCTTCCAACACAAGTAGTACTGTTTCACCATTCCCATTTTTAGCTGTCATATTTGCGTGACAAATGAATCTATTTTTGCAATAAAAAGTAAACCAAACATGTTTTTCTCACTGGATTGCTGTCATTGCTTCTTTGGGGTATAATGAAAGGAATTTTCTTCATTTGGTATGAAAAGGAGAATTAATTTAGACGAAAACAGTTACAATGTGAGCACCAACCAATTAGGACCAGCAGCAAAGAAGAACCCACCTAGGGAATAGAATTGTCTGCTAAGTAGCAAGAGTGTCATAATGTAGGGAAAGTTACCTTCAACTTCAGACAGCTGGGTATCATTCACTTCCTGCTGGATTTTGATGAGACAAAAAACTAGAATCTGTCAAAATTAGTGTGCTTCAAAATGGTACCATTCATACCCTATTTTGAGCAGAGCTAATATCTTAAATCTGCATTTTCGCGAACGACGAAAAACGAAGCCCTGAAAAGTGATGTCATAGTGAAAGTTTAGCGAGACCGGCAAGCGTGGCGGATTTCCAAGTGCTTATACCATGTAGGCCTACTGTGTCAAAGACTTCATGTGTAAATTTAGATATCGGTGTCCAATAATATAGTATAGAGAACAAATGTGGTACCATGACCCTTATTAAAATTATGAAATAGTGAACCACTCTGACACTTACTTATATATTATAATTTTGTAGCTTAATCTAATAAACTCTTTCAAGGTTTGTTATATGTCTGGTATTCATACAAATAACGTATTGCAAAAAGAATATTTCTAAAGTAGACTGATAGTGATACTACAATGACAAATGCCGTTGTCGTTGACAAACCATAACCCAATCAAGCTTCATTATAAAATAAATAATTTCATAATTTGTCAACATGTCGCATCGCCTTAAATTGTGTTGTGTATGCTATTTTTGTCAATATGGATTTTTTGGGGGGAAGGGGTGGAGTCTTATTCATAATTCATATATTCATACTGGCTTCTTACGGCTCGAATTCCAATAAGTTTGTCATATGTTATAGTTATTTTTATGTGTGCGTCTGGTTCTTTTCCAGTTCGAATCTGACAAGTCAAGTCAACACCGATCAATATGTGTGATCATCACCAGTTCCAGTCGCAGTCATCGGCAGGCAACATCGAACATGTTCACTTTCTGTCAGAGAACATTGGCGAGTTGTTTCTCAAGGCCGACTACAGTGATGTTATTCTTAAGGTGGAAAATAAAACCTTCCCTGCCCATAAAGTTATTCTGGCGGCACGATCTGAATATTTCAGGTACGATTTTAAAAGGACCAACCTTGCTGTAACTTCTAATTTAAATTTGACTAATGCAGCAATCAAGCGCGTTTAATAATTAAGTCTTATTTACTATTCTATGCACATTTTTTAGTACTTATATAAATGTTTGTTAATATAAATGCTGTCCTTATGTTGAAAATAGTTGCAATATTTTACAAGATCAGTTGGGTATAGATCAACATTTTTCCCTTGAGAAGCTTAACTGATTGTATCTGACTTGAAATGAAGAATACAAAATGATGTTATGCATATTTGAATCATAGTATTTAGCAATGGATACATTTCTCTTATTAAATAGTTAAACTGATAATGTGTGCAGATTAATACACATGTGGGCTATAGACCTATATATAACCTAGTTCAACTAATGCTTCAATGGTCAAATCAGTGCTTCAATTTGAGTTCAATGACGAGTGGCTTTGTGGTGTCTACTTTGACAGGGCCTTACTGTATGGTGGGTTGATGGAGTCCACACCGGGATGCGGCGAGGTTGAGTTAAAGGATGCTAACGCGGAGGCCTTTCACCACCTGCTCAAATACATCTACACTGGATGCATGACTCTGGCAGACCTAAAGGTTCGTTTTGAGTTCTAACCACTCGCACAAGCAAACACACAGTGTGGTAAGCTTGCTAATATCTATTGTCAACAGAATAGTACATGTCTGTGGAATAACGTATAGAAATTGTGAATAAAAAAATGTGTTGTCTACAAGGTAGGCACGTGGACATTTTTCCATCAAATTCCTGTTTTATCAGCAAGAGGCTTCTAAATGCTGCACAAAAATACCTCATTTGTTATAATAGCATTATTAGAACCTGAGATATGATGCTTTAAAGGTGACAAATTCAGACCCTTTTGTTAGTAGTATTTGTATTACAAAGCTGGAGAAAATTGTGACAGGCTTGACATTTTGGATAATTCTTGATGGATTTTGACCAGACAAAAACTAAAATCTGTGGAATTTAATGAACTTCAAAATAGTACAATTCCATGCACAATTTGAGCAGAATTAACCTCCCGCGTTCTCTGTGGCGGAGTGGTTAGAGTCTGACTCTTTTCTAGGTCAGACTCCTAATCTGAGGGTCGGCGGTTCGATTCCCCGTGCCCCCAGCTCTGCCAATTTGGATTTCCACCGCTGTGTATAACTTACAGCGTCATCAAAGGCTGGTTGCTCTCATACCATGTCTATGTGGTGTGGGAGGTTAAAAATCCCTTGGGTCGGTAAAAGTGTAGGCTCGGGCTTTTTATCGACCAGCAGTGGAATGAGGAAGACCAGTCGTTTATGACTGAAATTAACCTGCTTAAACAACTAATGGACCAACAACAACAAAAAATCCACAAGAAAGTGATAATGTCACAGCACAACTGGTAAGCACAGCGGATTTCCAAGTGCCAATTCCAAGTGCCTAAGTTCAAAATGGTAGCATTCACTCCCCATTTTGATCAGAGCTAATATCGTAAATCCGTATTTTCGTGAACGACAAAAATCGGTGCGCTGAAAAGTGATGACATCACAGCGCGACCAGCAAGCGCGGCGAATTTCCAAGTGCCTTTACAAGGATGAAAGATCTCCGCGATTTCGCGGATTTCCGCGATTGTTGATATTCACTGGGTAAATTCACAAAATGTCAATATATTATATATTATACATATAGTACATATATACATAATATTAGTCTGAATTCCATTGTTATATGACCTTAGATGTTGCTAGAACATAAACCCAAACAAGAAAGTTAGGTGTGGGCGATAATACAGTCAGCATAAGGATAGTGGAAACCTGACTTCCAGCGTTTCCCCCCGATTCCCTGACAGTGCTAATCGTATGGGGAGGAAATCCGCGTTTTCACGGAAATTCGCCGTTGGGGCCAAGGCCTTGGCTTAATTTCCGCGTTTTTTGTTGGAGACCACTTTGATCCCTGTATCTAACATGCCAAGTATTTTTTTCTTGAATATTTATACTGCCTATCATGGATAAGTCTGAATAGACTTGTTTTCAGCATTAGACAGTTAGTAGCCCGAGCCTACACTTTTACCAAACCATGGGATTTAAAAAATCTCCTAAACCACATAGACATGGTATGAGAGCAACTGGCCTTTGATGATGCTCTAAGTTATACATAGCAGTAAGCAATTGCAGTGCGAGTATTCAGAGTTCTGCTGGTCCCCCAGTAAGGACTGAAGGCTGTGGTATGTGCTGTCCTGTCTGTGGGAAAGACCCCTTGCTGCTTATCGGGAAGAGTAGCCTGTGTGGCGGCAGCAGGTTTTGTCCTCCAAAGAGTCAGAATGACCATATGTTTGAGGTCCAAAAGCAGATGATAAAAAATCAATGTGCTCTAGAGGCGTCGTTAAATAAAACAAGCTTTCCTTATTAATATAAACACTCCCTGCCGGTAACGTTGCACTCTTGTCAACCCAGGAGGAGACCTTGCTGGAGGTGCTGGGCCTGGCGCACCAGTTTGGCTTCATCGAGCTGGAGACGTCCATCTCGGATCACCTCAAGGCCATCCTGAATGTGTGCAACGTCTGCCTCATTTACGACATTGCCTCCATGTACAACTTGACAACGCTGTGCCAGACCTGCTTCGAGTTCATGGACCGCAACGCAGCCGAGGTTATCAAGAGCACCGCCTTCCTATCGCTATCAGGGGTAGGCCCAACTTGTTTTAACATTTAAAAAAACCCACAAAAGAAAACCCTTTAAAAAAACTTGGTTTTGTTAGCCTGTTCTCTTTTTTTGGTAAGTGACTTATTTATTGCAGGTATGTATCGGACTATGTCTTGTTATCACCGCGCTTTGTTGTTTTCGTTTTAAAGACGGGAATAAATGTCAAGACAATCATTGTGATTAATTGTTAGAATTATTTTTCCACTGTAATGCCAACATGTTATGGCAATTTAAATGTTTATAACCACTTTAAACCAGCCAATCACATACGAGAAAGATGACCTGTACCCACTTGTAATGTGTGAGGAGGTTCTGTATATTATAATAGTTTTTGTTAGTGAACCTTTTTATTCATCTGAAGACAATCTTTCTTCAGCGCCGAGTTACTGGTCTTCTGGCCATGCTTAACCTCGGTCATTTATACTATTTAATTTTAAGATAAAATATATTAATGTGTACTGACTTCGATTTTTAAGCATGGAAATAAATGATTAATTGTTGAAAGTATTTTTCTTCTCACCACAATGCCAACATGGTATGGCAATTTAAATGTTGACCACATAAAACAAGCCAATCATATACCAGAAAGAGGGCCTGTAACCACTTTCCCTTGTTGTCTCCTCCCCCCACCCCTCTCTCACCCTTTAGGATGCCCTGAAGGACATTATATCTCGCGACTCCTTCTGCGCGCCTGAGATCAGCATCTTCAACGCGGTGACGGAGTGGTACGAGCGGAACCCGGAGGAGGCGCTGCCCCCCATCATGAGCCATGTGCGCCTACCACTCATGTCTCTGGACGATCTCCTCCAGCGGGTGAGGCCTTCATTGCTCGTACCGGCCGACGCCATCTTGGACGCCATCAAGGTGCAGACAGAGAGCAGAAACACTGAGCTCAACTTCAGAGGCTTCCTCGGTGAGTGAATTGGTAGTTAAAATTTAAAATAACAACATTAATTTGTTAAAATTTATTTGAAGATAAGGCAGGATATTTTAATCGCATTGTTTTAACATGCGGTTCCCGCCACTACATACATCACTATGAGAATAGTATTTAATTATTTATGTTTTGTTGTAAGATTTTAAGTGTGCTGGTTAAAGATACATAGTCCGATGAAAACATCAAATTTTCAAAACCAAAAGAGTTACCTAGATTAGATTGTTTGAGGTTTTACGTCCTAGCAAGATCCAAAGGTCATATATCAGGACAATTTGCTTGAAAATGCCAGGCACACAAGAGAATACTTGATCCTGACTAGATACAGCACAACCACTTAATTAGATGAAGGTAATGACGATATTTTATTACATTTAAAATTGTCCTCCTAATTAAGCAGTGTAAATAAATGACTGACATTAAAAGATGACTGGAAGACCAGTGTCTCCACACTGAGAAAAGATTGTACTCAGCTGAATGTAAAATGTTTACCAAATAATTCTTTTTTAATTACTGAAAGAAAAAAACCACTAACTAAATCCCCTGCCGGCTGCTGCTTGCAGCGCCGGGTGAGAACGTGGCGTCTCTGCACCACCGCGCATATGTGCTGCGGGGTGAGATGAAGGCAGCTCTACTCGATGGCAACTCGACCTCGTACGACCTGGATCACGGGTTCACGAGACATGCCATCGACGACAACAACGGACAGGGCATCGTCGTGAAGCTGTCGGCACCCTACATCATCAACACTATCAGGATGCTGCTGTGGGATCGCGACATCCGGTGAGTGTGACGTCATTGCAACCGGAAGTGGACTCTGCTGCTATTTGTACCCGCATAGTGACCATTTACTAGGAAGTGGCGCTATTATTGGGATGTATTTATTTATTGGACAATATGGCACTGTGTTCCTGGCATTTTCTAGCAAATTGTTTTGATATATGATCTTGGATCTTTCTAGCACGTAAAACCCCAAACAATCCAATCTAGGTAAGTCTTTTGGGTTTGAAAATTTTATGCTTTCATCGGACAATGCCCCCAATTGAGGATTAGCGCCAAACGATTAGCACCATGTGACCAGTGCTTCGTCGGCCATGATGGTTGGATAGAAAGTACAGGATAACACTGCCGATGCGGCGGCGGCATTAATCTCGCCGGGATTTGGGGTTTAATTTGAGCAAATTTCACTTTTTGATTAAGCTATTCTTATAAATAACATTATTTCAACCCCCGATTGAATATTCACGGTTCTAAATAACAGAATTAGATCATAGCAGTGAATAAATTTGTGCTTTTTGTTTTATTTACATACACTTGATAGCAGAATGAACTTCTATCCAACCACGATGCAGGAGTAGTGTGATGCCTACGTCACACGCAAATCCTCAATAGCCAATGTCTACTTTTTATGCAGGGGGGTCGTTAAACAAACAAATCATCGGACAATGCAGGTTTAATGGAACCTAGACAACTATTCCTCTATTTGACTCAAACCTGTCAAAAACACCTCTAATTGCAGCCAGCACATTATTTTGTCCGTCAATATTCTATTGTGTCCACTCACACTTCCAATAATTGTTCACGCAACTCTCCTGATCTGTCGCAGATCCTACTCCTATTACATCGAAGTGTCCATGGACGACTCCGACTATGTGCGGATTATTGATCACACCAAGTACCTCTGCCGGTCCTGGCAACACGTGCGCTTCCCTGCCCGCGTTTGCAGGTGAGTGGCCAGGTGATGTTAACCCGAAGTAGACTTGGCGTTAAATGTATTTGTAAGGTCCCAGATTACCCCCAAAAAATGTTAACGGAAAAAGTGTAAACTAATTTTTCTGAAGATTTTTGTCAGTTCCGAGTCAGTGCTTAGTCACGGTTATTTACACTTCTTTTTATGTACACTATTTAAATACATTGCAAAGTATTAGAAAAGACAATTGGATAATAATAAAATTAATATTAATAATAGTGATAGTAATAAATAAAGTATATGAAAGCACATTTATTCTAAAGGTTCAACGGTAATAGATTACGATTACTATATCACAAGGTGGATCACCAGTTCTATACTACACTGCACTACATACCATACTGCAGTAGAGATCATTACTGCAATACCATACTGCAAATTAGATGATGCCTATAATACCATACTGCAGTTCAGATCATGCCTACAATACCATACCAAACTGCAACATAGATCACTAGTACAATGCTATACTGAGCATAGATCATGCCTACAATACTGCCGCTTAGATCAGTACTACAATACTGTACTGCCGCATCTATATATATCAGTACTACAATACTATACTGCGCATAGATCAATACTACAATACTGTACTGCCGCATCTATATAGATCAGTACTACAATACTATACTGACGCATAGATCAGTACTAAAATACTGTACTGTCGCATCTATATAGATCAGTACTACAATACTATACTGCCGCATAGATCAGTACTACAATACTGTACTGCCGCATCTATATAGATCAGTACTACAATACTATACTGCTGCATAGATCAGTACTACAATACTGTACTGTCACATCTATATAGATCAGTACTACAATACTATACTGCCGCATAGATCAGTACTACAATACTGTACTGCCGCATCTATATAGATCAGTACTACACTACTATATTGCCGCATAGATCACTACCACAGTGCTATGTCACAGCACAAATAACTACTACAGCATATATCACTATTACAATACTATACTACAACATGCAACTATATTGCAGATGGCTTCTTATCACTACACTCCTGAGGACAGATCGAGACTTTCAACGCGGTTGACAATTATTTAGGTGAATTTAATCGAAGACCTTGTGCAACAAACACAATTAGTTCTCGTGTTAGTGTTGGGACCTAAATAAATTCACAATATGTCATCCATGGTCTTCAAGGTTTTTTTAGGCACACTTAGCTTATATGTTTATTTGTTTACTTTGTGAAGGAAAGTAAACGATATTGCCAATGAAAACAAAGTGATGTTATCCTATTTAAAAAATTGTTATTTATTTAGTTTCACATGCTAAATCATACCGTTGTAGGCTATGTCTAACAATGTGAATACGGCACGCATAAGTATAGCCGAACTAGGAGTATAACAATGTGAATACGGCACGCACAAGCATAGCCGAACTAGGAGTAAAATGCAGGAATATGACTTTTCCGATTTTTGGCGAATTTCCGATTTTTTCTTGGGTCATATGAGTATGCTAAGCAATGTCAGAACAGTCGGAAATCAGATTTCCGATTTTGTATTTTTTGGCGGTAGCTGTATAGTGTCCGATTGTTTTGGGGGAAATGGTTAGTACCGCTTTCAAATACCAATTCACAACATTGTTTGGCAGGTAAGTAAGGGAAAATGATGGTATGTCTGGGGCTGTTCCAAACTATGCAAATTGATGGCTTTATTTGGCAGGTACGTAAGAGAAAGTGTTGGTATATCTGGGGCTGTTCCCAACTGCAAATTGACAGCTCTCTTTGCAGGTACATAACAGAAAGTGTTGGCTAATATACTTGAGCTGCTTCTAAGCTGTGTAAATTGATGGCTTTATTTGGCAGATGTATACGAGAAAGTGTTGGTATATACTGAGTCTGTTCTAAACTGCAAATTGTTGTCTTTGTCTGGCAGGTACATTCGCATAGTGGGCACTCACAACAACGTGAACCGCGTGTTCCACCTGGTGAGCTTTGATTGCAAATACTCCAAGCAGCCGTTCACACTGGAAGATGGCATACTCGGTAAGTGTGCTCATGTAAACAGCTCAATGAAGGACACACAGGTGTGTAAGCTGTGTAGTAAGTAGCACACGCCTTCACTGCCTCGTAGATTCCATTGTGGCGCTATTCTAGACGAGACAGTTACCTGTTCGATCAAAGTCCTCACGATTTCAGGTACTGCTCATATACCCAGCATTTAACACACACACACACACACACACACACACACACACACACACACACACACACACACACACACACACACACACACACACACACACACACACACACACACACACACACACACACACCACACACACACACACACACACACACACACACACACACACACACACACACACACACACACACACACACACACACACACACACACACACACACACACACACACACACACACACACACACACACACACACACACACCACACACACACACACCCACACACACACCACACGCACACACACACCACACACACACACACCACACACACGCACACACACCACGCACACACACGCACACACACACCACACACACGCAACACACACACACACACACTCACACACACACACACAACAACACACACACCACACACAGCACACACACACACACGACCACACACACACACACAACACACACACACCACACACACGCACACACACACACACACACACGCACACCACACCACACACACACAGCACCACACACACGCACACACACGCACACACACACGCACAGACACACACACACACACACACAGCACACGCACACGCACACGCACACGCACACACACACACACACACACACACGATTTCGATAGCAATGTTTATTTGCGATAATAGAGACAATTTCCCTTTTCATTCATTCATTCAGTCATTCATTCACTCAATTATTCATTCATTCAATCATTCATTCCATTTTCCTCCCTCTCGCTCTCCCTCTCCCTCTCCCTCTCCTCCCCTCTCCCTCCATCCATCATCCATCCATCCCCGACCCTCTTTGATCCATCAATATAATTCTGCTGTTTATCACCTGTGTAACGTGGTGGATTTTCACATAGACTCCAAGCACAGTGCCATGCTACTATTCAATCTAGAATCGAAAGACGTGATTCTACATACATGTAGACCTATGTAACAGTTTGCAAATGGGCAGCAATCAGCCTTCTGCTTCCACCCATTTCAAATCACTTCACCCACAAAATCCAGGTGTTGCCACCCCTACCAATTAATTGTTTCGCCATAAGGTTACAATATTTTATGTCTCCATCATCACCTTACGCCAATCTTCCGGTTTTTCATTTAGTAACATTATATAAATCTTATGGATTATTGTGTCCAAAATTCACCACAGAACACCTTTGATTTTAAAATTTATCTGGGGTGGTACCCCCAGATTCCCAAAATATAACATCCCTTAAGATCTTCCGGTTTTCCAATTTCCAATGTTGATAACCCTGCCAATCACACCATTACACATGTCTACAAGTATCTGCAACCATCGTCTTACTTTTCTTATAATACAAATATACAAAGCCCTTTTACTATGGTACCATATTCCAATAGCTCCACATGGCACTAGTGCCATTCAACTGAGCAGGAACCACCACGGTATCAAAGTAACGTGTGTGCAATACTAATAACTTGCCTGCCTGGCGTCATTTGCTCGTGTGTAAAGCCTGTTGCTCCTGTTGCCGCAGTTCCCACTGAGAACGTGGCGACTGTGAACGCCAGTGCCTGGGTGCTGGAGGGAGTGAGTCGAAGCCGGAACGCGCTCATTAATGGCGACACTAAGAACTACGACTGGGACTCTGGCTACACGTGTCACCAGCTGGGGTCAGGCGCCATTGTTGTGCAGCTCGCCCAGCCCTACATGATCGACTCAATGAGGTGTGCCTTGCAGTTATGCTTACTTACTTCCTTACTGATTTACTTACTCATTTACTTACTCACCTACTTACTTGGGTCGTTCTCTGAAACTGGGTACCACATATTTGGTGTCCATATCACGATGGACATAATTAATTCTGTCTTTAAAACAAATAGCAAATCAAATAATTATTGTTGCATCTGTGTATTATGTATGTTAGCAATGTTATATGTATTTAATCTATCCCAGAACAATGTATCAAAAGTATGTTTATATGATTTTGTGCTAAAGTGAAAATGTGACAATTTACACATTTACATAAAGATTTACACAAGCTTTTTTTCCACATTGTTTCAACTTTTTTTCTTGTAAAAGATAAGTTTGTTTGGTTAACTGTAGTAAATAAAGTAATGTTTGGATGTGTTGTGTATGTTAAAACTATGTTATGGATGTGTATTTAATTTCCATGTTACACGGGACATTTCAGCGTATTGCTTAATTTGTATAATATCAAAATCAAAAAGTGAAATCGCTTTTTTTCAACTCTGACATATCCACAACATGTAAACCTTCATATCAGTGTGGGTTCTGTTATTATTTGGAATGTTTTCTGCTATTGTTTGGAATGCATATTACTCATGTTTTGTGTGTGTGTATAGTTTCGATCTGTTGGCTATGTTTTTCAATAGTTCCTATATTTTACTTTTGTTTCTTTGTGTATAGCACTCATGTTTTGTGTGTGTGTATAGTTTCTATGCGTTAGGTACGTTTTTCCATAATTTATATAATTTTCTCTCTTCTTTTGTGTATAGTACTCATGTTTTCTGTGCGCGTATAGTTTCTATGTTTTCGCTATGTTTTTATAAATAATTAATATATTTTTCTCTTTTCCTTTCTGTATTGTACTCATGTTTTCTGTGTGTGCATAGTTTCTATGTTTTTCCATAATGCCTGTTTTTACTATTTCTTCGTGCATCTTATCAGCCGATTTCTACCGGTGGAAAAAATACCCGGAACATGATCTACTTTCTGAATTATCTGAACAATAAATAAATAAATGTTCCTTTAAGGTTGCTGCTGTGGGATTGTGACCGGCGGAGTTACAGTTATTGCGTGGAGGTGTCTACAGACCAACAGAACTGGACCATGGTGTGCGACAAGACCAAGGAGGCCTGCAGGTATGGCCGTGCTACCCTGCACCACAATCAGCTATGTCAGCATTGAGGGTGTATAGACACTACATAGCTTCTTGCAAACATTGCTATGTTCAACATTTGTTTATGGTGTCTATTTTTTTTTAATTGATTCAAAATAAAGTGTGAATTCCTAACATCGTTCCGACCAGGCCTTCTGGTCATAGACCCGTATGAACTGGTCTTAAAGCTGCATAATCCGCTGAAAACATCACATCTTTAAAACCAAAAGATGTACCTAGATTTGATCCTATATATCCAACTTATATATGGGTGCACTTGTTCAGCATTTGTTGCTGCATAAAAGTGGATGTTAAGCCAATTTCATAGAACCTGTTACTGCTGAAGCCTATAGTGTCTGAATTTGTATGTGCTTGCCCAAATTAATTTAGGATGCTTTCACTGTAAATATCTCCTAAGTTTTTTTTGTTGGTACATTGGTTGTTTAAGCAGGGGAAATTTCAGTTGCAGATGACTGGTCTTCCTCATTCCACTGCTCCTCGCCCTATCCTAATAATGCCGAGTGCCTGGCTAGGAAGCGACAAGTATAAATTTTTAAGTCATTGGTTTGACTCGATTCGAACCCAAGATCTACCACACGGGAGACGGACGCTCTAACTCATTTGGCCATCCCGTCTGGTTAACCATTTAAGATAAAAGTTACTTCAAATTGAAGTAACATAGGTTATGAAAATCAACCTAATGTGTTAATTTGTCTGAATTTGTATGTGCTTGCCATCATTACTTTGGGATGCTTTCACTTCAAATATTTGCAAAGTTAGCTCTTTAAGATAAAGAGGTATTCTCTGTGGCGGAGTGGTTAGAGTGTCTGACTTTTTTCTAGGTCAGACTCCTAATCTGAAGGTCGGTGGTTCGATTCCCCATGCCCCCCACCTCTGCCAATTTGGATTTCCACCGCTGTGGTTAACTTACAGCGTCATCAAAGGCCAGTTGCTCTCATACCATGTCTATGTGGTGTGGGAGGTTAAAAATCCCTTGGGTCAGTAAAAGTGTAGGCTCGGGCTTTCTTTCGACAAACTGTCTAATGGTGAAAACAAGTCTATTCAGACTTATCCATAATAAGCAGTATAAATCTTCAACAAAAGGATAAAAGTTACTTAAAATTAAAGTAACATCGATTATAAAAATCAACCTAATGTGTTTATCTCATAAAATGGCAAAAACTCAAAACCATCGGATTGCAACTTTAACAGTCTGTCATGTCAAGTCAGCTCAAACGCAACTTTCAGATCTAGGCAACATTGTTCCAGATGGCTGTAGCTAAAAGTGGTTTTATGTTTCTGCAGATCGAGCCAAACTTTGAGATTCAAGCGACAACCCGTGACATTTATCAAGCTGGTCGGCACCCACAACACGGCGAACGACGTAAGAGCATCTGTTTATCAGGGATGAATGTAGATAAAAGATTCACCCCACTGCAGAGTAGGGCCGAATGACAACGTAGTCTAAATACAAGCGAAAATTGCTTTAGTATGGAACAGGAAGTGGAATTCCTGGTTCCAGTATCTGTGGTGTTCTCTGTGGCGGAGTGGTTAGAGTGTCTGACTTTTTTCTAGGTCGGACTCCTAATCTGAAGGTCAGTGGTTCGATTCCCTGTGCCCCCACTTCTGCCTATTTGGATTTCCACCGCTGTGTATAACTTACAGCGTCATCAAAGGCCGGTTGCTCTCATACCATGTCTATATGGTGTGGGAGGTTAAAAATCCCTTGGGTCGGTAAAAGTGTAGGCTCGGGCTTTCTATCGACAAACTGTCTAATGGTGAAAACAAGCCTATTCAGGCTTATCCATGATAGGCAGTATAAATCTTCAACAACAAAAAAAAAAAAAAATGGCTACTTATATCGGCACAGAGTTGGTGAAATTTGAGAGAATGCAAAAAAGACAAGCTAGCGACCACAGAATGCTGTCGATTTGACTTTTAAAGTCCATTAATCTAGATGTTTTAATATAATGTTCAACTCAAAAGTAGCTGGTAAATATGAAGATGTATGTGAAGAATATATGTTCTTTCTTAAATTAAGAATTTATGTGCTGATTTCATTTACCCAGCCTCTCGCCACTTTTTCTAATACATAGCGTTAGGTATTGGCAATAATAATATAGTCAAAACATGGAGAGTTGAACCCTGACTTCCGGCATTGCCCCCCGATTCCCTGACAGTATTTATCCTATAGGGGGAAATCGGTTTTCGCGGAAATTCGCCATTGCCCCCAAGTTATCATACTAATATGTCGGACTATGCAACTTTAAAAAAAAAAAAAAAGTTTTTTTTTTAATTAATTTTATTTGATATGTAAAACCTTCTATTCAACTTACACTATTACATTAAAAAAACAAATCCATTCACTAGGGAAGCACAACACAAAAGTGGCAGGGAAGGACTGGAAGGTGTGTGGTCGGGTCGGGGTGGGCGGGGCTAGTTAGTTATTCACCCCATACTTGACACCATTATCTGCAGTGCTTGGTTACATCTGTGGGTGCGTGGCTGCTGGGTGAGCCAATCTTTGAGTCCGTCTTGTTCTTGGTAAACTGCAGGTTTTCCACTGCGTGCATTTCGAGTGCCCCGCGACTGGAGGCGAGGACGACCTGGTGTGTGGCGAGGAAGCGGCCAGCAGCAAGGCGACCCACCCCGTGCCCTCCGCCGCCCCTGACGACCGCTGTGTCAGCACCACCAGCCGCGGGGCCGGCGGGGGAAGCAGCAGCAGCAGCGGCGGTGACGGCAGCAGGGGTGGCGGGGGCGGGGGCGGCAGTGGCAGTAGCAGTGTCGGGGCCGGCGGAGGGGGCGGCGCAACCGGCGAAGGGAACAGCGCCACCATCGGCGCCGGCGCCGGCGGCGGCAGCAGCGGCGTCGGCGGCGGGAACAGTGGCACCGCCTACAGTGCTGCGGGCAACAGTGACGCCGGAAATAACGGCGCCGGGAGCAGTGAGGCTGGTAGCAGCGTCCTGGTGCCCGGCCAGGCTCACAGCAACCTGCAGGCCTGCTTCCGACACACGGCCGTGGTGGACCACGGCGACGGCTACGGCATGGAGAACATGGACTTGGCGGGCGACGACCCAGTACTGGCCGACGGGGGCCGGGAAGCGGGAGGGGGAGATGGAGGGAGCGGGAGCAGGAGCGGGAGCGGGAGTGAGGCGGAGGGAGCCCGGGGGGCTGCGAGCAGCAGCGACGACAGTGATCGCAGTGTGAGCCCGGCACTGACCAGTTAAAGGCCAACCAATGCTAGGTTTTAGAGTAAGGCAGTGTCAAACTATGTGGTCGCGTTATGTGATAACAGTAATCCCAGCCCCCTCCCTTCCTGCGGTGCAGCCTTTTTAAATGACTTCATATGTAGCTCAGATTGGTCATGTACGCATGGGGTGCTTCCTGTCTTGTTATCTGAACCAGAGGTTTAATACAGTGAAACCCCGTTCTAACGCGCCTCGATTTAGCGCGAATTCACATCTAACCCGATGATTCTTTGAACCCAGAATTCTTTAATTCAAAGGTAATTCAGTAAATCGAACCCCAAATTTAGCACAACCCCACTGTGTTCGCGATGACATTTTATGGACCTCTGAGATGGCATTATAACGCGGTTTCACTGTACGTATTTCATTTGCCTCAATATATACTTCGTGTACAACTCTCTAATTTGATTGTAGCTGCTAACTGCGTAGAAACATTGCATGCTGTTAATTTGCATAAACCAGAAACGTACATTTTTAAAGCACATATATACATCCACCACCACCACCACCACCACCACCACCACCACCACCACCACCACCACCACCACCACCACCACCACCACCACCACCCCACCACCACCACCACCACCACCACTGCTCCCCCCATCACCACCACCACCACTGCTCCCCCCCCCCCAATCATCCGTGTCAAGAATGTAGTTTGCATTTCTCCTGGTGTGATAATAATCTCCCAATTAAAGTAAATTGCCTCTAGTTTGGTTCTCGGACGCTGTTTGCTAATGTGTCCGAATCTACCATTATGGAAAACATTGGCTGACTCTGCTGTAAGTAAAATCCACACATTTATGTGCATATATAGAATTCGGTACTGATGAGCATGCTCATCTTTAAAATGTGTATACATAGATTTTGTAAAGACATTTTTTTCTCTTACATTGGAGACATTGGAAGTGTAAAGATGACAAACTACTAGCAATAACTGTTGTGTCTCTAAAAGTCTACGTAATGTTAAGTGCTGTCACCTGGTGGATGCAAGTAACACTAATCAATAATAATCAACCTATGAGTGCTAGCAGAGAGCGTGTATATAAACAGATGAGAGGGACAACTCCCATACGAGAGCATGTAACATCTGCCGACTGTGGCGCTCCAAGTGGTGGTTGTTGAACAGTATATGACACAGCTGTCAAACTCAAGGCATTGTCAATGGTCGTGTGCAATCTTCATCCAGAAAAAGTGAAATATCTCTCAAACTACACCACCTAGAAACAAACTGATTGGAATACACATAGAAAACATGTTTACCAACAAGATTATATTAAATTGATATGGTTAGGGTTCTGGATTTCTATTAATTTGGAATAAAACTGATGTTTTTCACTACGCGTACGGCAAACTCAAGGCATTGTCGATGGCCGTGTGCAATCTTCCTACAGAAAAAGTGAAATATCTCTGAAACTACACCAAATAGAAACAAGCCGCTTAGTACACATATAGAAAACATGTTTACCAACAAGATTATATTGAATTTATAAGGTTAGGGTTCTGGATTTCTATTAATTTTGAATAAAAACAAATGTTTTGCACTGAGCGTACCGGCAAACTCAAGGCTTGTTCAACACTAACCGCCAGGAACGCCACTGTAGCCTGTGTTACCGTTTTTCGCGGGAGTTGTCCCTCTCATCTGTTTATATACACGCTCTCTGGTGCTAGTGGCTTAAGTTGCCTTAGTTACCAGGGGCGTAGCTAGACCTTTAACGATGTGTACTCCTAATTTCGGCAGGGGGTTTAGGGGGCCGGTTAAGCTTAAGCTGGCGGATTTTACACATTTTAGACTTGAGTTTTCGACACTCCGGACTACTACATGCCTCCTCTCTCTCTCTCTCTCTCTCTCTCTCTCTCACCTCTCTCTCTCCACCTCTCTCTCTCTCTCCCTCTCTCTCTCCCTCTCTCTCTCCCTCTCTCTCTCTTTATTATTTTTTAATTTAATTTTTTTGTTGACAAAACGATGTGGACGTTTTGGCGTACGCGCATACGCCTAGCTACGCCCCTGGTTACTCATTCAGCAAAGTGGTGATGGTCTTCATTAGTTAGTGGCTACCTGTCTACATTGCATTACAAACACCACAAGTATGTCTCCGCCCCCCGGCCTACCTGAATGGTGAGTGGGTGGAGACCTTTCTCCACTGATCCACCTAGGGGGCGTGGTTTGGCGCTGCCTTGTCCGTTGATAATCTGTCAATCAAACTACTAGCATTAACCCATACCATAACCCCATCCTGCCTTGCTGAGTGTATACCTGTACGTGGCCTGGTGGGATTTATTCTAAATTGGTTGGTTGTTGGAGTTTTATGTCCTGGCAACATCTAATGTCAGGACAGGTACTGACTTGTGCACACTCAAGGTGATTTTATAGTGCTGCTCTACTGGGAAACCAGGCCACCAACACCATGACCTGATATACCATCCCACCGAGTCACATTATCCTGACACTGAGCCAACCAGTCCATACCCTATCCTAATAATGCTGAGTGCCTGGCTAGGAAGTGACAAGTATACATTTTTAAGTCATTGGTTTGACTCGATCAGGGTTCTAACCTGTGGGTTCGAATTGCACGATGTACCAGAATGGGACACGGATGCTTAACACATTCGGCCATCCCATCTGGTCTCTAAATTCGAAAACCTATCTGAACAGTGGACTATGGTTTTCACACCATAATATGGGATTTATGGTGTGTTTATTCCAGTTTAGTCACATTAAGCAGGGCTCTTCTCTGGAAATATTGTCTATTCAGTGCAAGTACATAAATTAAGCACTTTTAATATGTGGAGTCCACCGTCCGGACGATTATTTTGTATTCCTTATTGATTGAGGCAAGAGAGAGGATGAGTTGGCGTAAGACCTAATTATCTCTGGGCAGTTACCCTGTGGTTCCTATGAGGGTATTGGTGATGAAACATGGTCATGTATTCGGAACACCGGATGCGACCAGCTGAGTAAGGTGAGGAACTGAACTGAGCTGAGCGTTTGCTATTTTGTGTCTTCAGCTTTTCATATTCTCAGCCTGCTCTGGTTTGTAGGGTCGCTGGTGTGTGGTTGTATATCTAACGGAGGTATTTATAGTATGGTGACAACGCATATATTACCCTCTACGGCACCCTCTCTCCTGTGAGAGCTACTAGTTATACGGGTTCCATGCCAATAGTTACCAAATTCTGACACCGGTAGGCAATGTCGATGGGTTGATCAATAGGATGTCAAAAGCAGGGGCATAGCCAGAAATAAAAAAAATGTTAAGCACAAAATTATTCGCACATGCTTAGAGGAAATTACAAAATTGTAAGCACAAAATAAAGAAGTGCACATTATAAAAGACTTAGTAGCGGTATGCAAAAAAATAGGATGCTGAGAGAAATTGTTTGCACATGCTTATAGTGTGACAGTGTAGGTACACCCCTGACAAGTGTGGATGGTGCTGTTCATAGCATTTTGAAGTGTACGTCTAGAATTGGCCTTGGCTAGACAAGTGGTTACTGGATTATGGCGATAACTAAAAGTGACTAAGTAACAACTGTCCAGATGGATAAATCTGTAGCACTAACTGTCCTGTTTTAGGGCCTTCCACACCCCGCTTCTTTTATTTGAGAAGTAAGAAAGTTAGCTAATTAAGAGAGTATTAAGTACTTTTGGTGTCTGTTGTAAGCAAACCACGTTGTGATGCACACTGGGTAACATTCGCTGTTTATTGCATTTTGCTACTGTGTAAGTGAACCCTAACACTTCCGGTTGTGGTGAATACTGGGTAATTCCCAATACTGTTCTTATCTGCTGTAAGTGACCTTGCGCTTCCAGTTGTAGTGCACAGTGGGTAATTCTCAATGATACTCTTGTTATTGACCTCACACTTCCGGTTGTAGTGCACACTGGGTAATTCTCAATGCTGCTCTTCTCATTGATCTCACACTTCCGGTTGTAGTGCACACTGGGAAATTCTCTCAATGTTGCTCTTCTCATTGACCTCGTACTTCCGGTTGTAGTGCACACTGGGTAATTCTCTCTTAATGTTGCTCTAGCGTCCCACTTCCGGTAGTCGTGCTCTCCTGCACCTTTTGACCCAGTTAACAGAGCCACTTTCTTTCTTTGCTCATCTATGTAATTTACCTAGAGACCAAATGCATGCACCCTTAATTAATGTATGCGAGCCAGCTAAATCTACGCTCTAGGTTTACTACGGAGACAATGCGGCTTTACGCTATATGTATACAGAAAACACCCTATTCTGTTGGAACCCTCCCCAATAAATAGCCTGTTGGTCCACTCCCCAGTGAATAGCCGTCTGGACCACTCCCCAGTGAATAGTCTGTTGGTCCACTCCCCAGTGGATAGCCTGTTGGTCCACTCCCCAGTGAATAGTCTGTTGGCCCACTCCCCAGTGAATATCATGTTGGTCCACTCCCCAGTGAATAACCTGTTGGTCCACTCCCCAGTGAATAGCCTGTTGGTCCACTCCCCAGTGAATAGCCTATGTGTCCACTCCCCAATAAATAACCCATGGGTCCTCTCCCCAGTGAATAGTATGTTGGTCCTCTCCCCAGTGAATAGCCTGTTGGTCCACTCCCCAATAAATAGCCTGTGGGTCCTCTCCACAGTGAATAGTATGTTGGTCCTCTCCCTAGTTAATAACCTGTTGGTCCACTCCCCAGTGAATAGCCTGTTGGTCATCTCCCCAGTGAATAGCCTGTTGGTCATCTCCCCAGTCAATAGCCTGTTGATCCACTCCCCAGTGAATAGCATGTTGGTGCACTACCAAGTGAATAGCCCCTTGATCCACTCCCCAATGAATAGCCTGTTTGTTCACTCTCCAGTGAATACCCTGTTTGTCCTCTCCCCAGTGAATAGCCTGTTGGTCCTCTCCCCAGTGAATAGCCTGTTGGTCCACTCCCCAGTGAATAACCTGGTTGTTCACTCCCTAGTGAATACCCTGTTTGTCCTCTCCCCAGTGAATAGCCTGTTGGTCCTCTCCCCAGTGAATAGCCTGTTGGACCAGTACCCAGTGAATATCATGTTGGTCCCCTCCACAGTGAATAACCTGTTGGTCCACTCTCCAGTGAATAGCCTGTTGAATCAGTACCCATTGAATAACCTGTTGGTCCTCCCCCCAGTGAATATCCTGTTGGATCAGTACCCAGTGAATAGCCTGTTGGTCCACTCACCAGTGAATAACCTGTTGGACCAGTACCCAGTGAATAGCCTGTTGGTCCTCTCCCCAGTGAATATCCTGTTGGATCAGTACCCAGTGAATAACATTTTGGTCCTCTCCCCAGTGAATATCCTGTTGGATCAGTACCCAGTGAATAAGCTGTTGGTCCTCTCCCCAGTGAATAGCCTGTTGGACCAGTACCCAGTGAATAGCCTGTTGGGCCACTGCCCAGTAAATACGCTAACTATGAGGATGACACCCTTATGCTGATTGATTGTTCAATTGTGCCGTAACAAATGGCTAACTATAATGCACCACACCCATTTCTCTCCTTGCCAGAAGCCATTGTAGTTATATATTCTGGAGGCTTTGATGTGTCTCGGGGGCTGTGAATAGAAGTGAATTATTGCGTGTAGTAGGCTTGTCTGTGCTGGTCACCTCACCGTACTATTGCGCATTCGCATTGAGATGACATTGAGAAGTATTATGCAGTAAAACTGTCTTATTTGAATTATGCACGGTTGATTTATTACTGGTAGCGTGAGAGTAACATCTTTATTCTTGGTTGGTTATAGGGTTTAGCACGCACACACACACACACACACATGCATGCATGCACACACCCCCATACACACACACGCACATGCATGCACAGACACACACACAACGCACACACACATGCACAACACACACTCAGACAAGGAGGAATGAATGAAAGAAAGAAAGAAAGAAAGAAAGAAAGAAAGAAAGAGGCAGAAAGAAAGAGAAAGAAAGAAAGGAAGGAAGAAGAGATCTGGTTAGGTGCAAGCAAAAAAGTCATGTCCATTTACGTGGGCAGTTTGGCAGTGCGGGGGGGTGGGGGGGGGGGCTCTGTATGCATGAGGGTTAATGAAGTGACATCATGTACTCACAACAGGCGCCAGGACTATCTTTTTGACTAATGTGCCACGTTGTACTAATGTCAGTGACGATCTGTGCTACTAACATATCGTTGATTAATTTCTTGCGGAATTTTCTTGAAGGTACTAGTCATTTCTGAATGGTTTATGTACAATACATTTTGACTTCATTTCTCTTTCCGGCCAATTAGGATACTACACAAGAAAATAATAACTGATGTAAAAAACACAATAATAACGCCAGAAAATCCGTGAAAAGTGAACAAAAAGAAATCGACAACTTCAGACTGGGCCCATTCAGGTAGCTGAAAGCATATACCCTTTTACTTAATGTCTTAGTTATGATTGATGAATACTACTTAAACGCAACAAACAGGGAGATGAATATTTAGTAATCATTGCTGGATGGCTGTTTCACAGATTTTTGTTTAGTTCTTTTGTGTTTAAAATAAAAGAATTATTATATATGTAATGTATGTTAAATATATAGCCTCTATGGCTGACAATTTTTCTCGTGTGTTCACCAGACAATGACTGGGTGAAGTGATGAATTGTTGCGATATGTCAATCAGGACTTGTGTAAGATGTCAAGCATGACTTGTCTAGATACATCAAGCATAACTTGTGTAAGATGTCAAGCATGACTTGGCTAGATACGTCAAGCATGGCTTGTGTAAGATGTCAAGCATGACTTGTCTAGATACATCAAGTATAACTTGTATAAGATGTCAAGCATGACTTGACTAGATACATCAAGTATAACTTGTGTAAGATGTCAAGCATAACTTGTGTAAGATGTCAAACATGACTTGGCTAGATACATCAAGCATAACTTGTGTAAGATGTCAAGCATGACTTGGCTAGATACATCAAGCATGGCTTGTGTAAGATGTCAAGCATGACTTGGCTAGATATGTCAAGCATAACTTGTGTAAGATGTCAAGCATGACTTGGCTAGATACATCAAGCATGGCTTGTCTAGTCAAGCATGACTTGTCTAGGTGGATAGCATGACTTGTGTAATACATCAACCATGGCTTGCCTATTTACCACAAGTATGACTTTTGTAGGTCATGACTTGCCCATATATTTCAAGCTCCGAATGACGTATGTCTATGGTAGGTCCGAACAATGAGTGATTTGACTTTTAGTTCCTAGCAACCACCAAGGTCATATCACGACGTCCGCTGACTTAAGGCAGTGTGCACTGCTGATGGCTTTATAGTGCTGCCCCATTAATTGATGTGTCCAGTTACACTACCCTGACACTGAACTAATCCCAGTCATTGGTATATACTTCTAATGCCCAGCCGCCTACAAGGTAGCAACAAGTTCAAATTTTGTAAATCTTAGTTTGTCTCGGCCAGGGATCGTAACCAGGCCTCAACCGACCACGCGTGAACCACTGTACCTCTAGGCCAAGTAAAAACTCATATTCGAACTAGTTTTGTAATTGGAGTTGTGCCTGAGCTGGTTGCTTTAAGCCATTAGATGGTGACATGGTTTGGGTGTTATTTTTGTAGGGTGGCATTGAAACAGTGGATTGTTTTTGTGCTTGTGTCGTCTTATCCAAATATATATGTGCATTATATATGTTGGTCCGAGGCTAATTGCAAGACAGTGTATTACTGTTACTATTTATTTAAGATTAATAGATATATTATATCGTTATACCGGTTATATAAATGTGACATATATATAGAGAGCATTGCAATAACTGACTTGTTTTTGTACTATTGCATTACACCTTAAATATACAAGGCTGTCTAAGTTACTTCACATAGTCATGATTGCTGTTAACACTGAATACTAAAATTTGTTAAAAAGGTTTAAAAAACAAACAAAATAAGCACCACCAATCTCTGAATTACATGCTATATATTACATATATTAATATATAATTATATATTAACATTATGTGTCATGTGAGCTGATATATAATAAATCGACTTTGATATATTTAATATAGACAATGAATTTTGTTTATATTAACTAGAAAATAGAATGACAACGGTAAGTTATTTAGAGATAGAAAATACTTTCGTAGTCATAGCAGTGCATTGTTTTGAAGCCGAACGGTGGTTATTATTTCCCCCCCAGACATGGAAGACTTAGTATTATGAATCATGTGACATGATGAATGACCATATAAGGGAGACAAACGCTCGGACCAGCACCAAACTTATGCTCAAAACCATTAGCACTGAGCAGGTGCCTATGGCGCATGCGGAACAACTACAGTAAAACCTCTCTAACCGACCACATCCACAGATCGACCACTCTTCTATATCAATTGCTTTATTTGGATCCCAAGCGATCACCCATACAATACCATTATAACGATACAATAAACTCCCTAAACCGACTACCTCCCTAAATGGACCATTAAAATCGGCCCCATTATCAGTCGATTTAGAGAGGTTTTACTGTAATACTTTACTGTAATACTTATTGTTGCCAATAGCCACTCCTTTGATTCCATAGCATTTGATTCATAATATAACTGCAGAAATTATAAAACAAACCAGAATGTGGAACTATTTATTCCCCAGACAGAAAAAGAAGCAATCCTACACATTGTTTGTGTTGACTTAATTGTACTAAGGAGGTGTGCTGGAACCAATGAGTTGATGAGATGGACACCAGTCGTCGGACAGGACTTAACTAACATGTGATAGCAGGCCGGTCGGTGTTGCGATTCGTTTTATAAATAAAATTCCAGTTCTTGGACTAAGCGTTGTTTAATTATGTTTGAAGTTTTAGTCTGATGGTTTTGAATTACTACTGTTTTTTAAGGTTTTTTTTAGTGATGAGTTCTTAGATAAAGACATTAGATTGATCATTATAATCTAATTTACTTTAGTTTTGAAGTAACATTTTAAATGGGTAACTTTGGGAGATATTCCAAGTGCAGTGTTGCCAAGTATATTTCACATTCACATCAAAACTTTGACACTATAGGCTTCACTGTTAACAGGTTCTATTAATTTGTCTTAAAGATATGGAGAATCAAATGTATATAATTATTTTGGTTTTGAAAATTCGATTCTTCATCGGACTATGCAGCAACACATGCTTAATAAATGCACCAGTATTAGTAGATTATATAAACAATTACTATGTAAGTATATTGAGCTATTAGGTTACCTTGCCAAGGATCCTTGGTTGAACCCCATTCTACATGTATCACGTCATACTGCTCCTGATTCTAGATCCAGCGTCCTGTACATTTAAGGTGTAACAAGTGAGCTTAGGTGATGTAAACGGTCAAAAACAGTATGGTGATACTTCTATCGTAGGACTGGGTGTGGTGGCCGAATCGGTAGAGCGCGGGCCTCGCGTGCAGGAGATAGGGAGTTTGGTACCTGGTCGAGTCAAACCAATGACTTATAAAATTGATTCTAGTCGCTTCCTAGCCTGATGCTCGGCATAAATAGGATAGGACAAGGGCTGGTTAGCTCAGTGTCAGAATAATGTGACTGAGTGGGTCATGTTGCCAGGACGTAAAAATCCAACAGCCAACCAACCAACAACAGCATGTGTAGTGAGCCACTCCGCACAACAGTGATTCTTTCCCATGCCCTCTGAGGGCAGGTTGGTGGTGAACATTCTCTAAAAGATATTTTCTACAGAGCATGGGGCACAGTGAACTGCTACCCACATTAGTTATTCAACTGCATTTAGAGGTTTGCTTGATGGTGTTGATGTAGATAAAATAATGACTTTCAATAATAGTGTAACCTGATTTATATGTGATGTAAATAAGCTGGTTGTATCTAAAGCCGTGTTCACACACGGGCGTTAAGTCGCCTAAACTAGTTCGCCTTGTCTAGTTCGGCTCACATTCGCCATGTGGACGCGACGCTGAGGCAGATTAGGGCTGATTCGCCTCAACTAGTTCGCCTCAAGTAAACCGCGTCGCGAGGTAGTCTAGAGCAAGCGAACTAGCTTAAGTCGGCCCATATTGCCTGTGTGGACGGTAGCGGTTTAGATGAGGCGGATTAAGGACGTCACAGTCGAGACCTGAGTTTGTTGACTTTCCGGTAAATTTGCTCTATGAAACTGCTAGCTGTGCACAGATATTTTTTTCATCATTTATTTTTAGCATTTCACTGCCCAGCAGAAGTTTTGACCGTTCCAAAACAATACGATTCAGTCAAAACAGATCTAGGTCGAACCCACACTCTCTCGTGCCGACGTCGACTAACCGAAACTGGCGCTGGTTAGTATGGACTTGCTCATGCGCAGATATCGATTTCCGGCTAAAAGTACTGCATGTGTGGACACAACACTAGTTCGCCTCATCTAGTTCGCCTTATCGAGTTCGGCCTAAACTTGCAGGTGTGAACACGGCTTTACTGAACGACTGCCTTTATGGATCTCTATTGTAGCTTATAACCAAGTATGGATCGACATGACATAACCTCAGATGTTGCGAGGATATAAGACCCCAATCAAAATGTGGTATGAATGACACACACGACATAACCTCAGATGTTGCGAGGATATAAGACCCCAATCAAGATGTGGTATGAATGACACACACAACACAACCTCAGATGTTGCGAGGATATAAGAGTCCAATCAAGAAGTGGTATGAAGGACACACATGACATAACCTCAGATGTTGCGAGGATATAAGACCCCAATCAAGAAGTGGTATGAATGACACCGGAAGGGGAAGGCGGAGAATGATGGCATTAATACCTGACGTCATCAGTTGATAATCTAACTACTTCCGGTCAGAACCGGAAGTCACTGTAATGTGTCATTTCCTGTAGCGGTTGCATGTGTCCATCGTCTTCTGAAGATCTATGTCCGCAGGTGGTTATTGTCCACATCTCCAGCGGACTAGGGTCATTCCTATTTGTAATATAGGGATGTCCGCACAAAGCGAAGACACTAAAACCTCTCTAAATCGACCGACCATGGGACCGACTATAAGTAGGGAGGTGGTCGGTTTAGGGAGTTAGAATATCCTTACAATTGTATTGTTGGGACCCAAATAAAGCGATCGATATAGGGGAGTGGTCGGTCTGTGGAGGTGGTCGGTTAGAGAGGTTTTACTGTAATTAATTACTACAGAGATCTACAAACAAAAAACTATTTGGCCTAGTAATATGCTTTGGCTTCCTATGCAGAGTGTCATGGACAAAGTAGTAACTACACAGGGTTAAGTCAGTAAGATATATACATTTATTTGATTTATTTTTCTCTAAATCAATTCCGAGTTGCTGTTCTCACTCAGTACGAACTTAAAGCTGCATAGCCCGATGAAAGCATCACATTTTCTAAACCAAAACATGTGTCTAGATTTAATTTGACATCTAATTTAGATACGGGTGCACTTATTAAGTATGTGTTGCTGCATAGAAGAAAATACTAAGTCAATTTAATAGAACCTCTTACTGCTAAAGTCTAAGGTATTACTATTAGAGTTTTTACGTGCTTCCCAAAATTAATCTGGCATAGTTGCACTCCAAATACCTCCAAAGTGAGTAATCTAAAATAACAGTTACTTCGAACTAAAGTAATATAGATTATAATGATCAGCCTACTATATTTATCTAAAAAAAAAAAAAAAAAGTGACAGAAACTCAAAGCCATCGGTGTATGCAACTTTAAGAGATTTTCACTCCGCACGAGTTACTTGGACACCAATATTCTCTGTGGCGGAGTGGTTAGAGTGCCTGACATGTTTCTATGTCAGACTCCTAATCTGAGGGTCGGCAGTTCAATTCCCCGTGCCCCCAGCTCTGCCAATTTGGATTTCCACCGTTGTGTATAACTTACAGCGTCATCAAAGGCCGGTTGCTCTCATGCCATGTCTATGTGGTGTGGGAGGTTAAAAATCCCTTGGGTCGGTAAAAAGTGTAGGCTCGGGCTTTCTATCGACCAGCAGTGGAATGAGGAAGACCAGTCGTCTATGACTGAAATTTCCCCTGCTTAAACAACTAATGGACCAAAAAAAAAAAGAACAAAAAAAAAGATGTTTATGTTCCGTTGAAAGATAAACAAATTACTATTTGACGCCGTCCTATTATGACCTTAGCTGTTGCCATGACGTAAAGCTCAAACAAATAAACAAACATGTGATGTATAGGCCTAAGTATCGTCGCGAATATGCCCATTGCTGCCTACATGCTGTAACACCACCATCAATCAATCAATTAATCAATCAATCATACTTAGTAAAAACAACCACCTCACTACACATGCAATAACAAAATGAAAAACATGACTTTGCATAGATGCGTGTACATAGATGCGGACCGACCGTCTTATCTGCCTATGCCTATGTCTACCGCGTGAGTTCCCAGCCTGATTTCAATAGATCCCGTCAGTTAAGCTGGAAAGTACCCGACTAGAGTAGTTTCAGATTCTGCCAATAGATGTCACTAGCGTCACTGGTTTAGTACACGTGAAGAGAGCGGCGGTGAAACCCAGAATAAAAATACAATATAGTTGTCTTTTAAAAATATATATTACAAGGATAAGAGCAGGATGCCTGTTGCGATATGAATATCTGAATATAATCAAGCATTTTATTATTTTTCCAAGCATTCTTTACGGAGATATAGCATGTGAAATCTTAGGCAGTCTGGGAAACGACCCGACTAGAGTGGTTCCGAATTCTGCCGATAGATGTCACTAGCTTAACTGGCCAGGTCTATTGGTCTTCTGCTTTTGGCAGAGCTCAGTAGTATAGCAAGCACCTTTTGGTGGGAGAATTACGTAATCGGACCGCCTAAGATGTCTGAGGTCCCACTTAAAGATGCTTTCTATACTACTGAGCTCCATTTGAACTGAAGCCACCAGTCTACCCATGTGGACTATTACATATACCTGGACATATATCTAAATAAAATCATGTCTTTCGCTGGGAATAATGACATTAATCATCAGCTTCTATTTTTTGAAAGCAACAATGGTATTATCTTTATCTATTCAATACATTACTGGCCACACAAAAGACAGTGCTTTAAGTTGGTGCAGTGGGCTATCATATCGGTACCACTATTCAGTGTTAAGGGGTGGATGGATGCACAAGGTACTGGCATAGTGGTAAGCAATGCCTAGTAGCCATGTCCGCCCTTAATTGGCTTGCCGCCCTGGAGGTACTCGTCTCCCTGGAGCACCTCGTTCTTCCCGTACCCGAAGCGCTCGCATTCACGGTCGATGCTCACCCCGTTCGTCAGGTGGCAGTGGTGCAGGCACAGCAAGCCATCGTACACCTGAAAGGCAATGGGCGCCCTCATTATATCACAGCACCGAGAGAGACCTGAGACGAGAGAGGTATTGATTGGTTGTGCATTGCGGAAAGAAACATTATACATTTTGGGGTTAGCGCAAAATGTGGTATTATTGATAGATTGTGCAGAGTTCATAGACATTGCAGGATGTATCAGTATATTCTGGGATTAGCATGAAGTGTGATAGTATTGATAGATTGGGTAGAGTTCTCTAGACATTCCTGGAAGTATCAGCATGCACTCTGGGGTTAGCACGAGGTGTGATAATATTGATAGATTGTGTGGAGTTCTTGGACATTGCGGTAAGTATCAATATACACTCTGTGGTTAGTGTGAGGTGCGATAATATTGATAGATTGTGCAGAGTTCCCGGACATTGCTGGAAGTATCAGTATATACTCTGGAGATAGCACGAGGTGCGATAATATTGATAGATTGTGCAGAGTTCCCGGACATTGCTGGAAGTATCAGGATACACTCTGGAGATAGCACGAGGTGTGATAATATTGATAGATTGTGCAGAGTTCTTGGCCATTGCGGTAAGTATCAATATACACTCTGGGGTTAGCGCGAGGTGTGATAATATTGATAGATTATGCAGAGTTTCTGGACATTGTGGGAAGTATCAGTGCACACTGTGGTTATCACATGGTGTGGGAAGTATCAGTGGAGTGGAAGTTATCCAGGTACATCGAGCCACTTACCTCCTTGGAGTAGCGCATCACGCACAACCCGCAGTATTTCTTACAATGCCGGACATTGGTTGACCCCCTTTTGATGAGGTGAAACATTTCATTGCCGCATCCTTCATCTTGGCTTTCTCCCTGCAGCAAAACTAGATGCGTTAATCTCAAATAGATTAGCGGGTGTGAATGACATAACCCATAACATCATAATTGCTCAATTTAATTCAAAGTCCAGTGTTACTGTTGAGTAAGTGTTACTTGGATTTAGATGTTCAACATTTTCTATTAGTTGTTCTTGGTTTGAATAATGGCATCCTTCGATTGAAGTTGATAAAATTTAGTTTTGACATGCATGGTTAAAGCTGCATAGTCCGATGAAATATAAAATTTTCAAAACCAAACCAATTATCTAGATTTGATTTTACATATCTAACTTAGATACTGATGCACTAATTAAGCATTTGTTTCTGCACAGAAGGCAATACTGGGTCAATTTAACTAAACCTATGCAAAATAAGGCTAGGAGACCCCCACTAAGCTGCACTGCAAAGGGGCATGTGATATGTCACGGCCCACCAGCGGGATGCCCAATGGAAGGTAACAATGCCAAAAGTAGTCAGATAGCACACCACACAGCGACGCACAAGCCTATGATATGTAAATAGGAGTAGGCTAGTATAGTAGTAAGAGTAGAAAAAAGTAAAATACATATATGCCAAGAAAATCCAAAAAAACTAACATAGGCTACTAACCATACCAACCAACCAACTATCTATCTGCTACTGAAATGCAGGCAATCAAATACCTTATCAGCAGCTACTGTGTGATAAGATAACACCAACACTACAGCTGGTCAGCATTGAAAACAAGCCTGAATACCCAGGCTTATATGCTATGGACAGTATAAATATAGCCTCAATCAAAAAATTAAAAAAAGAACCTGTTACTGCAGAAGTATATCGTGTCAGAGTTTTGCCAAGCTTGCCAAAACTAATTTTCCATGTTTGTACTCAAAATATCTCAAAAGTTTACCATTTAAAATAATAGTAACCTTGAACTAATGTAAAGTAGATACTACTGATCGATCTAATATATTTATCTCAGAAAAAATACAGAAATTCAAAACCATCCGACTATGCCACTTTAACTATTGACCAATCACACACTTGTACCATCTTGATTCGAAAATGAGGTTAGTTGCAAAACTACTGCTAGCGATGTGATATGTTTTATTGCTGTGTGCCTGGATGCAAAAGCGGATCAGGTACTGAAAGCGTTATTTCAATATGTTTAACATTATTTCTCAGCAATGATACAAAGAACCAAAGATTCTTCAGATGGATGGTGACAATTAAAGACGATTTCACCACTTAACGCAATAGGAAATCTCTCAGCGCTGTATAGACAAATTTACCCATAACTACAGCTGCACTGGTAAGTAAGTGTCTTTGAACCTCAACTGGTTCACAAGGCATGTAATGCAATTTCAGCACTGACGTCAATTGCATTCAAAAGCGAGGATAGTTGCAATCGAAGGTGGTGCCCTAGAAGTGTGAGATTAGTCAATAGCTTAATGTAAAACCAAATTAGTTGGCACCCCAAAAGTGTGAGATCGGCCAATAGCTTAGCGTACCCAAATCAGGCTTAAACTACTATATCATTCTGACCTACTTCTGTAGTTCCCACCTTTGCCAGTGGTGGTACCAGCCTAAGAGCAAAGGTCAAGTGCTACGCGATAGCAACCAATATACCCCATATATGAATAGGTGTCCCTCCTTCAATACTAGAGATTCTAAGTTTCCCAATTTGGCGGCAAATCTCCCTAAAATATAGCAATATAACCCCAATCTACCGAATCACTGTAGCATGTTTTTGGTGTTGTTTTTAATGCAGCTTTAACAATAAAATCAAAATGCACCAGAATGCACCATTTTGTATCACTTTGTATTTCTTAATTTTTTTCGAGAGGAGGCCCCACAAGTGACTTTAAAGTTGTATATTCCGATGGTTTTGTGTTTCTGTTATAAAAAAAAATCTATATATTAATTTGTTTGTTATAATCTACCTTACTTTAGTTTAAAGTGTAAACATGTATAATTAGTTTTGGCAAGCAAGCCAAAACTCTAACACCATATGCTTCTGCAGTAACATGTTCTATTAGATTGACTCGGCGTTTCCCTCTGTGTGGTAGGTAACAAGTGCATCAGTATTTAAGTTAGATATATAGAATCACATTGAAAATTTGATGCTTCATCGGACTATGCAGCTTTAGGTATAGTGCCTATTCCTAAGAATGGGATGGGGGTGGGGTGCGGGAGACAACCACCCCACTTCCGGGCGTGTAGCCACACCAGGTCCCGCCTTCCTCAGCAACCAGAGGCCAATAGCTCCGAAGACACACATTGCAGCTGCATAGCATACCGACACAATGGAGTTACATAGGAGTCTATTTAGCCCTGCATCTGAATTAGCATAGGGCCTATCGATTCTAGTAATAGTATTTTCTGGTTCATGTTTACAGCTGTCACTGACCGCCGATAGTTGACAGGTCGCCGCGCAACGCCAGCCGTCATAGAGGTCCTTCCCAAAGAAGTCGACACATGCGCCGCAGCCCCTGAGGCAGTAGGATACGCGGGATGCCTCTGTGAACGGCAGCAGGACCCCGAGGCCCACCACCACATTGACAACAACCACGAACATCACCTGGAAGGGAAGAGAGGCAGCCAGGGAAAGGATATAGTCAATTTCAATAACTGGTTTTCTTCCAGGAATATCATCTTATGTAAATAAACTATTAAATCCTAATGGTTTTAAGGTATAAGATATATATAAAGTTGGTTGGTTGTTGGAGTTTTACGTCCTGGCAACATTTAAGGTTATATCAGGATGGATACCGACTTGTGACAGTGCACGCTCAAGGCAACTTTATAGTGTTGCCCCACTGGGAGACCAGGCTGTCATCACCATGACCTGATATCCCACTCAGTCATATTATCCAGATGCTGAGCCAACCAGTCCTTGCCCTATCCTAATAATGCCAAGTACATGACTAGGAAGCGACAAGTATACATATTTAGGTCATTGGTTTGTATATATAAAGAGTTCAGGTGCAAAACCCAACAAAATCATTTTAGTTGTTATGTGTAAAATAGATTTCGTGTTGTGCTTCAAAACTAAAGTATGTCAATTTCATAGCAGTTAATTCATTACATAAGGGCTGTGTTGGTTTGTGTGAAAAAAACACTAATTTGATTATCAAAATGATGGCAGCTTTAACACAAACCTGGTATTTTTTTTTTTGGGGGTACATTAGTTGTTTAAGCAAGGGAAATTTCAGTCGAAATTTCGGTCTTCCTCATTCCACTGCTCCTTGCCCTATCCTAATAATGCCGAGCACCTGGCTAGGAAGCGACAAGTATCAATTTTTAGGTCATTGGTTTGATACAACCAGGATTCAAACCCACAATCCCATGATCTACCAACATGGGAGACGGATGCTTTAACTCATTCGGCCATCCCGTCTGGTTCATGGTTTCATTGTGGACCGAATGGCATTTGTCGTTTTGTTTTGTGCCTGTAGGCTCAGGTGCTGTCAGTTCTGGTTAGTGAGAACTCACAGGAACTCCCACTGAGGGGAAGGCGGCAGGGTTAGGGGGGTAACTAGCTGCATTGTTAATAATGCACACACATAACACTAGATGACACAACCTGTACATATATATATGTGATGTATAATGCATTCATCATCATGCTGTCGGTCACGATGCGACAAAGACTGCTTTCCTTACTTGACTGCTGCTCTCCATTTAGCTCTCTGCTGTGAGAGTGATGTCCATGAGTCGGTCTTAATGTCTCTCAGCTTCAGGTTTCTCTTGATGGTATCCTTGAACCGGAGACAAGGGCGCCCTCTCTTTCTGTAACCAGAAGACAGTTGAGAATAGAGGATCTGCTTTGCTAGCCTGTCTGATGACATCCTCATGAGGTGTCCAGTCCACCGGAGAATCTTTTTGATCAGAAGATCTGCCATAGAGGGCAGCCCCGTCCATTCGAGTATTTCCTTATTTGTCACTTTGTTCTTCCAGGTTAGCCTCATGATTGAACACAAATGTCGCATCATGAAGGCATGCAGCTTTTTCACCTGTCGTCTGTACACTGTCCAGGCCTCGGCTCCATATAGTAGGGTGGATAGCACGATTGCACGCTAGATCTTGCCTTTGACCTGCATGGACACATGGTGGTTGTTCCAGAGTCTTAGGTGTAGTCGGCCGAAAGATGTGCTAGCCTTGGCCATCCTCCTCTGTATTTCAGCATCAATGCGTCCATAACTTGATACAGTGCTCCCGAGGTAGGTGAATTCCGGAACAGAGTTCAGCTTGTTTCCGTCAACCATGATATCCTCCTCTTGGGTTCTTGTAGAGTTGGGTTGGTACAGCACCTCTGTCTTCTTGATGTTAATCTTCAGGCCAAACTTCTTTGATGCATCGGAGAAAGCGTCCACTATTTTCTGGATGTCTTCAGCAGAGTGGGCAACCAGTGCACTGTCATCTGCGAATAGCAGCTCTCTCACCAGTGACATTTCATGAAAGCTGCCTGCAAAAGTGTTGAAGTGCTGCTGGCTTTTGCAAGTTACCAGCGGCACTCTCTCGGGGAGCAAATAGAGGTTTCACACCAGCAAGAACATGTCCAGACAGGCGCAAAACTATTTGTCCCTGCAGTGGCTGGTCGGGAGATGTTGGGAGTTCCATACATCAACCGCCCTTAATGCTGCCACAGTGACATGGTTTTCTGTTTAGGGTTTGCTCCCTTAGCCTTCGGTTCTGTCAAGAACCTGTACCACAAGGCAGTTGTTTACAACTCTGCAGGGCAGGGGCATCAAACTCCCTGAGGTATTGCAATACCTGCAATGCCTGCATACCACATTATACGAGTATAAATGCAAGGGTAACATATATATCCTATATTTCCTCTGTGCGCATTGTTGGAGTGCCTGCCTCCCTCCCAGCTGTCGGGTAAATTGCACGCACGAACTGATATATATATATATATATATATATATATATATGCTCTATATGAATTATGGGAATATAAACAAAGGATAGACCATCTAGTTTCCAAGTAAACCTTCACTGATCTATATGTATGGTACACAGGTGAGGGTTCCTCTTTTCCGGTGCCAACATCAGTGCATACTTTCAGTGTAGGACGGATTTTAAATAAAGTATGGATTGGTGCTGGATGCAATCTTCAACCAGCTCCATCTCCTTGTTATCTCTGTTATGCAAAACAACATATATATATGTGTGTATATGTATATATATAGAGATATTTCTCAAATTATTACACAATGGTGATGTGTATAATGCATTCGTGTATTCATAGTACATTGTAGTAATACCGTGCCCAATTAACTTATGATCATGCCGTCCTGATATGCCCTTAGATATTGCCAGGATGTAAAACTCCAACAACCAACCAGTTATAATCATAACCATGAGACTTTATTCACGACCAGCATGTTGCATGAGGGTACACCCCATGAGCCAAACATAATACTAGCAGTGTACTATAAAGTAAAGATTGTTTTATTTAAGAACGCCTCTAGAGCAGATTGATTTTTATCATTGGCTATTGGATGTCAAAGATATGGTCATTCTGACATATTTCTTTAGAGGAAACCCACTTCTGCCACATACGACATAGGCTATTCTTTCCAAGAAGGAACACAGACAGGACAGCCCACACCACAGCCTTTGATGAACCAGTTGTGGACCAGTGGTTGGAACAGAAAATAGCACAAACTGCAAATGGATTCACTGAGCAGGATCGATCTGATGACCAACAGCTTCATAGGTGGACACTCTACCACCTGAGCTACCTCCCGCTCCCATAATTCTTCGGTTCCTTAACCAACACTCTGAATATGTCTTTGCATGATAACTATTATCTTGTAATCGATTCAGATTTATAATTATGTCATAACTGACATGTATATAGTGAAGTAGAATAAGCTTTGAAACACGACGAAAACCGCCGAATAAGACCGGTCTGCACCATCATATTCCTCGTTTTTTTTCTGTTTAAAATGTCGTATTTTTGGCACTACCAGTACTTTTAGTTCAAAATTGGGGTTTGTTTTGACATTTTTGGCCTAATTAATGCATTTCGGGAGGACTTTCTGTTTATAGTAAACCAAACATCATGACGAACGCAGGGTACGGCGATATTGGCCTCTCGCGGTTGTTTTCATTGTTTTTCTATTAGAATGTCTTATTTTTTGCATTAATCTTACTTTTAATTCCAAAGTTAGGCTTTATTTTGTCATAATTGGACATATTTATCCATTTCGGATGGTTTTGTGCTGAAATAAACTCCATGCGCAAATTGCGCGCCTGTGAAAGGAATTTGCGCCCAAGAGGAAATACGTAACCATCAACAATTCGTGCATGGTTGCTAAGCGACTGATAAACAACTGACAGATGTCTAGCAACTGGGTAGCTTCTCAGTAGTTCAAATACTTTATCCTTAGTGTTATTTTTAATCAACATTTGGATTTATTTGTGTTATAGTTACTCCTATTAAAATATTCCGAATCGTTTTTGGTTTATATTAAAAAATAAAGGAATATGACGACGATGTCGATATTATTCGACCGTTTTCGTCGTGTTTCTTTATTTCGTATTTATGGCATTATTTTGCCATTAATGTTACTTTTAAACCAAAATTAGGATTCATTTTATTTTATTTTATTCATATTTATAGATTTCTAATAGTTGTAGTTTCATATAACGTATCAGGACGAGGATTACGAGCTTATTCGGCCGTTTTCGTCGTGTTTCTTTATTTCGTATTTTTGGCATTATTTTGCCATTAAAGTTGCTTTTAATACATAATTCCGGTTTACTTTGTCATATTCATTGAATTCATGCTTTTCGGGATGATTTTGGGTTAAATATAAATTATCATCATTGGAAGAAATGTGCCCACACAGTATTACAGTAAGGGAAGTATGTGTCAGGGCTCAGACTTTTTGGTTGACCTGATACGGGTTTTTTATTTATTAATTCGGAGGTAGAATGTCTAAATGTCTTTTGCTTGGCCATAATGCTACTTTTAATCTAAAGTTAGGAGTTATTGGTGTTATATTTATCCATATTAACAAATTTTGAAGAGTTGTAGATTATATAAAGTAATGTGACGACGATATCGATTTTATTCGGCCGTTTTTCGTCGTGTTATGTTAAAACTTATTAAAGGGACCAGCTATAGCTCGCTGGGACACTGCGCCTACTCCGACAAATGCTCTCCAAGCACAATCTTGTTTAGTTTTTATGTTTAAATGAACCAAGTATGTGTGGGGAGAGTATGGGACCAGGGCACTGCTAGTCTGAACTGCAAAGGCAGTTTGTTGTCTTCAAAATGGCCGCCCCCATAGGCGGCGGCCATTTGCAATGCAAAAGCTGCGCTGTGATTGGCTGAAATTGTGCCAGCAACAGGCTCACACAGTAACAAGATTTGCTGGTTCCCAGTATGGGCGGCAATAAATTTCAGACCGATTACGCCGAAATCTATTGAATGCGATCATATTTAACAGAATTACATACTAAAATAATGAAATTTAATTAAATTAACCTTAAATTCCAAGCGATATTAACGTAGCAGCTCGATCAGCGTCGAATCGCCGAGTGTAAACAAAACAAATAGCAGTGATTGCCGCAATGTGCGAAAATCCGCGCATGCGCAGAAGCCACGACAGGCCGCTGGTGTTTTGGGGAGTTTTCAGTCGCAACAGAATTTCAAATCGAGTTCGTTTGTTTTCCACGCGGCGGATAGCTGGCGACTTTAAGCTATTAATGTTACTTTTAATTCCGAAATTACTGTTTTAATTCCAAAATTACTGTTGACTTTTGCATATTTATTTTAATATAAATACAGTTAGAATGTTAGCTTACTATTTATTTATTGAACTTATATATTATCTGTATTGCACTGTTCATATTATATATCTAAAATTTTAGCTAAAAGTGTTCTAAGTAACTTATTCTCTGTTCAAATGAGTTGTGTGATTGTATGACTATTATATATCTAAGAAATGGTAATTGCTCTAAATAACCTGAATCTATGCTCAACTCATATAAAGTAATTTTAATGTACTATTAAATACTGTCCTCTAAAATGCTCTAGGTAACCTGATTCTCTGCTCAATTCATTTATGTGCTTGTATTAGGCCAGTGAACTACATGCTTTGTATTTCTGAATAAATATAATAATATAAACTCTAATTAATGTAAACCTATTTATATTTCATACACACAACATTTAGACGCACACACCATATCAACCGCTCGATGACAGGACGAGGAGATAGGGATTCACGGTGGCCACACACGGTTGACAAGTCCGGCCGGCAGTGAGAGCTGGATTCGCGGGATTCGCATTGGCCACCCGCGGTTAACCGATCCAGCCTAAACTACGAGCTGGATTTGCGGGGCGAGCAGCAACCACCCGCGGTTAGCCGATCCAGCCTACACTACGAGCTGGATATGAGCTGGATCCGTGGGGCGACCAACGGCCACCCGCAAATACCAAGTCCAGCCAGCAGTGACAGTCGGCTTCGTGGGGCGACCAACGGCCACCCGCAAATAGCACCAGCCAGCAGTGACCGTGGGATTCGCAGGACGAGCAGCGGCCACCCACAGAATCCGGAGGAGGGCATCACATTAGGTATTGTTTTGGGAATATTCTATTTACGGGGATGGGTTCACGGGGCTATACAATATGCGGGGTCTATTTAAATGATACACTTATATTCTTATCTTGTAAAAACACACACCACCACATTAAAAATACACCTTGATTTGTATATAGTTTGTAATATTGTATGTGGTGTAATTGGTATATTGGTTGTAGGGCAGGGAATCAATTAGGCCGCTGGCGTTTCTTTTGAGCACCTTTTATATTAAGTATTGTAACCTATTGATTTCTGGGTAATTTCATGAAGTAAAAATTTAATTAAAACCTTACATGTTCTTAAAACCAATTGAAAATATACCACAACACCCTTGTGAGCCTAAGCACTAATCTAGGCATTGTGGTAAAAACAGATTTAGAATTATAGGTCAAAAACCCTTGCAAACATATAATTACATCATACATTTTGGTAGAGAAAAGTAAAATACACCACAAAATCCTTGTAAGCCTTCACGGTTAAACTGGTACACAAGGGGATGGGGCCAAATCAAATTGGAACATATTAACCCTAAACTTAAATTTAAATAAAAATCAAACTAACCAGGTTTCTATGAGAGTAAACATATATGTGAACATTCTACAATTTGTTTTAATTATCAAAATAAAAGCAATTTTCCCCGGGCTGCTTTCTTCCAGAGGGAAACAGCCTGTGGTTGGTACACCTATTATAGTAAATATAAAAAACTGGCACTAACATATAGCAAATATTTATATTTGGTCATCTAGGAGGACACAGGAATGTTCAAAATTTTATCTGTGTAAACTAGAACATTTCTAACTGTTTTATTAAGGTAAATGTAGACACCTATTCATAACCAACCACTTGACTAAATTATTAAATGGTGGATATAGGTGTTATGTTTGTATTATGCGTTATTTGTGGCTCCCCATGTTGTTGGGGAAATAAGTTGGTTAACGGTGGGTCCAACTATTGCCATAGGTTGGTTAACGGTGGGTCCAACTACTGCAGGGGATTAGACAGCAAATTTATTTTAGATACACCCGGAGGGAATTTTCTTCATGGTTGAACTGGTGAATATATTCTTCATGGTTAAACTGATTCAAAATGAGCATTGAATATGTATGTCTCTAAACTATGAAGCTTAACAATTATTTACTGAACCGGTTCTTCTCTCTGAGGGCACCAGCTTGGTTTTCAAAATTTTCTAGAATATAGGCCTAAAACTAATTTATGGGGAAATAGACATACACATTCAATCAAATTAAACAGAAATTTAAACCATTTAAAATTGTAGAAGTAACTAGCCATGATCTCTGGGGATAACCACTAGTTAATCATACATGTACATTAGGGATAAGAGTGAAATGTTAATATGAATTGTTTGGTTGTGTGGAAGGGTAGGGATTATTCCAAATTCTATTATAGGTGAAGTATTTGTAACGGTTTTCCCATGTAAACATTAAATCCCCTTCATACCCGACCCCTAGACCAAAGTGTGTATAGGTGTAAATATGTTTAAATTGTATTATCCAAGTACTATAAACATTCTATGAAGTTGAACATAAAAAGTGAGCCATTTAAAGTTGTGTAAGTAACTACCAGTGTTACTATATGAATTGTTGTTATGGTAATAATGAAGATAAATATCTATAAGGTTAAACATCAAAATTGAACCATCTAGAGGAGCTACTGTATAACTACCCATGTGGCTAGAGGTATTTCAAAATGTTTAGTAAATGAAGGAACAGGTACCTACACAAGCTTAGATGTTAACAAGGATGCATATAAATTAGGGCTACAAGTAGAGTATTAAGGTGTTCCTGTTTGGTCGTGTGCAAGGGTAGGGATTATTCCAAATTCTATTATAGAACAAATTTTGCAGATTATTATAGAACAAATTTCACTAGAAAGTAACATTGATGTGATACTTTAGCATTGTCGCTATATTACATCCATGCGAGACCTCTACGAGGCCTCGTGTGTTCGCATTTCCAAAAGTCTGTATTGCTAACAACTTAACTGTGCTGAAGTATTTGTATATTTAAATATCTACTCCCACGGCCGGAACGTTCACGGCTCGTGATTGACCCCGTATTGGGTCAGATTAGTGTAACAATCGTATATTCGCTATCAGTTTACAACCGAGTGAGTGGGCGGGTGTCCCCTCAGAGTGTGTGCCCGGTACCCCTGGCCACACTAGGACCCAATTTTGGATACCCGCATTAGCTATTTCAATTTTTTTCTGGTAGTGTGGTGCGTCGGCGATAGCCATTGCCGCTACTAGGGGTGTGCCCCTCATTATTATCGGCCATCCTGAGAAATCATCGTGTTTTGGATTGTTATTCTTGTCACTAGGACAAAATATTTACTTAAAGGACATCAGTCCTATTACTAGTTAGCACATGTTAAATTATTATACAGACCATCAGTAAGGTTACACGGTGCCGTTTATTAAGTATATTGTATATTATTAAATTTCTATCTCTGTAGTCTGAGAATTAAAATTTATATGTAAACTAAAGGATAGTAACTCTTACCATGTATTAGATAGCTGAATCTGCTTTCATTTTATGTGATGTACGCGTATATGCAGGCTTTTGTGCTTTGCCATGGTACATTTTATGTAACAGTGGTTCATTGATATGACGGCACACACCCCCATTGAGATCCCGGGGGCTTGATCTGTGCGATAAATCTGTATTTAAAATCTTTGATAATCCATGCCGGTCTCTGTAATGCTTTGGTTGGTACCCCTGACACCCAAACCACACACCTAAACCCCCCACCATACATCTACACCCACACCACACACCTACACCCACACCACAGACACACACCATACACCTACACCACCAAAACACATACCACACAGAGCTCAGAGAGTAAGAAACTCCGGCCTCGACCTGTCGATGCAAAAGGCACGCAGGATCGCTGCTTGGATTCGCATTTAGTGGCTCGCCAAGCCGAATGTATCACATATGGAAGAAACGGGTATATATGCGCAGTGGCGCAAAACCCGCTGAGAGGCATTACCTGGTGAGGAGTGTGTCGGCATGCGTGGCCCAATCTAAGGGAGTGTGCCGGCATACGATGCCTTAAGACGCTACGGTCGGGAGTATCAGTAATTGGATGCGGTGCCCAATAGTAATCCGGTGAGGAGTATTTTTATATATACGGGGCCCACCGGCCATCAAACCATTGATGTAGATCAGACTAGATAATGTGACGGCGCAAATAAGGGAACACACTGCGAGTAGAGACATTACCTGGTAAGGAGTGTGACGGCATGCGTGGCCCAATCGAAGGGAGTGTGCCGGCATACGATGCCTAAAGACGCTACGGTCGGGAGTATCATTAATTGGATGCGGTGCCCAATAGTAATCCGGTGAGGAGTATTTTTATATATACGGGGCCCACCGGCCATCAAACCAGAAATGTGTCCCTCCAGTATTATCCCATTGCTACAAGAAGAAATATATGCGCGTGCGCATATTGGCGAGAAAGTACAACTTTTGCGAATCAGGCTGTGGGCAAACTGACAAATGCACACATTTACTTATGCTTGCATTTACTTTGGGTACAGTTTCGTCTCGCACGACCGTGCGCGTCGGTACGTGTTTTGGCCTTCATTGGGTTTGACCCGACAAACATTAATTGTCGCCCTTATTTGATCTCCCTCAGAGGCGAAAATTGTACTTAAATTACTTAATGGAGCACTTCCCCTAAAAAAAATAATTTTAAAAAGTACAAATGGTCTGGTGCGCCCTTCGGTGGCGCCGTTTATTGTTTTTGTGTCACCCAAAAGCGGAGTTCCTTTAGGGATTTCCGGCTTTGGTTGAAGTGTAAATTACCAATGGTTGAGTTTGCGCTTGAATAGCGCCGTAGATTGTTTTTGTGTGAACCAAAAGCGGACTTCCTTCGGGAATTTCCGGCTTTGGTTACAATGTAGTCATTGTATAGTAGTCATTGTCTAGTAGTCAAGGTGCAAATTTTTAGAGAAAAAGGGGACCCTGTCATTGGAGCTGTATACATTTAGGGTAACGTCGTCTGTAGCGAATTCCAAATACCCTTCACTTTTAGCGTACGGTGTGATACGGACTTAACATAGGGATATTACTATGGTAACGCCGGCCAGAGTACTTTTGAGGCTGTAATGAGTTTACGGTATAGGCTACTGGTAGAGGAGAAATATTGAGCTAGCTTTCATCGCGGGAACTGGGCTAGGGAATTTTCTTCTAGGGGTTAATAGTACATGTGTGGTCACAAGTGTCAAAATGGTGGAGTGTGTCATAAAGGGTTGTGATATTGGATGGTGTGCAATTGTACAGATGACGAGTGACTAGTGGAGTTTCTTTCATTGCCAGACTGACTGGCAGGGTATTCAGCTATGACAGGGTCAGTATTTTTAGATGGGCCGGTACCAGAATTGAAGGTCGATTCTGGTAGTTTCAATTTTATCAAGTAATGATTCAAAACTGTTTTTGAAGGAATTTAAGTACAAACATATTTCTTGTGAAATACTGAAATTGTTGACCAGAGAGCTGGCTTGTCTCAAATCGAAAAAATTACACAACGAGAAGGAAGTATGCGGGGCCTCGCATTCCACGCCATATGGTCGTGGATCAAGCGGGGTCGCGATTATGCTTATTATTTGTTGCTACAGCCGCGAACCCTGGTAGTCTCTCCCACTTTTCCTTTCTTAGACGAACATCAGTTCCTGTTGTTCGTCTGGGGAGGCTGTGAAGTGGGCGAGACTGCTCGACCTCATTTTGCGCGGGCGCGCATTTTGCGCGGGCGCGCATTTTGCACGGGCGCGCATTTTGCGAGGCAGGGTTCCCTGCTGTAAAGCGTTGCTTGGATACGTCAATTGTGACTATCCTAGCAACGATAGAAGGTCGGGCCTTCGGAGCCAGACCCATCGGACGTGTTTTTGCATGCTCCGATGTTTTAGCCGAGATTTAGGCTTTTATTGTCGAAATTCCAAACTTATTTAACTTAATTATATGGGAGGGGATTTGGCTTATAACATACATTCCACTGTTGAACTATATTTAACTAAGAACATAGGTTTTATTGATCAATTCATTCTGTTAGTAAGAGGTAAGAATAAAATGGTGAGCTCCTAAGAAGTGACATGAACGTTCCTTGCATTCCTTACTGTCCTCCAGACTTATATTATTAACCGCTATGGTCAACTTCAGATTGCTATTTGGATTGCTCTATAATCTTATTTAATTAAGGGCCTTCTGCCAATGGTCTGTCAGGACTCGAACTCTCCACCTCGGGTAATGCTAGTCAAGGGTCAGGCTGGCAGGGTGACAGACAACCGGCTGCAGGAGGCACAAGTCATTCACATGGAAACAATTATTTATATTAACACGTAGGGCCTCGACCTTAAGCGGGGGTGGAATAGCCCGACGGTTAAATGTATTTCACATATTCAGTACAACCAACATGCAATATGTCCAGCGTTCAAAACAAGCACCCTCACGGGAGCTTACACGTTATGGGCAGAATAAAAAACTTGTCACAAAAAAAAAGAAGAAATTCACTCAATATGTATGTACTCATTGAAAATATCAAGTTATAATTGATACACGGATATATTTTAAACCAAGGCAGATATGCATTATTCTATTATCCAATCCGTCCTAATGGACCTTCAAATGTTGCTAGGACGAAAAACCTAAACACTTAACTCAAATTCTATTATCCTGCAGCTGTCACAAAGGGCGATGTGGAGGAAAGGAAAGGAGGAAGTCTGGGTGGCGCCCCCTGTGAATATTCCATCGAACTCTAGGAGTCTCAGGCGGTGTCAGTTCTGGTTAGTGAGAACTCACAAGAACTCCCACGGGTGGTGGTGGTGGTGGGGGGGGGGGGGGTGGTGGTGGGGGGGGGGGGGCGGCGGCGGCGGCGTGAAGGGGGCAATGAGCTGCATTGTTAATAATGGTGACAAATAACACTAGGCAACACAGTCTGAGGCATGACGTAAGCAGGGTAGTAGTTGAAGGAATAGAAGTAATAACTAGGGAAACAATTCATACACGATAAATGCTACTACCAGACGGGATGGCCGAATGAGTTGAGCGTCCGTCTCCCATTTTGGTAAATCGTCGGATTCGAACCCACGGGTTCGAACCCTGGAAGAGTCAAACCAATCAATAAAACTTGATACGTGTCACTTCTTAGCCAGGTGCTCGGCATTATTAGGTTAGGGCAAGGACTGGTTGGCTCAGTGTCAGAATAATGTGACTGAGTAGGATATTAGGTCATGGTGCTAATGGTATGGTCTCACAGTGGGGCAGCACTAGAAAGTCGTCATGAGTGTGCACTGTCGCAAGTCGATACCCATCCTGATATGACCTTAGATGTTGATAGGAGATACAACTCCAACAACCAACTAAATCCAACTTGTTTATTCGAAAAGAAGTTGTGTTGAACCATTATTGCTTTGGTTAATATGCTTCGACAGACTATGTTGGTATTGTGACATGTCTGATAAAATTATATTTTGCTTAGAAAATTTAGAGGCATATTTCTTTTAATTTGTTTTGTTCTGAGGGGAAGGGATCCGGGAGAACCTCGATATTGAAAGGACTGAGTTGACAGAGGAGGTCCAGATATGTGATGGAGAGTCAAGAGGGTATGGGTAAGGCGAATGATGTGTATTGCTTGTGTGTGTTTGGGGGATGCTATATTATTTGTGTGTTTAGGTGCACTCGTACTCCTAATTCTGTATCCTGAATGTTGTGGGTTTGTGATGAGCATACAACACATAATTATTGTTTCCATAACAAAACACCATAGCAACAACACAAAACAACAATAATACCCCCACAAAAGTGACTGGGGCCAATCCCCTCTCACACACAATAATTATGAAGTAATTATCTTAATAACTCAACACACAAAAAGTGCAGTGTTTTAACTTGGTTCTGATGACGTGGTAATGTCAACGAAACCTTACTTCCGGTAACGTGTACCCAATCACTTCCTGAACCTGTACCCCAACAATTTTCATGGATTACGTTTTTTAAATTTTTAATTACCTTCCACGCAATTCCTGATGCAAATATCCACCAGCAGTTGCCCCTTAGCGGAAGTTATTTAACTCGCTCACAGCGCCACCTATCGGTTCACCACCGCGCTAGTACCGCTGATGCGGATTCCGAGGGACACCAGTTTGCCAGGGACACTTCCATTGAAATGCATTGTTAACGGCTGTGAGCAAATCTTCATACAGTAAAAGTCAAATATCTCTCAAATTACACCACCTAGACACAAACCGCTTGGAACACATATAGAAAACATGTGTAGCAAAAAGATTATATTAAATTGATAAGGTTAGGGTTCTGGATTTCTATTAATTTGTAATAAAACTGACGTTTTGCACTGCGCGTACCGTCAAACTGAAGGCATTGTCAATGGCCGTGAGCAGTCTTCATACAGACAATACAGAACAAGTGAAATATCTCTAAAACGACACTACCTACAAACAAATCGCTTGGTACACATATAGAAAACATGTTTAGCAAAAACATTATATTAAATTTATAAGGTTAGTGTCGATGCTGTTCGATTTTGACGCATGTGCAGAAGCGATGTGTCCCTGGGAAACTGGTGTCCCTGGGAAACTGCAACACCGCCATTGCTTTTCCTGTGATCTTCTAGAGGATTGGCCGGCTGCCTTTTCCTATGCACCCACTCTCCCACCAACACCAGGACCTCCTCTCCCCAACTAGTGCTACCAATATCGGGATACTCCCCGACCCCCTTCCCTGCAGAACATGACACATTAAATGATGGTACTGATAAAAATAGTAAGGGTGTGAGAAGAAACTTCAAAGTTCTAGTCATCTGATTCCAACATGTAGTATTTACATGAATATTCGCTATATCTCTTAACAATATATTCAAATTCTAGAAATCTTAACTGCATTTTATGTATAACTATATTACGTAGTCATGCGATACTCACTCTAATGATCCTGGACAAATCTAGTTAAAGGATTCACCCTGTACTCGCAGTACACGGGTGAATACCAGCCCTATATAAAAGCAGTCGAAAAAGCGGAGAATTGAAATGAGAGCCTAATTTCACAATCTAAGAAGCAACAATTATTCTTTTTATATGTTTTCATATTTCCCTGCTACCTTTGAGTTGAAAAATATAATAAAACATACAGTTTAATAGAATTTAAAAGTGAAATCAACAGCGATCTATCGCCGCCATATTGTCTTTTTGCATTCTTTCCCATTTTACCAAATCTGTGCCGATATAAGTAGCCATTTGATTTTGGAACCAGGCATTCTACTTCCTGTTCCATACTAAAGCTATTTTCGCCCGTATTTAGACTACGTTGTCGTTCATCTGTGTACCACAAGTACAGGGTGAATCTTTTATCTAGGACAGATCAAGCGCTACCTGGTTGGTAGTATATTCTGTAGCATTCATGCAGGGAAGGGATAGGCGGAATTATCTAGGTTATAAGGCATATCGAGATGGCTTCAAGTTCATTTCCAATGAAAGTAGGTCTTTGGGATAATTTCCCTGTGAACTTCTATTGCAGTCAATTGCTTCTTTATAACCCTTCCCTGGAATTATCGAGCCATTAGTCTAAACATGCTTCGGACCTGTTTCATGGAGAAAGCCTAACCGATTGTGAGTGTAATGCCATATGGGCGAGGCCTGCCTGACCCTAAAGCGCCTGTCACACCATACTGGACTGAGTACCGCAGACCACCGGACAAAGACACAAAATGTATCGAAATGTATCAAAATGGACCGTAATTGGGTCAATTGCCGCCGGGCGACCGGACAAGTACCGTACATGTACCGTACATGTACCGTACATGTACCGGATGAGAACCGGACGAGAACCAGACACGTAATGGATGGGTACCGGACATGTACCAGACATGTACCAGACATGTACCAGACAAAATGGACAAACCGGACACCAATGGATGGGTACCGGACATGTACGGATGGGTACCGGATGGGTACCAGACATGTACCGGACAAACCGGACACCAACCGGACACGTCAGTCCGGTGGTGTCCGGTAGAAGTTTTGTGCATGTTCAAAACTTGTACCGGACACCGCCGGACACCACCGGACACCGCTGGATGGGTACCGGACATGTACCCGACATCGCCATACAGTACCGGACAGTGTCCGGTTCTTGTCCGGTTCCCCAAGTCCGGTAAGGTGTGACTGGGCCTTTACAGTTTCAGCTTGACCTCCCCCCCCACCTCAACGCTCGGTCTTCATTGGGCACTAAACAACTCGCAGCGAATAGACTGTTTCGGGATATACAAAGTAGGAGTGGTCATACACGATCATTGTAGTTGTAAATATGTGATGTGGCACCAGGCTGCTTCATGGCCAAGTCTCACCAAGTTACGAGATCTGGCGAGATGCGGGGGAAAAAAGGGGGCGTGGCCAAAGAAGTAATTTCACTCGGGGATCGAGACGGGTCCAGGTAAATGAGTGTCCTCGGGAACCAGCGCGAGGTCATGACCTTCCCCACCTCCTCACCCACTCACCCACCGCCTTATCCCCTTGTCATCCTCCAGCTCCCTACAGAGCGCAGTGGCCGAATTGGTAGAGCGCGGGCCTCGCGTGCGGGACATCGGGAGTACGGTTCCCACTCGAGTCAAACCAATGACTTATAAAATTGATACTTGTCACTTCCTAGCCTGGTGCTTATCATTAATAGGATAGAGCAAGGACTGGTTAATTCAGTGTCAGGATAATGTGAAAAATGTCCTAGTGGGGAAGCACTATAAAGTCACCGTGAGTACACACTGTCACAAGTCGGTAACCATCCTGATATGACCTTAGATGTTGCCAGGACGTAAAACTCCAATAACCAACCAACCAATCCTCCAGCTCCCGACCAACCCCCCTCCCCCGACCCGCCCTCCAATCACTGCCCGTCACTACGAGACCAACATCATCGCCACCATTAACTCCATTAAGCCCCCCACACGACTAGGCACGAGTAGAAGACAGTCGGCAACGGAACTCGATTGACTCAGATTCTGTGAGTATTCTTCACACATGAAATCTAGTTCTTATTATAAAATTAATTGAACTCGAACTTTATGTATAAATATATAAATATCTCGACTTCCATTTGTTAATATGTGTGTGACTGGATACTATTTCTACTATGCAGGCAAATGTAAGCCAATTACTGGCCCTGAGTGACGTCAGACGCTCGGGTGTCTCGAGCTGTTTCCAGTAATCGGAAAGGAGTACAGGGCCGCGTTCAGGGTCCGTCTCGGAGGCGTCTCGGCGACGTCTCGGCGATGCTTTTTGCTCTATTTGCGTCCAGGGTGCGTCTCGGAGACGTCTCGGCGACGCCTCCCTTTTCAGGCAGGAGACAAAATAGCGCCTCGAAAATGGCCGCCGCGTTCAGTGCTTTCAGCCAATCACAGCCCAGCTTGTCCATTGCAAATGGCCGCCGCCTGTGGAGGCCGCCATTTTCGAGGCGGCCAACAGCTAAATCCGTTCAGACTAGCCTGACGTCACGGGCGCCTCCGAGGCGCCTCCGAGACGGAGCCTGAACACGGCCCTGATGTGACATCCCCTGGTGGTGATCGGGTGAACGAGTAGATGGGCCATTCCCTGGTGGTGATTGGGTGAACGAGTAGTGATGGAACATCCCCTGGCGGTGAGTATGTGAATGAGTAATGATCGGACATCTCCTGGTGGTGAGTACGTGAATGATTAATGGCAAAATGTTGAGACATGCCGTAGGATATATTTGATTATTATCCACATATATGTATAAGGATATATGCATATATATTATATATAATCTATTATATACATATAAACGCTGGGAGAATTATTTATTATTTATTATTCGATACTACTTGATTATTATTCGATCCAATCGCCATCGTCCGACCGCCTTGCTGCAGACCTGCCGGGCCGGGCCCAGCGGTGTTCGACGGTTCTCGAGTTGTTTGAATCGTCACTTGCCTCCCGTTTTTTGCTTCGGCTGGTCGTGTGTACTCAGCGACTGCCCAGCTGTTACACCAAGGCCAACGGACGACGTCACGGGTCAGAGTTGTTGCCAGGATTGCCGGGATGCCTGATTACTATACGATTGCGGGTGAATCAGAGTATGGTGTTTACTAAAGGCAGGTGGATCTACGCGACATTACAACTTCAAGAACGATTCTACTCCGCTAGGGCCAGCGGACGACTGAGAGGTAAGGCCGCTACACTACTGTAGCGACTTTGGATTTAATCACAAGATGACGACAGTGAGGATTGAGATGATCAGTGCTTCTGACGTTTTGATTCTGCAGGTCGGGTGAACTCAGCAACTGCCTAACTGTTACGCAAGGGCCAACGGACGACGGTGCTGATTGCCGTTTAATTAATTACGATTCGGGTAATCAGACTAGGTTACTATGCGACATCACAACTTCAAGGATGATTCTAATACGCTTGGCGAACGGGAGTCGTTCGGGCCAGCGGACGACTGAGAGGTGATGCCGCTACCCTACTGTAGCAACTGCGGATTTAACCATAAGAAGGATGACAGAGAGACGTGTGACGACCATCAGGAAAGGATTACGGTTCATACAAGGAGTACGACTAAGATGGCGGTGACTAAGTCAAAGGACGATTCGGGCCAACTGATGACTGTAATGGCGGAATTAATGATGGACGACAAGGAGGAGGCAATGAGAGCTGCGATCGCAAAGTTGGAGGCGGAATTACGGTTACAGGATCTGCAGGAACGTTTACAGGTTTTGGAGGCAGAGAGAGACAGAAGGAAATCGTGCTAGTGATGACCACTACAAAGACATTGCACATGTGGAGTACGATCTGGAGATTCGGTGGATAGCGGAGACAATAGGATTCACTGCTTTCTCTTCAAAATACCAGAGCGAGAGCATGTCCCACTGCAGTGACCAGAACCACAGGCAAAAGAAGACGGGCTACGGATCATCTACAGGATCAAGAAGGAAATCGCCATCCGGACCGGGAAAGCGCTCCTGCTACGCTTGGAACTCGGATGGGGGATACGACCGCCTGGAGCACGAGTGCAGGTTCAAACACACCTGTTCAAAGTGCGGTGGAAAGGGGCACAAGTGGTATAAGTGCAAGGAGTGACTTGGACAGGAATAGTTCACCGACCGGGTGGAAGCAAGTTCTGTTGTAGCTGAGCAGGAACCCTCGATCGCACATCATGCAGCTAAGTGGGTCAGTGGGCAAGCTAGGGCCCAGCTGACTCAGTGGCCCAAGGCAGGTGTGTTGGACAGGGACTTGGTTGACAGGGAGACTGTCAACAGGGCAGTTGCTGAACTGTTAGCTAGCCAGCTGGGGGCTAGCAACAATTGGCAGGAGTCTGCTCTGGTTAGTGGCCAGAGGGTCATACACAATGTGAGTAGGAGCAGCAACACATTGAATGACAGGCATACACCAACCGACATTATGGCTGAGAGCAGCAGCACAGTTTATGACGGAGATACACTTATTGACTTTGACGAGGACATAGGTGACATGACTGACAATGGAGACGGTGGTGTGTTCGACATTCAAGTTGAGAGGAACGGCAAATATTTTGTGCACATTGATACCAATGCTGCTAATCGGATTGTTTCTTCTAATATACAGGAGGGAGTGAAGGAGACAGGTAGCATGTGGGGTACGGTTAATATAAAAGATGTCGATAGCCGATTGCAAATTTGGGATGAAGGGGATCATATAATGGTATCTTTATCTGAGTTGATAGGTGGTAAAAGATTCCATTTTGAGGTATATGAATCATGTTTTCATGGCAATTGCGATTGTACCCACTTCATTGCAAGAAACCGCTCCCAGCTGAAGCCTTGTAGATTTGTAGTAGAACTGTTCTTTAGAAGAGATACTGATCCTGATGCTATATTTCTATTATTAGGAGTGGTGTACGGCTTCAGGGTGATAAATGATGATTATGATATTTCCTATAGCACCAGGAAGAGGAAGTCGAGGAACAACTGGGAGCGCGATATAATTTATGAAAAGTTTCATGGAGAGCTAGTTGATGGTAACATATTCAGGGTACACGATCAGCCTCAATGTACACATTTGGTTTTTGTTGTACCGAAAGACGATGGCGGCGGTAGGACCGTCGTCGATTATAGCAGACCGAAAGGCAATTCGGTAAACCAGTTTACATGCGGCATAGCCACTACTTTTAGCTACAAAAGCATCGATAACATCACAGACTGCATGGAGAAAGGGGATTTTCTATCTACAATAGACATTAACGATGCTTACAGAGCTGTCTCCATTCATCCTTGCGACAGGCCTCGTCAGGGTCTTGCTATTGCTAGGGTGCTTGGTGACGATGGAGCCTATTACTTAGACAATAGACTGAGCATGGGCCTATCCTCTAGTCCATATATATTTTCCAAAATTTCAGATTTTATTGTGAGATGTGCTCTAAGAGAGGGGGTTACTCGGGTGACCTCGATGATTTCTGTGTATTAGGTCGGAATAAGTTCGAGGCCATGCGGGCCCAGAAGCTAGTGTTAGGCATTATCCGCAGGTTAGGTTTCTATGTCAGCTATAAAAAAGTGAGCCAGGCGGGATCGAGGGTGTGGTTTCTAGGGATCATAATTGATGCCGACAAGTTAGAACTCACCCTCCCTATAGATAAATTAGATAAGATGAGACATATACTGGAAACAATGAGGTGTCGGAGGAAAGCTTCGAAGAAGGAGCTTGAACAGGTCAGGGGAATCCTAGCCCACTGTGCAAAGGTGATCAGGGGTGGGCAAACCTTTACGAGAAGGATATTCGATATGTCGGCAAAACTGAAGGAGGGCCATCATAGGGTGAGGCTAACCAAGGGGGTACAGGAAGACCTGGGATGGTGGATCACATTTTCTGGCCACTTTAATGGGAAGGCTAAAATTCTGGGCCATTTTGCCCCCCTGATCTCTTCTTACAGTGATGCATCTATTTGGGGCCTCGGTGCTCTACATGGTAATGACTGGTTAGTCGGCTCTTTTATCGAGGTGGATGATAGATTGCTTGCTGGCTATGTTGGTCACCATCACATGAGCCCCGAGGGCCATGTGGCTTCATCTCACATAAATATTCAGGAGATGGCTGCGGTGTACGTAGCCTACGAGAGGTGGTCGTATAAATGGGCTGATGCAACTGTTGTTATGGTTAGGGATAGTGCTGTCGTTCAAGCCGCTCTGAGCACAGGCAGATCTAGATCAAGTGGGATCATATATTATCTCAGGAGATTGTTTTGGATGGCGGTGGAGAGGAATTTTGAATTTAAGTCGGTTTATATTCGCAGTAAGGCTAATGTCATCTGTGACTCTCTAAGCCTCCTTGACGACAGTGCTAATAACACAAGGATTTTGAATGCGGACCCTGAGGGGTTGCTTTGCTGTAGGGCTAAACTGTGTTATACTCTACTTTCTTACAGAAATATCTCAGCTGAGAACTGAGCAAAAGAGTTTTCAGGACCATTTCTTCACACCGAATTCATTAACAACAAGGGTGGTGCAGGTCAAGAGATACTTGGACTTTGTAGACACTTTTAGTTCTGAAGTATGGCTCAATCAAGAATTACCTGAGTGGTTTAAATTATTTTCTAAAGCAGACTGGTGCTCAGCCGATTGACTATAACAGTTTTATTATCTCCTCAACACTTAGAGGGATTAAGCGGGTCAAGGGTGATGCCCCACACAGGGCTAGACCCCTGCTGCCATCAATGATGAGAAGGATATTTGCCATGCTGCGCCCCTCCCCGGGCCATACATCTTGGAGAGCTGCAATACTAGTTTCCTTTAGAGCCCTTCTGAGGACGGCTCAAGTGACCCTTTCAGATTCAACTCTTCGGAGGGAGGATTTTAAAATCTTTGATTGGGGCATGGTAATAACTATTAGGAAGAGTAAGACCTTCCAGTTTGCTGAGAGAGTCCTGGAAGTCCCCGTTGCATGCTATGGCGATCCGGGGATGTGCGCAGTGCATTGGGTTGAACAACATTTCAGTCAGCTACCCGCGGGACCCACAGAGGAAGCATTCAGACTTCCTGATGGGTTGTGGGGCTCTACACCAATGACTTATGTGATTTACCAACAGACGCAAAGACCTTTGCATCGAGGCCAGGTATGGACGTTGCCGATTTATCGTCACATTCACTTCGCCGGGGTGGCTGCACCTTTTTAGCCCTATGTGGGGCCACTGTAGAAGAAATCAAGGTATGGGGGGACTGGGCCTCTGAGACAGTCTACGGATATCTCAAAACTCCATTATCTGTCCGGCTTATGGACGACATGAGGGTTGCAGCCACCTTGTGCACTGAGACAGCATGATTGGTTTGGAGGGAGTCGTTCAGCTCCCTTTGGCATTTATCGCTCAGCCCATAGTCGAATAAACGAACCAACCCAATCTGCTGGTCTCCTTGTCATTTCGTAGGGGAGTCTTATATTATACATAATCTATTATATACATACCTATAAACGCTCGGAGAATTATTGATTACTTATTATTCGATTCTACTCGAGTTAATATTATCCAATTGCTGTCGTCCGGCCGCCTTGCTGCGGACCTGCCAGGCCCAGCGGCGTTCGATGGTTCATGAGTTCTTTGAATCATTACTTGCCTCCCGGTTTTTGCTTTTGAATTAGGTAGGGCAGTTATCGCTCAGCCTGGAGTCGAATAAACGAACCAACCCAATCTGCTGGTCTCCTTGTCATTTTGTAAGGGAGTCTTATACACATATACATATGCATATACATCTATATATATGTGCATGGATTATATATATCGATTGTTATATTATTATGTTAGCCAGCAAGAATCATCGTTCTTAACCAGTATGAATCTTTTATTGTTAGGAGTTATTACCTATGTGGTAAATAAATATAATTCCTGTGAATATTATTTATCATAGGCGATCGGTAGCCCCTAGGTGGGAGGTATTACAGTTACATTTCGATTGGTTGCGACTGTTGGACCAACCTGGGCAACTTGGGTTTGTAATCAAGGAGGCAAACTCCTAACTTGTCGCTCTCAAGGGTCCTGATTTGCCAGTGGGGCATTCTTTAAATCTGATCAGACATCAAAGGGTATATGTGTGTGTATATGGAGCGGGCTTACCCCCAGTTGGTCTCCGTCAACCCTGTCTGTGACTGGGGCTTTATCGCAAGTCTCGTCTATTAACAAACACATTTCAGTGAAAATGGATGAAATTAGAAAATTATGAATTGAAGAAGGTACGTTGTAAAGCAATTAATTTCTAAGAAATTGTGAAGTTATGAAATATGACGTTATGGTGGATGAAGTTAAAAAGGTGTGAAGTTATGAAGAATATAGTTCGAAGTTATGAAATAATGTAATAATGAAGTTAATAAGTTAAGTAGTTAAGAAGTTAAGAATTTAAGAAGTTAAGAAGTTAAGAAGTTAAGGAGTTAAGAAGTTAAGAAGTTATGACATTAAGAAGTTATGAAGTTACGAAGTTATGAAGTATGAAGTTATGAGATTATGGCAATTAATCAGCTTACCATCTAAAATGGTTCACCGTGACTCGTTCCCCTGACTCACCACAAGGGGATTTTCTCACCACAACTAGTTCATCCACTCACCACCAGATGTCTCACCACAACTAGTTCATCCATTCACCACCAGGAGATAACTATAACCATGACTAATTCATCCACTCACCACCAGGGGATGTCTCATCACAGTTAGTTCTTCCACTCCCCACCAGGAGATGACTATAACCAGGACTAGTTCATCCACTCACCCCCATGAAAGGTCGCGCAATTATTAGTTCATCCCGCCACCACCAGGACATGTCTCAAACAACCTGCGTCCCACTCAGCATAACGTGACATATTCAATGAGAAATGTCCTTACACATCAGAGACTTGCAAAAGGAACCTCCTTTGATATACCAACCTATCTCCAGCTGTCATTTCAAGAATTTCCTTTCATAGAGCCAAATTGGTGAATGAAGTAATTAATTAAACACATAAAGCATGCCACCAAAATTTTTTTTTTACTCGGCTGGGGATCGAACCTGTGACCTTCCACATGGGAAGCGGGCACTGTAGGCCCTACTACTATCCCATGTATGGGGCATACTTTATGACAGTGTGCCTGGGGAAGGTTTGCAGTTATAAAGGACTTACCCTATGAACAAAGGCTTAGGGAATTGAAACTTCCTACCCTTTCCTACAGAAGGAAAAGAAGTGACATAATTGAAGTATTTAAAATTATGAAAGGTTTTGATCAAATAGATATGAACCAATTTTTCACCTTGAATAAAAAAGAAGGCAGTCGGGGCCATACTCTCAAACTAGTAAAACCCAGAGCCATTTCAAAGTTAAGGCAACACAGTTTCTCAAACAGGATCATAAATATATGGAACAGTCTCCCACAAAATGTTATTGATGCCGAGTCAATAAATTCATTCAAGAACAGATTAGAAAAGGCATGGGCTTATGATCCATGGAAATTTGACCCTTTATTCACCACATGCTACTAATTATTCCTTCTGTTGCTTATTTCCTTGCACTCAAGCAAAAATGAGAGACAAATAAGTGTTCACACTTCCTGTCTACCATTCGCTATTTCGAAGGGACCGCGAAACCCGAGTAGCGTACATGGTGGATGTCACACTTGTGCCACCCTTTCCTTTTATGTATTAATTTGATTGATCTTCAGAGATGAATCGAACCCAGTAGGTTTTTTTCAGGCCGCTTCTGGCGAAAGGGGGTATAGACTGTGTAATCCGAATAAGCCAGAGCCATTTGAACGTTCTGTACATTGTAACTTTACCGCCTGCGCCAATTACCTGGCTAGTTGGGCATACTAACAGACAGCAACGGAACATAACTCCATGCAGCTGCACACATCAACTCTTGGACTACGTCTACGATCAAGGCAAGGGGCTGTGGCCAAGGGCAGATTGGTTTTCTACCAAAGGATGCAGGGTGCTGAAGTCACTTTACTTGCTTCCTGTATCGATTATTCTTATCTATTATTGGTTCTCACTGGGTTTGTGGTGTCAGGGTTTTATGAGTTTATTTTTATGTTCGGCATGAAAGTCCTAGTCAATATCCTTTGATTTACTTTGACGGGTGAAATACTAACACATCAACATGTGTATTCAATACTATTCTTTCAAATAGTGAATGGTCCTCACTGACATATTTTTTCTTTAATTATTCATTTTTATTGATGGGGTGTTTATTCTGTCCATAACATATAAGCTCGGATGATCGGGCTTGTTTTCAATACTGGGAAGTTATCGGTTTGAGTTTCTAAAGCCGTGTTTACACGGCCAATTGTAAAGCGAATTAGACAAAGCGATTTATATGAAGCGAAGTAGTGGCGGTTTAAGGCGGAAATCGATATCTGCGCATGAGCAAGTCCAGACTAACCAGCGCCAGTTTCGGTTAGTCGACATAGCCACGAGAGAGTGTGGGTTCGACCTAGATATATGTATGGACTGAATTGTATTGGTTTGGAACGGTCAAAACTTCTACACTGGGCAGTGAAAACCTTAAAATAAACCAGGAACAAAATATATGTGCACCTCTAGCAGGTTCATAGACCAAATGATATAATATGCGCTTTTGATCGACCGGGAAGTCAACAAACTAAGGTCTCGACTGCGCATGCGTGTGATGCGCTTAAGCCAGATCGCTTCATCTATACTACCTCGCAAAGTGGTTTAGATATACCGATTTATATGAATCGATTCAGCCCTAAAATGCCTCAGCGTCACATTACATGGCAAATGTAAATCGATCTAGGCAAGTGGTTTTATATGAAGCGTTTTAATTCGCCCGTGTATACACGGCTTTATAGTTATTATTTGTGATTCGTAATCTATGTTAGTTTTTTTGTTTTTTCTTGATAGTAGTTTTTCTTTTACACTATTTCTAGACTAGGTTTCAGATCTACACATCGCTTCTGCGCATGCGTCAACATCGAACAGCATCGTCTGTGCATGCGTCAAAATCGAGCCAGATTAAAACCGTCGCCGATCGCCGCAAATCGCTGCACTTATGCTGTCACTATAGTGTCAGTGTCATCTCGGGAGGGGGAGGGGATTATTTTAATAATTCTTTTTTCCTGATAGTAGTTTTTCTTTTACACTATTTCTAGACTAGCCTACTCTATTTACATATTATAGGCTTGTACGCAATCGTTGCCTCGTATGTGTTTGGTGTGTGGATACATATATCACATAGTATATTTCTTCTCTTCCATTATTTCACCCTTTTTCTTCTCACTGTATTTTTGTTTCTCTTTCTCACACTAGTAAGCCATTCTTACACATGTCGTGTTAATATCGGAAATCATATTCTTTGTAAGTATGTCAAAATCTGTGTGCCTTGTGTGTCAACATCATTGTGCCTCATCATCATGTGAACAATATTGTACCTTGTAAGCTAGTCAACATCACGGTGCCTTGTTGCCAAATTTACATCTTTGGGAGGTCAATACCATTGTGCCTTGTCAGGATGTCAACAATATTATACATTGTAAGCAAGTCAACATCACGGCACCTTGTCACCAAGTCAACATCTTTGTGCCTTGTAAATCAACATCATTGTGCCTCGTCACCAACTCATTAAAAATAATCAGATGATGGGTACATGAGGAAAATATAAAATTACTATACTATGCATATGTTTACTCCAAAATTCAGTATGGTATAGAGGTGTATGGGAGAGCCAAGTTATCAACTCTAAAAAAGGTACAGACACAACAAAACAGAGCCTTGAAAATACTGTATAGCAAAGACTATCTCACCCCAACTAAATCACTTCATAGAGACCTGGACTTACTTATGGGAACTGACATTTATAAAATATACATCGCAAAATTTGTTTACAAGCAGAAGAATTGTCTCCTCCCTGAAATATTTGATAATCTCTTCAAAGAAAACAATCAGGTCCATTCCCATAACACACAACAGATAAATAACATACATCACAAATACACTAGAAACAAATATGGCAAAATAACAACTGAAAACCAAGGAAGCAATATCTGGAACTCAATACCAGTAGAGATTAGAAACCTTAAAACTATGAAACACTTCTGTAAAAAAATTAAGATAAGCTATCTCAATGCATACTGAATCGATTACCAGTAAAGAATACAGATAATAGGACATAGTGGTCATTAACTAGTCGCATAATTTAAAATATCAAGTGGCTATGGCAAAGAACATAAAATTTACCCCTATTAACATACATGCAAAATAACTACTGATACTGCATGTAAGTACATGAATCCATGACACACTATACATATAATATTCCTATCATTACTTTGTTTTTTTACTAACTGTGAAGAGATGCATCAGTATCTCATCATAGTCATTAGTTAAAAATGTAGCTTAAGTTTAATCATTTGTTATTGTCATCACTCGTTCATCCACATCATGAAGACCAGCTAGATAAGCATCGCTTTTCTGGGATTCTTTCTGTCTCTAAGGAATCTGTATGTATCTATTGTATCACCTCAGTTTATTGTAAACATACCTTGCAGAGAGTTAAAATAAAAGAATTGATTGTATCCTGTAAGCAAGTCAACATCACAGTCTACATCTTTCGTAAGTCAACCTCATTGTGTCTCGTCACCATGACACCAATATAGTAGTACTTTGTAAGAAAGTCAATATTATGGTGCCTTGTCACCAAGTCTACATTTTTTTTCTCATCATCAAGCAATATAATATTTTTCTCATCACCAACTCCACATCATGTGCTTCGTCACCAAGTTAACATCTTCTTCTCTTTGTGGGGAGTTTGTAACCTTGATGGTTACAGGCTGCAGAATTGCAGCATTATAAACGGCGCCAATAAATCAGTCCATTTTTGGCTGAAGCATAGACTTCTGTGTGGGGGGGGGGCGAGTTTGTAGAAGTAGGGTGTATTTGACTATGATAACGATGAATCGTTGAAGTGGTACCAGGTCTCAACCAGTCCTATTTTAGCAGAGCACTCATGTCCAGTCACCGATGGGTTGGGAGGAAGTGGGGGGTGGGTGATTCGGGTGAGTGGGGGAAAGGTTGGATCTGCAGCAAGAAGGTCGAAAGCAAAACAGTGAAAAAGGAAAAGGGCCACACCAAGCAAACAAAACCGTTTATCAGTGGGGGAGAAATATGCACAGGAGAAAAAAAAGAAAGGATAGTATTGAGGAAAGAGAAGTGAAGAGAGTTGAGTCAAACGGGTAAGCCTCCTTGTCCTGTAGTGAACTGTCGGCGAGCCCGAGACACGGATGGAATATGGTAGAAAGTGAGGTTGACCGGCCTCCCCCTGCCGTATTTTTTAGACATATCCAGGAGACGAGACTGGCAGCTGAACGGTGATAAAAGAGGTGTGGACGAAGTGGGGTCCGGATAGCAAGTGCAAGTCAACATTACTGTGCTTTATTAACCAAGTCAACATCATTCTGTCTCATGAAAGTGTCATTATACAGGTTTGAAATTCATATAACGACTATTTAATTACCAAATACATGCAATTTAATACATATCTCACTCAGAATATCACACTACATCATCAGCCGGACACACCTCATAGCGGGGCATTGATTGGTCGGGGCGCCACCTAGCTGAAGGAGGATGTACTAATCTGGCGCGCGGTCTCACTTCTCCCAGTGTGGCGGTTTCAGCCGTGCGCCAGTTTCAGCCGTGCGCATACTCAAACTCAAGGCATTGTCAATGGTCGAGCAATCTTCATATAGAAAATACAGAAAAAGTGAAATATCTCTAAAACCACACCACCTATTAACAAATAGCTTGGTACGCATATAGAAAACATCTTTACCAAAAACATCATATTAAATTTCTAAGGTTAGGGTTCTTGATTTCTATTAATTTTGAATAAAACTAATGTTTTGCACTGTGCGTACCATCAAAGTCAAGGCATTGTCAATGGTGGTGAGCAATCTTCATACAGAAAATCCAGGAAAAGTGAAATATCTCTAAAACCACACCTCCTAGAAACAAATCGCTTGGTACACATATAGAAAACATCTTTACCAAACACATTATATTAAATTTATAAGGTTAGTGACTCACAACCATTGACAATGCCTTGAGTTTGACGGTACGCGCATGGCTGAAACTGGCGCACGGCTGAAGCCGCCACACCGGCGAATCAGCGAGCCTGCACAACAGATGGAAATCAGTGCACGGCTAATGCGCAGCACTCATTTGTAAGCACTTCGCTGGTGTCCGCGGGTCCTCAGGGGAAGACCACTTATTGGTGGGCTGTCCACGTCCAAACTGGATGCTCCGGTGAATCCCAACCAACATTCGCAAAATGGCGCCGGTGTTGCGGTTTGAGGTCTCCGTCGGTTTCAGATCTATGAATCGCTTCTGCGCATGCGTCTAAATCGAACAGCATCGTCTGCGCATGGGTAAAAATTGAGCCAGATTTAAACCATCGCCGATCGATGCAAATCGCTGCACTTATGCTGTCACTATAGTGTCAGTGTCATCTCGGGAGGGGGAGAGGATTATTTTAATAATTCTTTTTGTATCTGAGAAGGCGGGGGGGTGATTCTTTTTGTATCGCTGAGGTGGGGGGGGGGTACTTTTATTTAGCTATTCATGGCTTGGTTTGGGGGGGGGGTTATTTCCTATCTCTATTCACACAGCGATTGGCCCCCCCTCTCAGAGATACAAAAATAATTATTAAAATAATCCCTTCCCCTTCCCGAGATAGGAACAAAAATAAACAAGAATTACTCCCCCACCCCCTCTCAGAGATACAAAAATAATTACTAAAATAATCTCCTCCCCCTCGCGAGATAGTAAAAAAAAAGAAGATGAAGTACCCCCCTCCCCAAGATATATGAAACAATAATTAAAAGAATGTAAAAGCCCCCCCCCCCCCCAATAAAAACCGCAAAAAAACCAACCGAAGCGACAGCGTAGAGCTGAAACCGATGGAGACCTCAAACCGCACCATTGTGCAGTTTGAAAGTGTCGGTCGAATTTGGCGCATGCGCAGGGCATCCACGCATGCGCAGAAGCCACAGCATAGAGCTGAAACCGAGGGAGACCCCAAACCGCAACACCAGTCAGAATAGTCCACTCTCCAGCCACAACTCTGCCTTGGACCCAGTGGTGTGTAGCGGTTTTGTGATGCCTGGGGCTCACTCGTTGATTGTATGTCCCTAAGACTCAAGCATAGGGTCTAGTACTGAGACACGTGAGCAAGGAACTCATTAAAAATATGCCCCGATATGGATGCTCGGGGCCGTCGCACCCTCTGGTCTCCCTTCTCTGCACGCTTCTGCTTGAACCTAGTGTCTACTACCATTTTGGAAAGCGTTGACCTCATCTGCAGTATTCAAGACATTATAGTGCGTTTTCTTTTGAAAACTGTATTGCTATTTTTATGTTATTTTATTGTTTGTTGCATTCGTTGATTAAGCAGGAGAATTCTCATCGTGGACTATCAAGTGTTCTTCATTCCGCTGCTCCTTGCCCTATCCAAGTATCAATCTTTAAGTCATTGGTTTGACTTGACACGGATTCGAACCCCAACACCTGCCACATGGGACTGAGGCGCTAAAATCAGTTAAGTCTCAAAACATTCAAAAGCTCAAAGGTCACATCGCAGTTCAATCGTTCTTGCTAAGTGTAGGTGCGGGGGAGGGGGGGAGGGGCGGTGGTGCGTGCACAGACGGGTGGCGCCCCCCAACTGATCTGAGTGTGAGTAGAATGGAAGTGTAGGTGGATAGATAGGCTCCTCCAGTCGATGACTGAGGGAGGAGTTAGGGCTGAGGAGCAGATGGAAGCTTTCAGTCTTATACTCGTATAATCGCTATACAGCATATATATATACACATGTCATATATATATGCAATATAATGAGTTATGGCTCATCGGTAATTACATTCACTGCGGGGGCCCCCGACTCGGCGGCCCCGGCGGTCAATATTGTGTGCACTAAGAGTGTCCTTTGCCTACAGGTTTTGATTTCAGTATTGTCCTGAGGACCATTGTAGCAAGGTGCGATAAGTCTCAAGATGTATGATCGTGCACTAATTGGTTAGGGTGGCAATGTGATGAAGGAGGGGGTCATTAGGACATTACTGGGTTCATTTGTAGTCGACAGTATTTGATGTAAGGCATAGAGCTTACCTTGCTGGATTCACTTTTTTTCACAATTCCCGGTAGGTCGGTGTGAATAATACGATGCTAAACACAGAGGCCACTTTGCTGATTACGGGAAAGTCAGGTAATGCATTTAAAAAGAAAAGATAGGGAGTAGGTCTGTATTATATGTGGGTGGTGTTCTTTGAAGATTCTCGTTGTAATGGGGCATCGGGTCAGTTATGGGGAAGAGTTATTGGGATGGAGGTGTGGTGGTGGCATTGTACACATTTTCCGATATTTACCTAAGGCACATTAGATTGGTGGGAATAAAGATGTGTATCGATCTTCATGGCTATGCGGAAAGAGGGGGGGGGGAGTGATAATGTGAAATATAAAATAGAGTTTTATATAAATATTATAGTAAACTGGAGTTATCTGTATGAAGACTCGTGGAAAGTAGCTTGAGCTCTATGGTTAGCACTTGTGTGTGCATGCAAGTAGGGCTAGAGGGTGTTGTGTGGGGGTTTATAAGCCGGTGTTGCGGTTTCCCAGGGACACCAGTTTGCCAGGGACACATCGCTTCTGCACATGCGTCAAAATCTAACAGCATCGTCACTAACCTTATAAATTTAATATAATGTTTTTGGTAAAGATGTTTTCTATATGTGTACCAAACGACTTGTTTCTAGATGGTCTAATTTGAGAGATATTTGACTTCTTCTGTATTTTCTGTATGAACATTGCTCACGACCATTGACAATGCCTTGAGTTTGTCAGTACGCGCAGTGCAAAACGTTAGTTTTATTCAAAAATAATAGAAATCAAGAACCCTAACCTTATAAATTTAATATAGTCTTTATGGGAAATATGTTTTCTATATGTGTACCAAGCTATTTGTTTCTAGATGGTGTAATTTGAGAGATATTTGACTTCTTCTGTATGAAGATTTGCTCACGACCGTTAACAATGCATTTGAATGGATGTCTCCCTGGCAAACTGGTGTGCCTCGGAAACCGCAACACCGGCCCCACACAGCAATGAGATGCTTGCTGCCACTTATTTTGTTTTGAGATCCACATTCGTATTGTGTTGGTTGTGTAATGGATAATCTGAATATATAGAGGGCGCCACTTGCACACGCAGCCACCGCTGTGCGGCATGGTGGGAGGGGAGCAGTGCTGACCAATCAGGGGAGGGGATAGACGTGGGCGGGTATGTAGGCGTTGCTTAGCCTGTGGGTGGAGCGATTAGATATGCTAATCTATAGCATTTCAGTAGACTTTCTGGACGTGGCCTATATCGACAAATGATATAGCTGCAGGTCCCGTAATGTCGTTACACTGGACGTGGTGGCCGATTCGGTAGAGCGCAGGATTCCCGTGCGGAAGGAAGGTAGGGAGTTTGATTCCCGGTCGAATCAAACCAATGACTTACAAAATTGATACTTGCTGCTTCCTAGCCTGACACTCGGCATTAATAGGATAGGGCAAGGATTGGTTAGCTCAGTGTCAGGATAATGTGACTGAGTGGCATATCAAGTCATCGCACTTGCAGCCTATAAAGTTGTCATGAGTGTGCACTGTCACAAGTCAGTACCCGTCCTGATTTGATCTTAGATGTTGCCAGGATGTAAAACTCAAACAACCAACCAACCAATCTCCTTACAATATAGCCTCTAACCCAAATTGCCCATCCTGCTTTGTTAACCTATATATAATATATGTGTGTATATATATATTATATGTCTTCCGCTATTAATCTCTGCATCCAAACCCCATTTGTCTGTGCTACTTACTGTCTGATTGATCTGAAGCAGGGAACATACTAGTCAGTAACTGGGCTGATTTATATTTGCGCATAAAGGGCGCATTCCATATACGCGTAATGCGTAATGCGTTATGCGTTACGCGTTATGCGTTATGCGAATGCCAGCATTCCATATGCGCGTAATGCGTAATGCGCTATGCGTTATGCGTTATGCAGTGAAGTATATAAAAAGTATATAAAAAGTGTGTGTGACTCTGTGTCTCTGTGTGTGTCTCTATGTGTGTGTCTGTGTCTCCGTGTCTCTGTGTGTGTCTGTGTGTGTCTGTGTGTGTGTGACTCTGTGTCTCTGTGCATGTCCCTATGTGTGTGTCTGTGTCTCCGTGTCTCTGTGTGTCTCTGTGTGTGTCTCTGTGTGTGTGACTCTGTGTCTGTGTGTGTGTCTCTATGTGTGTGTCTGTGTCTCTGTGTCTCTGACAAAGAGACACACACAGACACATATACACACAGAGACACACACAGAGACACACACAGAGACACACACAGAGACACACACAGACACAGATACACACACAGAGACACACACAGAGACACAGAGACACAACACAGAGACAGACACACAGACACACACAGACACACACACAGAGACACACACAGAGACAGAGACACACACACAGAGACACATATACACACAGAGACACACAGAGACACAACACAGAGACACACACAGAGACATACACACAGACACACACACAGACACACACACAGAAACACAGAGACACACACAGAGACGCAGAGATACACACACAGACACACACACAGCAACAGACACAAAGACACAGAGACACAACACAGAGACACACACAGAGACACACACACAGAGACAGACACACAGACACACACAGAGACACACACAGACACAGATACACACACAGAGACACACACACATACACAGAGACAGAATACAGAGACACACACACAGACACACACACAGACACACACACACAGACACACACAGACACACAGACACACACAGACACACACACACAGACACACAACACACAGACACACACACAGACACACACACAGACACACACAGAGACACACACACAGAGACATACACACAGACACAGAGACACACACACAGACACACACAGAGACACACACACACAGACACACAAACAGAAACACAGAGACACACACAGAGACACAGAGATACAGACACAGACACAGACACAGCAACAGAGACACAAAGACACAGAGACACAGACACGCACAGAGACACAGAGACACAACACAGAGACACACACACAGAGACACACACAGAGACAGACACACACACAGAGACACACACACAGACACACACAGAGACACACATAGACACAGATACACACACATAGACACACACACAGACACACAGACACAACACAGAGACACACACACAGAGACACACACACAGACACACACACAGACACACACAGACACACACACACAGACATGCACACAGACACAGATACACACACAGAGACACACACAGAGACACACACAGAGAATGGGACGGTCCAAACATGGCTCAGTTTAGCTTGCTTAGAGGGATGTTAGGACCGTCCCAAATATGAAGACTGCTTCCTCACAGGTCCGCCGCATAAACCTACATGTTTGCACAGGCTGTCCGTAATTATCAGTCGCCTCCTCCAGCCTTATATCAATGGACAAATGCGACTGATGCTATTCTATTCGCACCACCTTGTCCCGGCTGTCCGTAATTATCAGTCGCCTCCTCCAACCTTATATCAATGGACAAATGCGACTGATGCTTTTCTATTCGCACATCTTTTACGCATTACGCATTACGCACCGATCGCTACAGGGACCGATCGGGATAATGAATTTCTGACGCATTCGCATTCGCATTACGCATTACGCGTGTATGGAATGTAGCTCATAGGTTTCAAGGCGTTTCGATTTTTTGTCGCATTCGCATTCGCATTACGCATTACGCGTATATGGAATGCGCCCTTAATGCATATCACACAACGCACGTGGTAGAGGATCCATGGTCTGACTGATTGATTGATTGATCGTGATTTTACCCCGTGTTGTCATCACACACCATATTTATGACGAAAATTGAGTCATTTCGATTTTCTTTTCGGAAAAAAAAGAAGTATCTGTCATGGGGGTGATGCAAACAAAGGGAAACATTGCGCCTAGAGTGTGATTCGAAGCGACACCTCTTGCCATTCCGGGGCTAGTGTCTTAACCATTAGACTCTCTAGACTTCCTGATGCAATCACCCACCAATCCACACTTACCTGTCTGTGGTTCCTTTCCTGAGAAGTCAATGCAGACGACTGCACATCCATCGGACACACATGGCATATGGAATCATCCACACTATCTAGCGCCATTTCCATTCAGCTTATGGATCATGTACCATGCCTCACGCACCATGCGCCACGCATCACACGCATCACACGCATCACACGCATCATGCGTCACTCATTAAGTGTGACATAAAATAGAAAACGTGTAAATAGAATACAAATGATTCCATATTTCCGACTGTGACTGCAATTTGTGTAGATGGCAAACTGGATCATTCCATGTAGCGATTCGTGTGAATATGTATAGAGAATCAGATGGACTGACTGAAAATGCATGGGCATTTATGGATCACGCAAATTGCATACCTTGTATGCATCCGCATTCACATTCACATTTGCCTACCACATACCGCATATCACATATGTGGAATCCTAGCCGTACGCACCACGCACCACACACCACGCACCATGCACCACGCACCACACACCACACACCACGCACCACGCACCACGCACCACGCACCACACATCACGCACCACGCACCACGCACCACGCACCACGCAGCACGCACCACGCACCACGCACCACGCATCACGCATAGCGCATCACGCACTACCCCTACATGTTCCTGTCTATAAAATCCCAAATCCTAGCTTCATGTATTGCTCTATGCTTATGCCCTCTGCATAGAGAACATGTCTTAATAACGACGGTGCTCCAGGCAGGGCTTTGTATGTCAACAGGGAAGCCACCTTCTGTCACATATAGTTCCGAAATGAATTCATCTTTTAAAAGTCCGATGAAGACAGCTCCCACTTTAGCTCCCGGAGTGCGGTTATTGAGTGTTAACAAATACTCGAAATTATGATCATCTCACACCAGTTCTTCAAAAATCTGTCTTGGCTGACAGCAAAACAGTGCATTCAGATCAAGACTTTACTTTTTTGTTTGTTGTTGTTTTACGTCCTAGCAACATCTAAGGTCATATCACGATGGGTACGGGCTTGTGACAGTGCGCACTCATGGCGACTTTGGAGTGCTGCCCCACTAGGAGACCAGGCCACCAGCACCATGACCTGATATCCCACTGAATCACATTATTCTGATACTGAGCAAATCAGTCCTTGCCCTATCCTAATAATTAAGTCATTGGTTTGACTCGACCAGGGTTCGAATCCATGAACCCATGGGTTCGGATCCCCCGATCTCCCAAAACAGGAGACAGATGCTTAACTCATTCGTCCCTCCAGGCTGGCCTAGAATTTACTAACTAGTGCAGCAGATATGTGCAACGATTGTGAGTTTGATGATAAAAGCAAAGAATTTGGCTAACATTTAGTACATACTGTAGTATATGGTATGTACAGAGCGCGGAAGAGTTTTTGATATAGGGACATTGCATATTCCTCCTAGGGTCAAAATGGCGGCTATTTTAGAAAATGGCCATGATCAGGTATTACATAACACATAATCTGTAGGAGTTGTGCATGTTTTTCAACTGGAGATGCATGCAAGCGATGCAATATGACTTAAAATATAATCTGGGATGCCAATTAAAGGTCATACACCTTACATAACTGATATATTTGGCCTATTAGGCAACAATCTTTTAAAATTTGTTATGAGCTTTGTCCATATTTTGCAATCTGACATGACAATGACATTAAACAGCACTGCCACTGTGGAAGCACGTTTACCCTTACATATTATCTAAAATATAACAATTCGTCATGCAGACAAAGGCGATCTAGGTGAGCAACCCGATCATCAAACGTACATTAATGCCAACCACCCGTTTACACATGTACTTTATGTAGTTGGATCTTATCAGCTAACAAAATATTTTCCTTGGGTATAAAATCATGGTAGTAGATGGTGTCTGCAATCCCCAGTTGACCTATACAAACGGGTTATGGTTGTGTTCTCTAAGCCATCCATGATATTGCAAGTTCTACTGCCAAGCACACTGTCCACCGCAGAGGGATAGTCAGAGAAGGTCTTCGCACCACCAGGTGCCAGCATGTTGGTGATAGCTGCTCCATCAAGGATGATGACTTCAATGTGAGGACTGGCAACATTCTCTTGTGGAGGGATAATACCTTCTTAGCATCCAATGAGGTTAGACTTTTTGCCCAATCTCATTTTGACCATCTGGGGGGACAGGCCTGGTTCTCATGAGCAAAGAAGTCGTCGAGATCTCCATCATGCATCTGGGATGCAATGAACACCCAGGAGAATAGGGAGCAGTCATTCTTGAGTGATGACAGCTGAAGCTGGGTTCTTGATTTCTCTCTGACTGGAGATTGGCTGAAAAGAGGAAGGTTGTTTCTCCTGATTGGGTCATTGATGGGCTTCGTCTGGTTCACAAGCCACTCATTGACATATGTGGGGTACTGCTCTTGCCCCACCTTCTCAATCTGGTGCGCAATGTTAATGACTGCTGGGTCTGCCAGGTCTCTGCTGCTTGGTACCAGTAGATCATGCTGTCATCACAGAAGGGGTTCCCTATCTCTCTAGTGACACCAGAGAGTGACTTCACATCTAGAGCAAATGCCAGCTGTGTGTGCTTTGTCTGCTCATGGTGCCTGGAATCAGTCTTCTTTGTTCTTGTCTCTGCTGTGACTTGGAACTCTGCAATCACTTTTGCCATCTCAGGACTGGACACCATCCAGCACCGCAATACTGCAAGATTCTCAGTCAGGTCGACTGCTCCACCATCACCTTTCACTGATGCGTATTCTGCTCATGTGCCTGGCCAATGGCCAAAGTAGAGAATGCATGTGTTGTCTTCTTCACTGTGAAGTTCCCAGCCATGAACTCTGCGAACACATCTGGATGCTTGTCTCCGAGTGCCACCATGTCAGGCAAGTGAACTGGAATCCACCTTGCATAATTTGTGTGCTCCAGGGCAAAGAACCAGGGTACAATCTTGGTCAAGGCATCAATGTAGAGCATGAAGTCGCCCTCACGTAGCGATCTCACATAGATCATGATTTCCAGTTCCACCTGCAGGATGATCGACCAGAACTTGAACTGGGGACTTGTATCAGCTCCGCTAGCACACCAGTCTTCTACTGACATTGGAACCTGTCCCTCATCCAACCCATCACAGTATTCCCTCTTGTCGAAGGAGATACAGAATACTAGCTGTAACCTGATGAGCCCATCAAGTGTGTGTCATATGGGAGGCTTTGATGAAGGAGTCGGCTGTTCCAGGTGTAGCAACTCCTGCCTGGACCAGGGCTTCTATCTTCTATTAGTTTCTCTTGGGCCTACACGATCAACTGCACACCCAGCTCACCCACTTCGAGCCACTGATTCAGTGCCGATTATCCTGAAGTTTATCCTATTCTCGAGCAAGCTCCCAATACTGAAAACATTATCAAGTAGGTACTGTAGCCACCAAACTTTGATCGCCCTTGAGTACAGATTTGTTTAAATATAATAAACTGTTATTGTTTTGGTATGTAGCAAGACAAATCTGTCAGATATGAAAACCATGCCAAGGAAGAAAAACGTTATTTGCATCCATGTTAGGCCACCATACATAATTGTCTTCAAGTCCATGTGAGGCCTATGCATAACATGTCAATAACAAATGATACATAGATCCACTAGAATGTGTTTTGCACTAACCCTAGTTGATATAGTTCAACTTATGGCTGAAAATAGTAAATTGTGGCTGCCATTTTGTAAAATGGCCGCGACAGCTACCATGGGACAAATATGCGATGTCCCTATATCCAAAAATATCCCGAGTAGTATGTCCTAACTGTGTGCCAAATGCCATGCTTTTATCATCAAACCCACAATTCGGTCGAAATATTTCACATATCTGCTGCACTAAACCGCCTATAAAACCATTGATGCGCGAAAAGGAAGAAAGCAAGGCGGGGGTGGGAAAAAAGGCGCTTTATTTAACACCTCAGACAGAAGATAAGCAAATATGTACAACAAGTCAAAGCGGTAAAAGGAAGGCAATAAACAGGGGCACATAAAGAGCAGAGGTAATCTCAGAGTAAATGAGCTCGGGGGAGCTTGAAATGTCGGGTGAGGGGCGCCGAAGAGCCCTCCACTAGCAGGTGGGGAGAGTTGGGTGGGTGGGTGGAGGAAAAAGAGCTTGGGTAGGGAGGACGGCTGGGAGGCGAGTGGCTGAGGGAGGCCGGCGGCGGCCTTATAAGGGAAGGAGCGGGGAGGCGTGAAGGCGGGGGAGGTGAGAAAGCCGGCGGGCAGGGGGAGAGGGCGAGGAGAAAGCTGAGAGAGCGAGAACTGAGGGCGGGAGAAAGCTGCGAGCGGGGTGGCAGGGGAGGTGACAAAGCCGGGCGACGGCGGGACAGAGGAGGGGGGAGGGTCTCTTCCTTCCCTCGCATCAAACGCAATGCGAGCATTGCGACCAATGGTACAGTCCTAGAATATCCCTCAAACAGTGATCCTAAACTCTCAGATCATCCAGTGAGATATTATTAAATCTCCGTGTGTCTAGACTTAAATCGTATGGTGAGGGTGCTTTCTATGTGAAAGACCCCACTTTATGGAATAGATTGACAGCGTATGTCGGAAAAGAAATATCTCTTGAAGAAAGGTGACCTGTCCTCAAGACTCATATTTTATAGCAAGTGAAATTTCTCTGTCCTTCAACTATTTAAACGAAATTGTAAATACAATTGTATTGTACAGTACCTTAGAATAGTACTGAGGCTAGTGCAGGTGCTCTATTAAATTAATATTATTATCAGTAGGTTATTACAAAAAAATGCATAAGACAAAATAAAATCTGGACTTCAAATGAATGTCGATATGTGAGTCTGTCAAGAAAAGGCCCTATATCCGTATATAATTATATGCATATATATATATATATATATATATATATGTATTCATATGTATGTATATGTATATATATGCATATATATATGTATATATATACGTTGGGGTATGTGCAAGAATCACATTATCTAAAGGTCAGGAGGTCAGAACCTGCGCAGTCAGACACCATCACAGCGACATTGGATTCGGATAATTTCCAAATGTCACTTGAAGGTCATTCCTTCTGAACAACTTCACCTCATATAGGTTTTTAAACAAATTTCATCAGTGAATAATACTATCATTTAGAATTTTATTTAGCTTGACCAGAAAGTATATGATTGTGAGTTTACAAAATTCATGAGTGTCCATTGACACAAAATTGATTGTATGCTTTTACATGTAAAAGCGAGGGTTTGAACAAAAACAAACATTTCTCGCCGTGAATATACTGCTGACAGGGTGTAATGCAACCACCAATCAATCAATCTGAACAACTTAACCCCATGCCATATGATTGTATTTGTGAGACTTGAAGCGCCGATGAAGACATCTGTCTATATATTGCTTTCTTCATCGGAGAGTCTATGCTAGTAATATTGGACCCAACCAACATTTATATATATGATATAAATGTATGCATCCATATATGCATATATGTGATGTACAATAATTATACGAGTATGAAGGCGTGTAAGGGAATGTCCCCTATTATAGTACTCATATGTTGTGTGCTATTCTATGGGTGACCCCTTCACCTGTTGGGACCGGTGCCGCCACCACCGCCCAACTCTGCCACTGGCGCGAAGCGCTGTCACTCGCACACTGGAATTTGATATATGGAATATATACATACATATATATATATATTGGCGCATACTGTATTAAGGCACGCATTGTCTATGCATTAAATCTAGATCAGGGTATTCCTATTATCTATCTAAAAAGTATAAAAGCACATTAAAATGAATTAGTTTTTTAAGCAAAAAGGAGTACATTCTCATTCAGGAACCACCCAGAACAGTTTGGTTGTTGGAGTTGTATGTCCTTGCAACATCCAAGGTCATATCAGGACGTGTATCGACCTGTGAGAGTGTGCACTCATGGCGACTTCATAGTGCCGCCCCACTGAGAAATCAGGTCGCCGGCACCAATATCCCACTCAGTCACATTATCCCGACACTGAGTTGAGTGGAAGGTCATGGGTTCGAATCCCAACAAAGACTTGAACATTGACAGTTGTTTCTACCTAACTGGGCGCTTATCAATTCGGATCAATTCTCAGCAATTGGAATTTCCCCCGATTAGGCAACGAATGGAACAAAAGAAAAGAACAGGGGAGAAAAGAAAGGGGTGAACAAGTTCTGGCTCTTTGCTAAAGGATTAAACTGCAGCAGCTCGATCACACATCGCTGTATCCACCAATATAGGCTGTTAATCCGGAAGCCGTTAGCAGCGTGAAAATCCGGTTGGACTATTATGTAGCAAAAATAACAACCCGCGTGGTAACGTGGCATTGGCAAAATCTGTTCCTTTGGTAATATCTGTGAATATTGTTTGTAGTGATACCTTAAATGAACTCATTTCTAGCTCTTATATACAAATCTATGCGATGAGCCATAATTTGAGTTAATGACATTGACAATGAGTTCAGGCGCAAATCCCTTTAAATACCAATCCAAAATTGTATTTAGAATAATAGATATTTACTTGAATGTAATTTTAATTCCCATTAATTGTACTTTTTTTGTGATGAAATAATTATGGAGCAATGTACAAAGCAATGGGAACGTAAAAAAAGGAGAATTTTAAAAGTTTTGATTCCAATGTTTATCTCAATTTTTGGATTTGCGTTTACGGTGGTTTGCGCATGAACTCCTCATATATATGTGACAATATGTACATATATATATATGTGAATATATGCATACATGCACATACAGGTATATATTTATCTAGGAGACAGTGCTTATATTAACTCGATAATATTCCCCATGACAAATAGACATAATGTATGTGGATATGTGTGTACAATACACATTTATATTACATGTGAAAAGCTGCACACAGATATACAGCTATGGAGAGTGGCTGGGTTAAAACTATACAGAGTATAACACACAGTGGGTGCGGAAAGACGCGGGACCTACCTGTGAGGAAGTCATGGCGCGCAGAGAATGATGGGAAGCCGGAGACTGCAGGCCTCGGCGCGCAGACACTTTGAGCTATTTCTCGAGACACCACCAGTGCCCCCTACCGGCAGCTAGCAACGGGAGAGGGGGTGGGGGTAGGAGGGAGGGGGAAAGGGGTTGGTTGGGGTGGGTGAATGCGGGGTAGAGATGACGTAGAGTGATGTGGGTGGGAGTGGGCGGGGGTCGAGGTTGGATCAGGTGGGTGTGGGTGTGGGGTGGGTGGCGTGAGGGCGGGGGTGATGTGGCGGCGATGTGGGCGGGAGTGGGCGGGGTTTGAAGTTGGGTAACATTGGAGCGAGGTGTGTGTGGTGAGGTGGGTGTTGGGTGAGGTGGCATGAGCTGGGTATAGTGAAGTCGGTGTGGGGTGAGGTGGAGTGAGCTGGTTGTAGTGAGGTGTAGTGAGGTGGGTGTGAGGTGAGGTGGAATGAGCTGGATATACTGAAGTGGGTGTTGGGTGAGGTGGAGTGAGGTGCGTGGAGTGAGGTGGGAGTAAGGTCAGATGGAGTGAGCTGAGTGTAGTGAGGTGTAGTGAGGTGGGTGTGCGATGAGGTGTAGTGAGCTGGATATACTGAAGTGGGTGTGGGGTGAGGTGGAGTGAGGTGCGTGGAGTGAGGTGGGAGTAAGGTGAGATGGAGCGAGCTGAGTGTAGTGAGGTCTAGTGAGGTGGGTGTGAGATGAGGTGTAGTGAGCTGGATATACTGAAGTGGGTGTGGGGTGAAGTGGAGTGAGGTGCGTGGAGTGAGGTGGGAGTAAGGTGAGATGGAGTGAGCTGAGTGTAGTGAGGTGTAGTGAGGTGGGTGTGAGGTGAGGTGGAGTGAGCTAGGTATAGTGAAGTCGGTGTGGGGTGAGATGGAGTGAGCTGAGTGTAGTGAGGTCTAGTGATGTGGGTGTGAGGTGAGGTGGAGTGAGCTGGATATACTGAAGTGGGTGTGGGGTGAGTTGGAGTGAGCTGACTGTAGTGAGGTGTAGTGAGGTGTATGTGGGGTGAGGTGGAGTGAAGCGGGTGTGGGGTGAGGGGAACCTATGTGAGTGCCAGGTGGGGGACAAAGTGGTGGTAAACAGAGGCTGGTGGATTGGTTGGCAGGCATTAACAGATAGCTGGGAGTGATGTGGAGGTCGAGGAGGTAGGTAGGTAGGTGAGTCGATGGCAGCAGATGTTGGCGAGGGTGGGTGGGTGCGTGAGTGGGAAAGTGGGAAAAGAGTGGGTGCTTGCGATAGGTTGGTTTGTTGTTCTTTGGAGTTTTACATCCTGGCAACATCTAACGTCATATCAGGACAGGTACTGACTTGTGACAGTGCACACTCATGGCGACTTTATAGTGTGTGCTGCCTCACTGGGAAATCAGGTCCCCAGTACCATGACCAAATATCCCACTCAGTCCCATTATCCTGACATTGAGCTAACCAGTCCTTGTCCTAGCCTATTAATGGAAGTCACTGGTTTTATTCGACCAGGAATCAAACTCTCGATCTCCCGCACTGGAGGCCTGCGCTTTACCGATCTGGTCACCGCGTCCGGTGCTTGAGACAGGCATGGTGTGTGAATGGGTGTTGGTGGGGAAGGGTAGTTGCTGTGGTGATCCCACTGTGGGACATTGTTGTCAGAGCAGTACTGTAGGGCTGGTGTACCTTGTTAAATACCTTGTAGGGCTGGTGTATCTTGTTAAGTACCTTGTAGGGCTGGTGTACCTTGTTAAGTACCTTGTCGGGCAGGTGTACCTTGATGAGCGTAGACAGGCAGTGGGGGAGAATTGCATCAGTGAAAAGTGGTAGTGGTGATGGTGATGGTGAGGGATTGTATATAACTAACACACAAATGAGGTATTTTAAATGTTATATACAGTAAAACCTCTCTAACCGACCACCTCCACAAATCGACCACTCCCTTATATCGATCGTTTTATTTGGGTCCCACCTATACCACTGTAACCATAATCTAACTCCTTAAACCGACCACCTCCTAAATGGACCACTTAAAATCAGTCCCAAGGTCGGTCGATTTAGAGAGGTTTCACTGTACCTGTATCATGGACGGCCTGCACACATTATGTTATTGTAGTAGTGCCTGTCTCAACAGACAACTATGAATGCAGGTTTTGTCATGATATAGCAGGTGTCGGAGCGACAGACAATCAAATGAAATAAAGACATTGAAAAAATGTTCACCCCTCACCGTAACGTAGTTTAACGTTGTGATAGCACGTTTCACCCACGTTAATCTATCCTACGTTCAACTACTTTCAACCACGTTCAACCACGTTCAACTACGTTCAACTACGTTCAACTACGTTCAACTACGTTCAACTACGTTCAACTACGTCCAACTACGTCCAACTACGTCCAACTACGTTCAACTACGTTCACTAACGTGTATGTGGCCAGGGTTTAATACCAGACGGGATGGCCGAACCATCTGAGCGTCTGTCTCCCGTTTTGGTAGATCTTGGGATTCGAACCCACGAGTTAGAACTCTGGTCGAGTCAAATTAATGACTAACAATATGACAGCAGTGTGGCGTTCTCTGTGGCGGAGTGGTTAGAGTGTCTGACTTTTTTCTAGGTCAGACTCCTAATCTGAAGGTCGGCGGTTCGATTCCCTCTGCCGTCAGCTCTGCCAATTTGGATTTCCACCGCTGTGTATAACTTACATCATCATCAAAGGCCGGTTGCTCTCATACCATGTCTATGTGGTGTGGGAGGTTAAAAATCCATTGGGTCGGTAAAAGTGTAGTCTCGGGCTTTCTATCGACCAGCAGTGGAATGAGGAAGACCAGTCGTCTATGACTGAAATTTCCCCTGCTTAAACAACTAATGGACCCAAAAAAAAAATTAATTTTATACTTGTCGCTTCCTAGCCAGGTGCTAGGCATTATTAGGATAGGACAAGGACTGGTTGTCTCAGTGTTAGGATAATGTGATAACGCTTATGGCATATCCCACAGGTGTTGCCAGATGTTGCCATTACCCCACCGTCACCCGTCATCTGTCACCCTCCCACCCAGCCCACCTGTCACCCTCCCACCCAGCCCTCCTTTCCCGCTGACCTCCCCTCTTCCTCCTCCTCCTCCTCCCGTTCTCCATCTTCTCACTCCCTCCTACCCACAGGGCGTGGTAGCCACATCGGCAGAGCGCCTGACCTCGCGTGTGGGAGATCGGGAGTTCGGTTCCCGGTCGGGTCAAACAGATGACTTATACAATTGATACTTGTCGCGTCCTAGCCTGGTGCTCGGCATTATTAGGATAGGGCAAGGACTGGATGGCTCAGTTTTAGGATAATATGACCGAGTGGGATATATGGTCTACCAGTGGGGCAGCACTATAAAGTCATCATGAGTGTTCACTGTCACAAGTCAGTACCCATCCTGATATGACCTTAGATGTTGCCAGGATATACAACTGGAACAACCAACCAACTTTCCATCCCCTCCTCCTCAGTACCTCCTACCCCGCCACACCCTCCCGTCCTCCCACCCCTTCCTCGCACCCTCCACCAACAGACATGCGCAGGCGTCTCCCGTTGCCGGCAGTGTGTTAATTCATTTACGTCTAACATGGCCGACGCACGCCGAGGTGGCGACTAATTCGCCGTCCATTCATATCACTCCGCGAGTCTGATGTGGCGAAAAGTAGTGCCTCTCGGGTGTCGCCAATGTGTCACAAGATGGCGGCATCCTTCATGTGGGTGACGTGCACTGCACAAAGGTAATTTTAGGTTCTCCCACCAATGTCGAATTTGAAATGATCAGCTCATTCCAATAATGAAAATATATACATATGTATATCTTATATTATTCATTATGTAAATAATATGAATAAGAAATGCTTAGGACCGACTCCCCTTTGTGTTTCCGCGGAATTGTTATAAACTGGTCCCTGTTCCATCTTGAGTACCAACTGCAAAATATGGGAGGAGGCACTGGGACCAGTTTATATAAATTCCGCAGAAACAGTTGCTTCCAGTTTCTGGATTGTGGTGAATTTATTTTCCCTCTCTTTGGGTATTGTTTATGTATATGCACGTGGTAGTCATTAGCCTCCCCTCTGTGTGGGCGGGATAAGTAAGAAAATACTCATGTGTCTTATGACTCCATTAAAGTTGCATAGTCCGATGGCTTTAAGTTTCTGCACAAAGAAGATCACCAACAAAGAAGTTCTCAGAAAAATAAAAAATAAGAAAAGCTTGTTTGCCACTATACAGACAAAGAAACTGATTTATTTTGGCCACATCATTCGTCAGAGTTCAATATACCGTACATTGTTGGAAGGGAAGGTGAATGGCAGCAGAGGGAGAGGGAGACCAAGAACATCATGGTTTACAAATATTTCACAGTGGACAGGCTTGAATTATTCACAGTCTATCAGAACAGCACCCCATCGGGACAAGTGGAGAACCATTGCATCCAACCCTCGACTAGAGGATGGAACTATTGATTGATTGATTGATTGTTCTGAGATAAATACCTTTGATTAATCATTATAATTTACTTTAGTTCAGGTTGAAATAACTTTCATTTTTAAATGGCTAACTTTGGAGATATCTGAAGTGAAAACATGCCAAATTAATTTTGACAAGCGTACCAAAACTCTGACACCATAGGCTTATTCAATAACAGGTTCTATTAAATTGCCTCAGAGTGCCCTATGTGGCCTAAAAAATGCACCAGTATCTAAGTTAAATATGTAGAATCAAATCTAGGTGAGTGTCTTGGATTTGGAAATTTGATGCTTCATCGGATAATGCAGCTTTAACTATTTACAGATAATATAAAAATGGAGGCTGCAAAGAGACATTCAACGAAACACTGACTGGAATTACATAATTTATGACAGCATATGAGGGTGAGTAATTGTATTAACTGTGAGGTCTGCAGAATGTGTTAAATTCGGAAGAGGGTATGATTGGGCAGAGTGGAGGAGTTGCACAATAGGGGAACAGATTCTCATTTTATACTGAGTACAACTATGTAAGTTAGAACAATGTAGCAACTTGCATAAGTACTCGGCCAAAGACAAAGAAAAGAAGTTACAACCTGGATAATATTCTCTCCCCTCTCATTACACCCACACGTGGGGGTAGGAGGCTTCTTGCCTTATTGGGCCACCATTAAATTAGAGGAAATATTTTAAAGAAAGGGAGCGGGACATAGTTCAGGCGGTAAAGTGTCCACCTGTGAAGGTGTTGATCATCCTATCGATCCTGCTCAGTGGACACATTTGCAGTTTGGGTTATTTTCTGTTCCAACCAGTGGTCCCCAACTGGTTGATCAAAGGCTGTGGTATGTGCTGTCCTGTCTGTGGGAAAGTTCATATGATTGATTGATTGGTGGTTGCTTTACGCCATGTCGGCAGCATAGGCCATATTCACGGCGAGAAATGTTTGTTTTTTGTTCAAACCATCACTTTTACATGTAAAAGCAGACAATCAATTATGTGCCAATAGACACTCATTAAATTAGAAAGCTCACAATCATATATTTGTGGTCAAGGGAAACAAATTCCCATAGAAAAAGAAAAGTTTTAATAATAATTGATAGAATCTATTTAGTAAACTATATGAGGTGGTACAGTCCAGCTGCCCTCAAAAAGGCTAAAATGTTTTCCTGTTTTACCTTAGTAAAAAGGTCATGCATACTGTCTGCAGTGTAGAACTGTTGGCGCAGGGCCAAAAAATCAACGCAACTTAGTAAAATGTGTTTGAGTGTTAGCGGGGACTAACACCCAATACATTCAGGCATGTGTAAGCCACGAGTGGCCAATACGGCAGCGGCTAAGGACCACTTGGTCCCGGCGACCTCCCGCATGAGTCTGTGGTGGCTTTCCCACAGATGGTTCAATTTCTTTAAGTTTATTAATGTTTTCATCCCACTCATGTTGCCATTTGGATTTTATGTGGGTGGCTATTAGTGGTTTCAGATCAGAGTGAGGGATCAGACACGGTTCAAGATCACAGTTCAGGGCCTTCTTCACAGCCCGATCAGCTCGTTCGTTTCCTTGTATGCCGGCATGGCCAGGCACCCAGCACAGGTGGATGTCATACCCATCCGTTGTCAGTTGGTTCATTTTATAAATGACCGTTGCTAGAATAGGGTGATTCGTTTTCAGTCCAGCAACAGCCAGGAGGCAAGAGAACGAATCACTGTATATAACATAGTTAGTGTGGTTGGATACCTCGATACACTCCAACGCGAGAAGGAGTGCTCGGGCTTCTGCAGTGAAAATCGAGCTCTGATCGGGCAAATGTTCACCAAATCTTTCCCGTCGGCAGACTGCCGCAGCAGCTACCCAGCTTTGGTCTTTCAAACCATCAGCGTATATGGAGAGGTGGTCTGCAAACTGGCCTTGAATCTCTGCATGCAGTCGTTGGTACTCGAGTGGATGTGTCCCAGACTTCCTCGGTTCCATGAGTCGGAGGATAACCGATGGCTTTCTCAAAGACCACGGGGGATGTTCTGGGACTTTGGCATCCTCCAACACTTCCAAATCCAAGCCCAAGGCCTCCAAATGAGGTTTCATTCGGAGCCTCAGTGGCCGGATGTAATTCGGCCTGGCTTCATACCTGGATTCGCCAAGTCAGTGGTTTGACTCTACCAATATTATTGTGATGGAACCTTCCTTTCTATGTGTCTGGCGGGGGGGGATTCGAACCTCCCACCCCCACGCTCACGGGGAGGCCGGTGGCAAGTCTAGCCTCCCCCATCAGGCGTTCCGTCCCTCCAGCTCCTGTGGGGGGGCGGGGGCAAGTCTACTCACTAAGGAGGCAGGCGCATGCGCGGCCGCCCTCCCCCAACGGCAAGTCCTGTGTTCTGCCCATTTGAATCCGATTTCTAGCTTGTGGCTGAGGTACCTGCATGTGTCCGACAAAATGCCGGTAGACATATGTGCAACGTGTGGGGAGGAACACGAGCCTCCCCGGGGCGGTAAATGCAAGCGGACGAGGCTCAGCAAGCGATCGATAAAGGCGGAGGCCAGCTCGTCGGGCGAGGAGAATACCGGGGATGCGGCCGAGAAATTGTCGGCCCCGGGTGTTTCGTCACGGCGCTCCGGCGAGGGGCCGCGACTCGTGGTAGAAGACTACGAGGAGGATGACGAGGAGAGGGAGCTGCGACGGTTGGTGGCGGCAAGGGCGCGCGAACGTCGCAAGAAGGAGCTACGGGCAGTCCTGGATGCAGGTTCTCCGGAGGAGGAGACGGTGACTCTGATTCGTGCAACGAAAAATAAATCATCCGGAAAGAAAAAGCCGGGTGCGACTAATGACCCGGACGACTCACCAACAGACAGTAGCTCGGACGAGGGCTCGACATCTGACAGTGATTCCGGACGGAGGAGAAGGAGAAGGTGCAAGCGCAGTAAGTTTGCGTTGAACAAATACACAATGAATGAGAAGCGATTAAAAAAACTTAGTGTAATGGAGCTGGTATACACTGCCCTAATATGGGGCATGAAGCGCGGGAAACGGGTCGGTTTTGAATACGACGATCTCGTACGCTACATCGGCCATGTTGCTTACATGTGTATGCATGCCTCTACGTCGACTTATACTGATCAGGCGTATCGGGGATATGACAAAGCTATCAGAGACAAGGTGAAAGAGAATGGGCTGAAGGCCTTCACGATGGGAGATCATGAATTGTCATTGCTATATTTTAATTTAGAAAACACTTGTAGCAGCAAGGACGCACAGAGGCCTGCGCGATCGGGCTACACTGCTAAGAGCTATGACAACTCCCGAAAACTTTGCTATGCTTACAACTACAACAAAGATGGTTGTGGTGTACGCCGATGTGAATATGAACACAAGTGCCTCAGCTGTAAATCTGGTTCACACCCGATTAATGAGTGCAAAAACAAGAAAAATTGACTTGGTTGTGGTCTTGGACAGGTGGTCTCGGCAGAGACCGTTGACCTAGTTGTATTTGAATGTCGCGCCAAAAATGTGGGCTTTCAAAATGGCACCCATAGTGTGCCGCGCCTGGCCCCTGGTACCGTAGATGTTACGGTGTCTGGTAACACCGACTGTATATTACAAGTTTGTCCGCCTTTCCTTGATGAATTGTCAAATATGTGTGTTGCAGATATTACAAATTGTTGTGGGTCAAATATCATTGATGTTGCTCATGGCGCGGACGATGACTCTTGTGCTGATGCTGTACTGAAAATTGACCCAATGCCTTCCGCCTTAGATGCGGTGGAAGTTGTGAACACAAGCAGTATTGATATAGATGTACTCAGTGCGGACAATGCCGCCGCTCTAGGTGGGCGGGGCAAACCGCAGGGCGAGGTAGAGGTGGGCTTTGCCAGGCCTCAATCATCAAACATTGATGACGCAACGGTCAACCTTGCGGGTCCAGCTTCGCCGGGCATGAACAATGGTAGTGCCAACTGGTGGAGGGTGATCGGGCCAGATAAGGCAAACCCGCTGGAAGATGACCGGCACTGTACCTTGTGGGTTTGGGACGAGTATGGTGATAACTGTTCAAAGAAATGTATTGACGTTTTCGCTAGTTGTTTGCAAGGCACCTGTGAATGTAAGCATGAAATTGGTGGTGCCTGCGCACAGTTAAAGCCGTCTCGAATCTATGCTGAGGCGATGTGCCGAGGCGACACGGATCCCGACTGGGAGTACATCCTCAGGGGTTCATGTTTTGGTTACCGGGTAATCGACCCGGATTGTGTTAGTTCTTACTTTCAAGGTAACTACTCATCTATAACAAATAATACTACTGGTGAGTTGATGAGCGATAGGCTCCGGCTCGAGATATCTGCAGGACTGGTGTCCAGAGTAGATGAGCCATGTTTGTGTGTTCACCCGATGGGGGCCGTGCCAAAGGGGCACGCTGATTTTAGGGCGATCGTGGATTGCTCTAGCCCAACTGGTTTCTGTGTAAACGACCACACCAGGGCCTGCAGAGCGAATTTCAGCTATAATTCTGTCGAGAATGTCACACAGTTGCTGCAGCGGGGGGACTATATGTCAACGATAGATATATCCAACGCCTATAGGGCAGTCAATATTCACCCAGTCAGCAGGGAACGCCAGGGCTTAAGCTGGGACTTTGGTGAGGGTCTGGTAAATCTCCGAGACAATCGCTTATGCATGGGGCTCAGCAGTAGCCCTTTCGTATTCTCAAAGATCAGTGACTTCATTGTCCGCTGCATGGTCCGGGAGGGTTATGAAGATTGTGTCAATTACCTAGACGACTTTTGTGTCGTCAGTCGTACTATACAAGGCTGTATTGAGGCGCAGCGGGCCCTGGTAGCTATCCTGAGACGGATGGGGTTTTATGTAAGTTTCCGGAAACTAATACCCCCTGCTCAAATAACCAGGTTCCTGGGGATAGATATAGACTCTTTAGCTATGGAGTTGCGTCTCCCAGAGGACAAGTTGGCTAAGTTAGTATCGCAACTAAACTGGTTCTTGCAGAAAAGGAAGGCGACGAGGCTGGAGTTGGAAGGCCTCGGGGGGGTTCTAGCACACTGCTGTAAAGTGGTGCATGGTGGTAGGACCTTTTCGAGGAGAGTCTACGACTTGATAGCCTCTGCTAAGAAAGCCACCCATAAGGTCAGACTAAATGAGGACTTCAGGTTGGACCTGAAATGGTGGCTAGAATTTGCATCCACTTTCAACGGAAAAGCGAGTATCATCCCCTCGGCAGACCCGGTAATCTCGGTGTACAGCGATTCCTCCAAATTCGGCTTTGGAGCGCTGCATGGCGAGGACTGGGTGGCTGGCGCCTTTGATTTAGAGGCGGCCAATGAGCTAAGAGAATGGTTGGGCCATCATTTTGTCTGCGCGGATGATGTGGGGTGTAGGTCAGACAACATAAATGTGTTGGAAATGTGGCCCGTGTTGGTGGGCGTGAGGCGCTGGGGGGAGACATGGAGGAATCGGACTGTGGTTTTTGTCAGCGACAATATGCAGGTGATGGCCGCCTTAAACTCAGGCCGGAGTAAAAACAAAATTACGATGACCTGGTTGCGCCTGATATTTTGGGCCTCTATTACTTTTAATTTTGATGTACAATCGGTATATGTGAACACCAAGTATAATGTGATATGTGACAGCCTAAGTCATCTGGATAAGTTTCAGAGTATCGCACGCATCAGAGATGCCGATCAAGTTGATGCAATGTGTTGTCACAAATTATTCAGTTGTTAAAAATCTTGCTTCAGATTGGAAAAAACTCCTGGAGGAGCGTCGTAACTACGACAGAAATCACTACGCCAGTTCGACTCTTGCGGTTCGGTCTGTACAGGTGAATTCCTATATCGCCTTCTGCGAAGTGTTCCCAGGCCAATTAGCCCCTTACCCCTGTGATTCCGACCAAGTATGTCTATATATGTCATATCTAGCGCGTAGGCTATGCTATTCGTCCATTAGGAATTACCTCAGCGGCCTGAACAATCATCTGAAAGATTTAGGTTGTCCACCGATAAACTATTCTGATCACTATATAAAGAAATGTTTGGCGGGCATCCGCAGGTTAAAAGGTGATGAGGTGAAGCAAGCAGCACCAATCTTGCCATATGAGTTACTAAAATTGTTTGCGGTTTTGTTCCCTACCAGGGGCCATACAGCGGTTAGGGCAGCCATGTTGCTCTCTTTCAGAGCTCTACTACGCAAAGCACATGTCACTAATTCAGATGCTGCCCTTCTCCGTCAAGATCTGGAGTTCTACCCATGGGGGATGCTTGTGTCTGTGCGGAAATCTAAGATGAATCAGTTCAGAGAACGGCTCCATAAAATCCCGGTTGCTAGAGTTGCGAACAGAGAATTGTGCGCGTTTTTTTGGGTTAAGAGACATTTGCAACAGTGCCCAGCCCCACGGGATGCGCAGGTATTTAGGATACCTAGAGCAGGACACTCCGTCCCACTGACATATGCTTACTATACCGCAGTATTGAAGGCGGCATGTTCCGCGGCTGGTCTACCTCCGTCTGAATTCTCGTCTCATAGTCTCAGGCGGGGTGGGGCGACCTTCCTCCGCCTATCAGGGGCTTCGGAGGAGGAGATCAAGGAGAGAGGCGATTGGCGATCGGATTGTGTCCATCAATACCTAAAGGCGTCGCTGCTGGAGCGCCTGACTCTCGACATGCGAGTGGCCGTGATCCTGGGTATGCTAAACTGACTTCCCCAGCCTCCCGCTTAGCTCCTCTGGTTGGGGCTGATTTGGGTCTTTTGTGGCCAGCCAGAGTACCTACTCAATCCATTCATGTATCCTGTTATGTGTAATGAATAATAATGTGTGGTATAAAACCTTATACAAATATTATTGTGATGGAACCTTCCTTTCTATGTGTCTGGCGGGGGGGGGGGGATTCGAACCTCCCACCCCCACGCTCACGGGGAGGCCGGTGGCAAGTCTAGCCTCCCCCATCAGGCATTCCGTCCCTCCAGCTCCTGCGGGGGGGCGGGGGCAAGTCTACTCACTAAGGAGGCAGGCGCATGCGCGGCCGCCCTCCCCCAACGGCAAGTCCTGTGTTCTGCCCATTTCAATCCGATTTCTAGCTTTAGGTTTAGTTTTAGGTTTCTTTTTTATTACAAGTGTCTTATGTTCTATTCTTGCTATGCTGTTATGTTCTTTATGCTATGATGTTTAATAAACGGTAGGTCTTTTGTGGCCAGCCAGAGTACCTACTCAATCCATTCATGTATCCTGTTATGTGTAATGAATAATAATACACATATATATACATTATATCATAAGCGTATTAGTTGTATTGATAATTGATAATAGAACTAGTAATATTTCATAGTGTTGTGTAATAATTGTTTCTCCACACAGGCACACATACCACTATGAAACAGCTAAGCTCAAAGCTGCATAACCCGATGTTTTTTTTATAACTTTCTACCATATTAATAAATAATGTGTAGATTTTGAGTTTTCCTGTTTACATCATAGATTTCCTGGTCATGTGCATTGCATGGATAACAATAGTAGGATCCTGCATAATTTATTTATTCAGAATGACATACAAGCATTGGAAAGGAACAAAGTGATAACATCACAGCAAGCTAAGATTTATGTCACTTTTTGTCTTTGATCATTTCACTTATTCTCCAGTTTTTCTCCAATTTGGCTATATTTTGGATATGGAACTAGTCAAACCAGCTACATAAATATAGGGACAGGATATTTATAATTCACCACTATGCATACTTAACAAGGGATTTACTTGTTACATGCTTTTCTTTGCAGCTACAAAGTGAAGCAAAGCCACTGCATTATTACTGCATTGTTGTTGGCAGTTTCTTTTCCTTTCTTTTCATGGCATGACAATTATAATTCTGTGGGTTTTGTTGATCTATTTATTGCCAATGCCCTTGAAGCATTCCGCGAACACACACTGGCAAAAACAAGGGGAGTTAAAATTCAGAGGGTAGGGCAGTTTGATCATTATGAAAATGATTAATTTAATTGAAGCTTTGCTTCACTGATCTGTATACAAAGCAGCACCATACAAGTCAAAAGTGTAAGTCATGTGACAGTGACGTCACTGGTCAGCATATCTAAATATTTGTATATCTACAGATATACATAACTTAATCTATATAATCTACTTTACTTTACTTATATTTGAAAAGATACCTTTCGATATATTTGAAAATATGTAAAATTAATATTGGGTTGCAGAACTTGCAAATTATTCTTATTCTTACTAAAAGTTGGAGATTGAAAACAGCATAAAAAAATAACGAATTAAATGGAATCATTCGTGGGAAAAGATACTAAAATATTATCTATGGGCTTGCATAACAAGTGTGTAACTATAGAAATAGATAACATGATAATAATATAAAGAAATATGCCAAGCTGGCATTTTCTAGAAGAGTATGGGTAAACAAGTGACTATATTAATATAGTGGTGATTTGAAAGGTGGTGCTGGATATTCCTATATGCTTAAAAAACACACACTCATAACTGAGCTTAGCATAGAAGCGTCAAACTGCAATACAATTTAACGCGTGCAATAATACCTAATTTCGAAATGCAGGATCAAATCTATATAAGTCTTTTTGTTTAAAAGAAAATTGATGCACTCATCGGATAATGCAGCTTTAATTGTGTGCGCACATTAAAGGCATATACTGCCTTCATATGAGATAACTGCAATATAATCCCGATGGCGAGTGATTAAGACTACATTATCAGGACTGACTTATTATAATGTCGCTTCCGGCGCAGCCGACAACTGGTTCCGGAAGCCATGACAAGGCCCCGATACCTTACACACATCACGTCCAATTTCCGGCCAGCGGCTCCGCACCCCGCTTAGAGGTGGCTCACACTCGCACAGCAGATGCTGTGCTGGCAGTGCGGCAAAAAGACCAGTAGGGAAACTCGGCTTGGAGAGTGGGAGGTGCGATTTGATCTAGGCCGGCGGGACGCCTGCGAGCCGGCAATGAACGACCGTATACAAGGACACCGCTTAGTGACGCTGCAATGCTCGCCATTTACCCCAGTATGTTGGTTGGTTTTATGTCCTAGCAACATCTCAGGTCATATCAGGATGGGGCTGCAGTAGGACCCGATGAAGACTGTCTTCTCCCTCGGCAGTCTCCGTCGGCAGTCTCCGTCGGCATTCCCCGTCGGTAATCTACGTCGGCAGTCTCCATCGGCAGTCGCCGTTGGCAGTCTCTGTCGGTAGTCTCCGTCGGCAGTCTCCGTCGGCAGCCTCCGTCGGTAGTCTCCTTTGGTAGCCTCCATCGGGCAGTCCCCGTCGGGAGTCTCCGTCGGGCAGTCTCCGTCGGTAGTCTCCATCGGTAGCCTCCTTCGGGCAGTCCCCGTCGGGCAGTCTCCGTCGCTAGTCTCCGTCGGTGGTCTCCGTCGGCAGTCTCCGCCGGGTAGTCCCCGTCGGGCAGTCTCCATCGGCAGTCTCCATCTGTAACCTCTGTCGGGCTGTCCCCGTCGGGCAGTCTCCGTCGGTAGTCTCCGTCGGGCAGTCTCTGTCGGCAGTCTCCATCGGGTAGTCCACATCGGGCAGCCTCCATCGGCAGTCTCCGTCGGCAGTCTCCGTCGGCAATCTCCGTCGGCAGCACTAAAAAAGCAGTACCGTCGGAAGCACTAAAAAATTGTGATCAAACTCCTCCCCCAATCAAGCAATAAACTTTCACTCTCCCCGCAAAACTGATAACGGCGTTTTCTCGATCCCCAATACCCGATCAACATAGGTCTACACTCTTGGTGTTGACTAGCATTCGGCGGGCATATTTCCATCTGTGACGTGTCATGTACAATCAGGTCGTGCATATGAAGAGTTCTTGAGTTTATTATGACTGATTGTTCGCTGCCTACGCCATAAGGGCTTCGGCGGTAAGGGGTGGGTGCGATGTGGGGAGTGGTGTGGGGGTAGTATTTTAATTTTAATTTGTCATTCACTCTACCTGCCTGCGGATAGGAATGACACTGTCACTGGTCTGTCTTGCTCAATCTGCAAGCAAAACAACAGCCCAGCCAGAAATTAAACTTGATACTTAAAGACCCCAAACCTTCCACAAACAAACTAATTAAAGCACAACTTTACAAAGGCAGCATGAATCAGAGCAGCATCCTTCTACCTAGAATCTTTTTAAACAACTCACTAAGAGTACATCGGATCGGACAGACCCCTTTATGCAGTCACAATGAAGGATGGTCCATGGCTTCACCATACCTTAAGTGGCTGGCTACCAAACCTTTGGCATGAGTTTCCCCGCCCCCCCTTTTATTTGTCGCTGTTCCACCGTTATTTCAAGTCAACCATCTACAATGAGAGTGACAGTCCAAAAACAAATATACTATTTAAACCAAATGCACTAAGGTCGGTCCCACCGCTTCACTGGCCACAGCTAGACCAATGTGTGTCTACCAACCCCACCCCATCAGTAGTATTCATATTGTTGTCAGGTGACTATCAGCACTAAAACAACAAACATTTATATACTGCTGGTCTAACTCCAACTGACCAGACCCTTCATTAAAACTTACTCCAACTTTTCCAAATGAATACAGAAGATAACTTCTGCTTACATTTAAAATACCATGAAATACTCACATCGATCGGAGTAATATTGATGTAGTCATATGACACAACTGTTGTCATATTGTTGGGGAACTCGTGGGTAACAGAATTCCATTGGGCTATATGCTACAAATTGTATATTCGACAGTTATTGTATATACTATTATTCATACCAGTACCACACCTTACTCTACATACCATTTGTGTGTAAATAATCCCAAATTGAAAAATAGATGGAAGACCAGTGCTTCAACATTGACAAAAGAAATTATTCAGCAGAATAAACATGTTTACTGCCCCCCTCCCCAAATAGTTGTTGTTTAGCCTACTCACTCAGCATACGATTCCCACCAAAAACAAGGAAGTTCTATCAGCTGTAGCGTGTGGAAATGGGGCTGCACGGTCAGCGAATTTTGCAACTGACCTTGAAAATACACAGGTAGGTGTGGGACAGTTGATTGGCACTGGCACTCTAAATAGATTAATTGTGATTAAGCATACCTCAGAATGGCAGGAATGAAGGTTCGAGTTCCACTCTAGGCAAGCCTATCCAAACACTTAGACCCTTACTGGGTCTGGTTACATTGTCTGGCGCTGGCGGGTTGGCTCATTGTCAGGATACACGGGGTCATGGTGCTGGCACATGGTATCCCAGTGGAGCACTATCAAATGTTTACAATGATTTGTGTGTTTCTCGCCAGATATGAGCTCAGATGCTATGAGCACGCACAATCCCAACCAATCAATTATTCTCCAGAAATAGTTCAACAATATACATTTCAGAGCGAGTCACATTGGGCAATTAAATAAGGTGGTGGAATTGCGAAATATTCAAATCTGCATATCCAATAGCTGAAATCAGAATCCACGAACCAGATTATTGCCACATGTGACCATCTATCACACACATACACTTCCAGTGCGGGAGGTCGGGACTTCGAATCCCAGGTGAGTCAAAACATTGACTTACAAAATTGATACTTGTCACTACCTAGCCTGGTGCTCGGCATTAGTAGGACAGGCCAATGACTCGGTATCAGGATAATGTGACTAAGTGGGGAATTGGATCATGATGCCAGCGTCTGGTCTCCCAGTGGGGCAGCTCTATAAAGTCACCATGAGCGCACAAGTCGGAAACCACCCAAATATGACCGTCCCAGGATATAAAGCAACAAACAAATAACCTACACACAGCAAGGGGTTAATTTCGCGGTGGACTGTCTGGTGGCGCCCTCTGGAACCATCCAATGACACTAAGCCTAAACCATAGCGCGATGTAGTGGCGCCACCTGGGTGGACGTCAAGGTATGGCGTTTGCTTTTCTAGATTGTCCGCCAGTTTCTGTCGCGTGCCGCAGGTGGCGCCACCTGCCTTTAGCTATGAAACAGGAGTCGACTGCCATGCCACAACGGTAGCGACAGATTAAGTGGCACAATCCACCACAGGGCCCCAACCACGTCTCGCGAGAAGCGATTTCTTTACGGACAGATAATACCCGCGTCGTCGTCCAGGTGGGGCTTCGAATCACTAAGCCGATAACGCAACCTCCTGGTATCAGTAAGATCCGCTTGGAAACTCCCCACGGCCTGATGAGCACGCCCAGAACCAGCCTATCCACTCAGTGCTCAGACTCAACGGAAGCTGTTCCTCCCACACGCACACACATACCTCCGGGCCTCCGCTCCCCCCGCACCCTTCACCCCCCCCCCCCTGCAACCAGCCCTCCCCCTCCACCTGAATTCTAGACCAGCACTCAGCCTGCTTTCCTCATAAAGCACGGTTGCATGCAATACCTTTCATACCCTAGGTACGCCACTGAGTGCAGGTCTGAATTTTAAGGGTACATCCCAATTATGTTATCATTCAGGAGGTAATGTTCCAGTGATGTAGCCATCATGACAAGTTAAAGACCATCTATGACTTACATTTTAAGTCATTGGTTTGATTCGACTAGGGTTCGAACTCGTGGGTTCGAATCCCACGACCTACCAAAACGGGAGACGGAGTGCAACATCTAAAGTCATATGAGATAGTAATTATATGTTGTACCGTACTCAGTCAGTCACATTATCTTGATACTAAGCAGTCATTGCCTTATCCTACCATCGCCGAAGGCCAGACAAGGTAGTGACAAGTATCCATTTTCACATGAAGATAATTTTAATTCTCACTAATTCCACGTTCGTTGTGAAGAAATGGTTATGGAGCAACAAACAAAAAAGGATTTAAAATAAATTAACCTTTTGAGGGTCTGACTCCAATGTTTAAGTCAATTTTTGGATTGCCGTTTAGGGGTATTTGCGCCTGAACTAAGTAGTCAACGGTGTCTGCAGCGGATGCCACGTCCATACTTCGTACATTTCACTTCCCGGGTGCTTGATTTTGACTGTGCTCTTTTCTCACGCCTTTCGCCTTGCAGATGTGGATCTCGATTACAAGTGGAAACCATGGCAACCATACTCCCGCCATATTGACCCGCAGTCCCCGAGAATTGCGGTGCTTGGAACTAACTGGATGCCATCGAGCAGTGGTAGAGTGTTCACTGTCCTGTGCGTGAAGGTTACGGGTTCGATCCCTTGCCGAACTGAACAAAAAAGCCTTGCGAAATTGGTGTTTGTCAGGCACAACCTTTTCTGAGCCTTGGCATTACTAGGAATGGGTAATGCCAAGGTTCGCTCAGTTTCAGGATAATATGACTGAGTGCGGTATCGTGGCAATATGGTGTTTCAGTTGGACAATGAAGCTGGATTCCCTGGCACCAGTCACCGTACCGAATCATTGTAATGAGTAGAACCCTACATGAGTGATTCTGATATGAATAGTCAGCCTACTCACAGACCACCCTCGCAACCCACACGCCCTCAACCACACCCACACTATATACTCACCATGTACTCACGCCCACACCCACACACACACCCACACTATACACCCAACTCCCACACCCACAGCTACACCCACAGCCGCACCCACAACTACACCCACACCCACACCCACACCCACGCCCACATCCACACCCACACCATACACACACCTACACCTACAACTACACCTACACCGACACCTGCACCTACACCCACACCCACACTCACACCCACACCCACACCCACGCCTACACCCACACCCACACCCACATCCACACCCACACCATACACACACCTACACCTACACCGACACCTACACCTACACCCACACCCACACCCACACCCACACCCACACCCACACCCACACCCACACCCACACCCGCACCCACACCCACACCCGCACCCACACCCACACCCACACCCACGCCCACACCCACGCCCACATCCACACCCACATCCACACCCACACCATACACACACCTACACCTACACCTACACCGACACCGACACCTACACCTACACCGACACCGACACCCACACCCATACCCGCACCCACACCCACGCCCACACCCACGCCCACATCCACACCCACATCCACACCCACACCATACACACACCTACACCTACACCTACACCTACACCCACACCCACACCCACACCCACACCCACACCCACACCCACACCCAAGCCTACACCCACACCCACATCCACACCCACACACCTACTCCTACAACTACACCTACACCTACACCCACAGTCACACTCACACCAACACCAACACACAATTCTAGATCTGGACAGGGATAACTCCCAGCGAATAATCAGTTCCAAATCAGGCAAACTATAAATAATATTCATTTTCAAAATATAAATAATATAAATCATATAAACCATATATTTGATCGCAATACAGCTGAATACATCGGTGTGTAAGTTTGTCTTGCTCAGATAAATTCGTCTTGAATTGTGATGGCTTTAGCTTGGCTTTAGCTGGAGCTGAGGTGAATATATAGAGTCGGCGCTAAGACCTGCGTGGGTGTGGTCTGGCGTGTTGCTTTTAATAGTGCAAATCTGGCGGTTACCATAGCAACACCTGGGCACCCTGGATGGCGGCTGATGATATATCAGGTGGCTGATAATATGTCACTTCCGAGACTCCCATGTTGGTGCCTAGCCAGTCTATTCAGGCTTGGATTGGGATGAATCACACTGCATCAAACCAGAAAATGTGTGCATCATATACAGCTCCAAGAACCAGAGTAGCCAAGTCTCCCGATATGGCGGGAGATCTCCTTAAAATATAGCAAAATGACCCCAATTTTTCGATTTCCCGCTTTTAATTTGTAATCTCCCGCCAAAGTGCAGACTACTCTACACACCCTATTAGCGTCATAAGTCTTTCAAATGCTTGTCATCCATCAGGTATATGAGGCTTGCGAGTGCACACAAAAGGCAATGCACTTACATAGGAATACACAGTGCAGGTTCACTACCAATATATAGCGAATGGTAGACAGGAAGTGTGAACACTTATTTGTCTCTCTTTTTTTTTTTTTGTACATTAGTTGTCCCAAGCAGGGGAACTCCCAGTCACAGATGACTGGTCTTCCCCACTCCACTGCTGGTCGATTGAAAGCCCAAGCCTACACTTTTACCGACCCAAGGGATTTTTAACCTCCCACACCACATAGACATGGTATGAGAGCAACCGGCCTTTGATGACGCTGTAAGTTATACACAGCGGTGGAAATCCAAATTGGCAGAGCTGGGGGCATGGGGAAATCGAACCGCCAACCCTCAGATAAGGAGTCTGACCTAGAAAAAAGTCAGACACTCTAACCACACCGCCACAGAGAACGCCACTACCCATGCAGTAAGTATACATACAGGATCAACGTCATGGCTCCAGTGCTACCAGGGGGTACTCTGGCTAGAGTGGAGCTCATCACCCACATCTCTGTCATTCTGGGGACAATATCATAACCATTAGACTACCTATGCTCCCCGATGTAATCGACTTTTCCCCACATACCTGTATATGTGGTGCTATGCTTGTGATGTCAGTGCAGACTGGTTCCACATTCCTATCGTTTAATTCTAAGTAATTTATTTCCCCTGATCTTCCATGAAATCATAATCAGGAATTGAGAAACGAATAAACAAATAATTAACATACAATCCTCAGTTGCCTCTGACTTTGAGATTAAAGTGAATGCCTGCTTTTATTTAATAGAGGCTATTCCATAGCAGTCCCATTCTTTTCACTGCAAATCTTAGATTCTTTCAATGCTTAAATAAAATAATCATGGATCATGGACACCCACCGATTATGGTTTCTGTTCAATAGACAAGAACACTTCTACGGTGGTTTTTCTCTGAATATTTTGAAAACTGTATTTTCCTTGACAGATTACAATGGAAGGCATATTAATTCTTTTCCGTTGGTAATCATACTCAGAACTATCCATAAAACTACAGTCCTGATGGGGTGGTTAAGCCCCTGTCACACCTCGTCGGATTGAGGAAACGGAAAGAAACCAAACAAAGTCTGTTGATATCCGGCAAAGTCTGGTTTGTGTCCGTTGCTTATCCGTTGCATATCCGTTGATATCCATTGATATCTGGCTGATCCATTACAAGTTCTGAACATGCACAAAACTTGGAACGGATGCTGCCGGATTGATGTCTATGGTTCTTGTCTGGTTTGAGTTTGTTTCGTCTGTTGGCTATCCATTCATGTCCGTTTCATGTCCGTTTCATGTCCGTTTCATGTCCGTTTCATGTCCGTTTCATGTCCGTTTCATGTCCGTTTCATGTCCGTTTCATGTCCGTTTCATGTCCGTTTCATGTCCGTTCTTCCGGCAGACTTTGACCCGATATCACAACATTTTGACACATTTTAATACATTTTGATACTTATCACGCCCGAACACCACCGGACTAGACAATTCTATCCATTGGTCAATCCGGCGAAGTGTGACAGGGGCTTAAAGTGAAGTGATTTTGAATGGGCCAATATAAAATTGTGTATACCAATGTAATATGTAATATCATGCCTTTGGAATTGGCTAATTTAAAATCACTCTACCTACACATCATGACTAGTTTGTATACCTACTTATATGTAATATCATGTCTTTGGAATTGTTTAATTTGAAATCACTCTGCCTACCCATCAGAATTATTTTGTATACATATGACTTACATATATATATAGATTAGTTAGACGAATCTTACCTTGGTATAGATGATGGATAACTATTGTTTTCCCGAGGTATAAGCCTCGGCTAGACGTGGGTGAGGGAGAGATAAGCACATCCGGGTCCAGCAATCTTTACCTACTAATTCAGGATAAAATGATCTCTAATAAATTCTTTAAAAACTAATGTTTCCTTTGTACAAGCAACAGACTAGACGTGGTAGGGTGTGGAGGGTGGGCCCTCACCCACGTCTAGCCGAGGCTTATACCTCGGGAAAACAATAGTTATCCATCATCTATACCAAGGTAAGATTCGTCTAACTAATCTATTTTACCTCGGTATATAGCCTCAGGCTAGCCGCAGGCTAGGGAGACTTTACGTAATATCATTTTATCCTGATATTTCATTGTTATTGTTATGTTATTCTGATTATTTGTTTGGTATGGAACATTGTTAAAATCACTATTGTGACTATGCTTGTGTTCTCACCTTTTGACCTTTAATGCTGTAGCAGTCGTTGTGCGACACCACTGGGCTTCTCCAGACGCTTGTTATAATGTCTGGCAAACGATCGTTCGGTCTTCCACCCTGCATGCGCTAGTATGCACTTGACCGAAATTCCTAGGAGGCGTGCCTTTGACACCATGGCTCCTCTCGTTGAGTGTGACGCATATTTGTCCGTATTCACTCCTGCCAGCTTTAGCACATTAATTGTCCAACGGGGGAGTGTGTCTCTTGAAATGCCCTTGTGTGGCTTAATAAAGCTTATCAATTATTGTCTTGAGTTTCTAAATCCTTGTGTCTTGGATATATATGTTCTAATCGCAGAAACTACACACAGTTTTGGATTGTCCTTGAATTGCGTTACATCAATTGATGACAAAGGGTCGCCTATGCGATTAGATTTTAACAATGTTGTTAAATCGAAGGTGGCTTGCCTTCTATCTATTTCCAGTCCATCGAGTGAAAGTGCCACTATAGTTTGGCCTCGATGACCTGTGACTAACAGTAATAAAAGTGCTAACTTAAACCCTAATTCTTTTTCATCTAGAAATCTATTATGTGGCCAATCCTTAAACATTTTGAAGACCAGTGACACATCCCAAAATCGGTCGTATTTTGGTTTAGGTGGGTTTCGTTCATAAATCCCCCTTAGTACCCAGTGTATTACGTGATGTTTACCCATTGTTTCTCCCCCTAACCTGGGAAGAATGATCGATAGAGCACACCTGGCCGCATTAATTGCGCTGTAACCGAGGCCATCTTGTTCTAACATCCTGAAAAATCTGCACACTTGGGCAATGGTTGGATCCATCGGTTTAACCTTTTGAATAAGACAGTAAACGCCCCATTTTTTCAAATATGTGGTATACATTTTAACTGTTCCTTTTCTCCACGCATGCGACACCAACCGTTCTTGTGTAATTTTGTCTAAACCAAATTGTTCTAGGTATTTATTCAGAAAAGGAATGCAAGCAATGGTGTTGTTGCTACGTTGCCGTGATGTTCCAGAGGGCCTTGGTGAGTTAGATTTCCTTGGGATTTTGGGAATCTTAGGCAGTCGCTGGCTGTCGAGACTATTCCCGCTAGCCACGGTTGTGTGTCCCATTCGGGGACAATCAGAATGGCGTGGGACTGATCCATCTTTATCTTTCGTGCCACTCTGGTAATGAGATTAAAGGGGGGGAAAATGTAATAAAATTCATTTTCCCAAATCAGTGAGAAAGCATCTATGTGCCAAGCAAATGGTTCTGGGTGCCATGACACATATTTGTTAATCTTGAAATTATTTCTTGATGCAAATAAGTCTACCGTAGGTGACCCCCATTGTTGACAAATTTTGTTGAAAACTTTTGTGTTTAATTTCCATTCTAAGTGATCGTGAAAGACTCTGCTCTTTTTGTCAGCCAGGACGTTCTGGGAACCTGGGATATGAGATATGGTTAACCATATTTGATGTTGTTGCGCCCAGTTCCAAATACCCTGTGCCAAGTTATTGCAGTCTTTTGACTTTGTACCTCCCATATTCCTGACATATGCCATAGCTGTAGTGTTATCTGTCAGAAGTTGAACCGTCTTTTTAGGTATTTTAATTAGACTCAAAAGGCCCAAGTAAATCGCTCTTAATTCAAGAACATTAATATGGTCTGATTTTTCGTTATCTAACCATCTACCCCCTGTGGCTACATCATTTCGATGAGCTACCCAACCTTGTAATGAAGCATCGGTAGTAACTACCGTGTTGGGTTGACCCATTCGAATGGGATTGGGGGAGTTATCGATATTCTCGATCCACCAAAAAATGTCTTTACAGCCGTCTCGGGAAATGTTCATTGGTCTTTCGAAGTTACCTTTTTTGCGTGCTAATGCTCTATTCTTGTCTATTTCTAGAGATTTGATATGCGCGGCTCCATAAAGAACAGCCGGTGCATACGAGACCATTATCCCGATAAGGACGGCGACCTGTCTAATCTTTGGCCTGGATATGTCAAGCAGCTGGGAGGCTGTGTCATGAAACGTCTGGAGTTTCTGTTCCGTTAGAGATACGGTCATGGCTTTGGTGTTAATCAGAAACCCTAAGCATTTTAATTCCCTATTCGGGACGAAAACAGATTTCTTGTTATGAATGTAAAATCCTAAATCTGTTAATAAAGCACACAAATCAGTAACTGCCGTTTGGCATTTATCAAAGGATTCTGCCATAATAAATGAATCATCTATGTATGGGAACATTGTGTGTCCTATTCTACCCATGACTGCAAAAACAGGTTTTAACAATTTGGTAAACAGTCGCGGTGCGCAAGCTAGACCATAGAGCATGCATGTAAATTGGAAGAGGGTACCGTTCCAAATAAATCGCAGAAATTTTCTGTGTTCTTTGCAAATGGAGACTGTGTAATACGCATCTCTTAAGTCTACACTGGCGAGCCAGGCTTGCGGCGTAATTAAATCTCTCACCGTTTCTAATGAGAACATTTTTAAATGTTTGTATGTAACCGACTCATTTAATTTGGTTAAGTCCAAAATCATGCGAATTTCGCCATTTGGTTTCGGCCTAGAAAACACATTAGAAATAAACTGTCCTTCTGTGTTGTGTACTCGTTCAATAATTCTCTTAGTCTCAAAAAGAGAAACCTGAAAATCAATTTGTAGTTTTTCTTCTGCGTTAAATTTATATGGGAACGGAACTCTTTTCTGTTTTGGTATATCTGTGAAGGGTATTTGAACCCCTTTTACAATTTCCAAAATTTCGCTATCATTTGTAATATTACACCAGTTGTGTAAACAGTTCAGGATATTTCCTGCCTTAAATGTGCTTACATATGTTTGTGTCTCTTCAGACACCGTGTTGAGGGTAGAAGTCTGTGTTGTCGACTCTACTTGGCTCCTGGCCGTGGGAACTGGGGTCTGGGTGTAAACTCCCTTTTGTACCCGCGGTTCTCGTTCCACCCCGTGGTCTGTCGTTCTCCTCTGCCGCGTCCCCTGGGACTGAACCCGAAGGATGGACCTCCGCGTCCTGGCCTGCCTCCTCGGCGGAAGCGAAAATCCGAGCAGGGGCGTCGGAATTTGCCGGGGTTGTCGAACTTCTTACCCCTGTCAGTGTTCTTAGCGCTTTTCGTGTCTACCTCCACTGCTTTGAAGAGGTGCGCTAGCTGTCCCCCAAACATTTTGGTTTTGTCCAGCGGCTTACCTAGCACTGGCTTTGGTGGGAGGTAAAGTGTGTATTCTTTACCGTCATTGTCCGTAACTTTCTTAGACCTGGCAACTTCTTTGCCAGCATCTGTGGTCACCGACTTAAAGACGTTCTCGAAACGTCGAAACGTCATAAAGTTCGACGCTGCGGTAAGCAGCGCAATGCCTTTATCCATGGTGCGAGCAAGCGACGAGAATTTATTCTCGGCTTGCATTCTGTTTGCTACCGGAGTTATGGAAGTCAGAGCTCTGAGCACTGCTCTATGGATGGTACACAACGCGTTCTCGTAACGCCGTCTCTCGTCCGAGAGTTGGATACCTGCATCCATTTCCTTGCTGATGGACTCGGGAACGCCTTTGATTCCTGAGATTTGTTCGGGCAGCTTACTGATCACCTCAGCGGGTTTAAATGTGTGGAAATGTCCTTTTAACGTTTCCCTCATCATGGTTGTGGTACGCAACCTCTTTGCTTTCGCCAACGGGCATTTCTTTTTAATTTTTGCCCCTATCCGTGCATAGACACCCGCTCTTTCGGTGTCTGAGTCAGACTCCGTCGAGGACGAGTCATCTGAATCATCAGATGATGAGTCCTTCTTCTTTTTCTTTTTGTTCTTCTTGGTCTTTTTAACCCGCTTCTTGTTGACTTTGGTGAATTCATCACCTGAGCTACTCACGGGTCTCTTGAGCCTCTTGACTTTCAGTTTCGGAACCTCAAATGCTGATTCAGTTTCATCATCCGAAAAGTCTTCCCAGTCGTCGTCTGGGATAGGAGGAGAGGGAACCCGTGTAACGGGTTGCGTATGTTTGTACTTCTCCATAAGCCTGACGATCTTGTCCTCTAGGTCCTCGTCTCCGCTATCCTTATCCGAAGGACCAGCTCCTGGCTGTGGGGACGGTGGCCGCGTCTGTGGCGGCGACGAATCGTACCCTGAGGGCACGCGGCCTTCTGCCGCTGCCGGCGGAACTTTGTTGCGCTTGGTGGCCATCGGTTTCTGTAACCAGAAAGTTACTTAATACCGGTATCGTCTCAACATGGTCACAAAGTCAGCCCCAAACTGGGTTGAGGTATTATTCGTATGGTATAGAGTAACGTGTTTACACCGTTCTGTATACAGGCATTAAGCTAATGGTATGCCGTAGGTTTTATTGGTAGTGAAACCAACCAAACGGAGGGGCGGCCATTGGCACGCCCGCTCTCTCTGTTTCGTACACTTCTCCCACCCGCGGCATTCTGCGCCAGCAAGTTGAAGAAAATATTACGAAACTCGGAGGCTCGCCTCAAAAAACCGGTCTGGGGAGTCTATAAAAGAAACCCAGGATCATCCCCAACAAAACCCTCTTTTAGGGTTCGGAGGAATTTCCTTAGGAGATGCAACTCGGGTTAACATCTCTGCCTGTCTGTATACAGGTTGCGCTATCAAGCTGTATCGGTTTCGGTTCTGTACATAAGTGTTCTAACCTTGTGTTTTTTATAACACCCAAAACATGTCCAAATCGGACCTGAGAAAGTTCTAAGCTTTCATAATTGGATGCTATAAACCATCCTTAAGAAGTTTATCGTGATTTTGCAATACTTACAGTTGGTTAAAGCGTTGTAGTAGTTAAATCCTGCCAGAGCAGCTCAGCGAACGTCCTACCGCCGTGAGCTGCTTATGCTAATTGCTGGACCCGGATGTGCTTATCTCTCCCTAGCCTGCGGCTAGCCTGAGGCTATATACCGAGGTAAAATATATATATATATATATATATATATATATACATATAGATAGGATAAGTACTTATCGATATATAAAGGGCGGAGCGGCCTATCCTCCGTTATTGTTTATATTATCTACTGCGCAGTAGCCAACCACGTGTGTGCGGAAATTGAGTTGGTTTGGCCTAAACCTTGTGCACCAACGAAAAAGTAAGTTGGCTTGGCCTAATAGGGCCTAATGACCGCCTGCTACTGCAGCGCCACTTTGTGCTCGTGCCCTGCGCCCCTCTGTTTGGCCAGTGCGCACCTGCTTTTCAAACTTTGTGACCGGCTGGGCAGTTGCCTAGACATGAGACTAGTATTAAACTGATCAACCCATATTCATGTTTGTGTTTGTGTCCAGAGCATAGCCTACTTTATATATATATATATATATATATATATATATATATATATATGTAATATCATGTCTCTGGAATTGGCTAACTTGAAATCACTCTGCCTACTCATCCTAACTATTTTGCATACCTACATATATATAATATCATTTATTTGGAATTGGCTAATTTAAGATCACTCCGCTGACCAATGTGGACTATTATGATGCCTGTGACATGCATTCATAATCACATCAGTCACTTTTTTTTATTGCACATGTACTGAGTTCTTTTGCCATTTGCTATGCGACTATATTCTTAAGAGTCCATATGGTACAAGTACCATTCGGCTGAGCAGAAGACACCCCAGTATCAAAGCAAAGCATATGCATTAAATGTCGAACCTCTCAATCAATCAATCAATAGTTCCGTCCTCTAGTCGAGGGTTGGATGCAATGGTTCTCCACTTGTCCTGATGGTGTGCTGTTCTGATAGACTGTGAATAATTCAAGCCTGTCCACTGTGAAATATTTGTAAACCATGATGTTCTTGGTCTCCCTCTCCCTCTGCTGCCATTCACCTTCCCTTCCAACAATGTACGGTATATTGAACTCTGATGAATGATGTGGCCAAAATAAATAAGTTTCTTTGTCTGTATAGTGGCAAACAAGCTTTTCTTATTTTTAATTTTTTTAAGAACTTCTTTGTTGGTGATCTTCTTTGTCCATGATATTTTCATCATCCTTCGATAAGTCCACATTTCAAATGCTGCTAAACGTTTGTTCGAACCTCTCAGTGCTTCTTAATTATTTACTGTTGGCCTACGTTATCTTCAACACATCTGCTGATGTCACGTGATCACTGTAATGATGACATGTGCATCAGACATCACGTGATGCAGCTTCTATATCAAAGAGACGCCACGTTTTATTAAAGTATTGTATCCAATGCAAATGTTAATATAAGAGTCAGCCTCAGGAAAACGGGTCAATCGGTGGTCAATTGAAGATGTCGGCGTCACAATTCTTAAAAGTGTAGTGCATTTCTTTGTTTCATATTAAATTATCCTAGAAACAACTAAGGTTGTTGTATTTTCTCGACCTTTACATTCAGGATAAATTTAAAGACTTTCCAACACTTCTGTCAATGCTAAACTATAATTATACCGATCGACGCCAACATCCAATGATCGACGCTGACAACTTTAACAGATGTCGGCGTCGCAATTCTTAAAGTCTCGTGCATTTCTTTGTTTTATATTAAATTATCCTAGAAACAAATAAGGTTGTTGTATTTTCTCGACCTTTACATTCAGGATAAATTTAAGGACTTTCCAACACCTCTGTTAATGCTAAATTATAATAATACCGATCGATGCCGACATCCATGCTCGACGCTAACAACTTTCCCCAATTGGCCTCTTTTCGTGATCCTGACCCATAAATAGTTTGATTGTTTCATGCAGAAAGTGATTAATGCATTACCAGATCGGATATTGCAATTTATAACAAGGTTTATCCTTGATTGTTTTATGGTATTTCATCCTAAATATGAAGCAAATAGCATATTCATAATGAGAGGTGGTTAATTGGTGTTCTGTTATTGGTATTTAAGTATTGCTTCTACACACAATGTAAACAATCAAAATCAATTAAAAAACCGTGTGTCAAAGAAGAATTTCAGAGAATGTAAAATCTCACAATCAATTATTAAAAAACTTGTATGATACAACAAATGAATCAAATGATGCAAGAATAAAGTTCTGTTGCCACTTCAGAGGAATCAATAGAGTGGATAAATATCAAGCCTGTTGCTTAGTACAGTGCACACTCGTGGCGACTTTATAGTGCTGCCTCACTGGGATACCCTGCCAGCGGCAACAGTATCATTCAGTCACACTCTTCTGTTGCTGAGCCAACCAGTCCTTGCACTATTATATAGTAAGACAAGGCAGCGACAAGTATACCTTTGGTAAGTTTTTGTGATTGACTCGGCTTGTGAATTATCCATCGACCTCTCGCATGGGAGTCGAGTGCGCTACCCGCTCAGTCATTCCATCTATTTACATGTTGTGGGGGGGGGGGGGCCTTAGCTGTTCCTTACCGTAGTGAGGAGACCCACAGACCTGGAAGCTGCTATTAACTGAAAGCCAATAGTTGGTGTCTACCGCTGAATATCTGATCGGCAATAACTCACTTCAACTTAACCAGGAAAGCCTGACAGTTCCATGGAATAGCAACAATTTCTAACACACACACACACACATATATATATATATATATATATATATATATATATATATATATATATATATATATATATATGGATAGTGATGGTTATATATGGATAGTGATAAACCCCTTATCGCGTGGAAAAAGTTCTGTAGTGCCTTGCACTCCCCTTATCTGGGGTGGGGTAGGTACCAGCATGCACCTCTCTGCCCCCTCTCCACTCGCTCGGAGGATTTGCTTTGATACATATGTATATATATATCATAGCTATGGATATATATATATAGCTCAGAATTGTTTAATGGGGTGCCGATAAATTCTTGGGACGGATGAGTGTCAAAGGCGCAAGGCACTAGCAGTGTCTCGCTAGGGATATGCCCATCCCGAGCCATTTTGAAATCTAGAGGCTCTGAAATGCCATTTTCAACCATTTCAATGAGGTTACATACTTGGATTTCTTGGGGGGGGGGGGGGAGGAGGGCATGTGGGGCAACTGTCCCACTTCCCCCCTCTGTCCGCTAGCTTAGCTACAGCACTGATATATGTATTCTCCCAGCAACAGAAGCGGTGGTGATTTATGCTGATTGCCAACCAGTGGATGGCTGGGTGTATATATTATATGGCCTGGCCGAGCAGCACACACGACATGCCTCCTGCTATTTCACCAGCGTTGTTGGCCTGGCTCGGATCTGCGCAATCTCAAGGGTTCTGGATGAAGCTGGCAAGGTCAATGGTTGTAGATGTGGGGGGGGGCTTGTGTTTATTACTGACCCGGAGGAAGGGACGTGGTGGCAATCTGTCCTAATGGTTCAAGTACGTGCCAATAGAAGGAGCCGACGTGCCTATAAGGCAGAACACCCAGATAACTGCAACCCCCAAGCCGCACTGACCTTCCCGGGGGCACTGTGACCTCATACTCGCTGAAAGGGAGACGATAATATATCTGTGCTTCCTGGTCTGCACACATTGACCTTGTGACTTCTGGACAGGAGAAAATGACCTTGTGTTTTGCCAAAAAAAAAAGAAAAAGAGCCATTGATTTTGTGCATGGTGGGCATTATAATATGGGAATAATGGCTCCAATGCAATTATTGCAAGGTCAGTGCCTGGTTAACATCAGGCACTGACCTTGTCCATGGTGGCTCCCAGACAATGACAATGTAAATGGTTGACACCAGGCAATGATCTTATGTATGCTGAACCCCTGTTAATGACATGATGCATAGTGTACATCAGGCAATGGCCTTGGTCATGGTGGACACCAGGCAATGGCCTTGGAATGGTGGACACCAGTCAATGAGCTTGGGCATGGTGGACACCAGTCAATGACCCTGTGCATGGCTGACACCTGGCAATGAGTTACGCATGGTGTACACCATACAATGACCTTGTGAATGGCACACACCAGGCGATGACCTTGTGAATGGTGGACACCAGGCAATGACCTTGGGCATGATGGACACCAGTCACTGACTTTGTATATGATGGAACCAGGCAATGACCTTGGGCATGATGGACACCAACCAATGACTTTGTATCTGATGGAACCAGGCAATGACCACCTACATAGTGGACATCAGGCAATGACCTTATGCATGGTAAAAATTTATAGCTATATGCTATGAGAAATTAAATATTCGTTACCATGAAGATCTGGCAAATGTCGGATTTATTTCTCAGACATCTGAAGGTGAGAACATTCTTAGTTCAGTGGTGACATTTGGGACGTTTTGTTACTAAAGCTAAATAGATCCATTTACACTCATTGTGCGGATATATCAGTGGTGATAGATCAACATTTCCCATGAAAAAAATGTCCGTTGTAATTTGAATTTCTTTTCAGAGTAGACAAATAAGTGGTTAATAAAAAGCATGGACATAAGCATAATGACATGAAAAGGATAACGTGTAAAGGGTGATTCCAGGTTTTCAACATTTCAACATTTTCATAGTTGTACAAAGCATAGTAATTTTCCACACCCTCCTCCACTCACCCCCCCCATCTCCAAGTAGTACACAACATGTTAATACAACACATAAAGCACACAGAAAAATAGCGACATTTTATTAAAGAATAAAAGTCGGACTTGACTGACATCCTCCGCCTCCTTGTCCTATGTTTTCTATGACTGTAAACATGTTGACAACTTTGGAGGACCCCGGAAGCAAGCCATAATGGAGTATGTCTGATGCCTCATGTATATTTCACTTCTGAAGAGTGACATTTCACCGTTAAGCCATATGAGCTCCAGCAGCGGTGGCTTATGACAGTTTTTGTGTGTGGTAAATATATTTAGTCCTCTGAATAAAGTTTGTTCTTAACACTGAAGCACTGGTTTTCAAGCCTTTGTTGCCACAGTTATTTACACTTTTTAAAACAAGATACAAGTAAGAGGCTTAGTATAATACAAAAAATGAAAAGAAATTGTGAATATAATGGTGTATTATATAGATGCCTTAGTGTAACTATATATGGTTAGTCATGAGCCCATTGCCTTAGAGAGGTAAGTCTGGAAAAGTGGTTTTATGGATAGGTAATGATTCACACAATTATGGCATTCTCTGTGGCGGAGTGGTTAGAGTGTCTGACTTTTTTCTAGGTCAGACTCCTAATCTGAGGGTCGGCGGTTCGATTCCGCATGCCCCCAACTCTACCAATTTGGATTTCCACCGCTGTGTTTAACTTACAGCGTCATCAAAGGCCGGTTGCTCTCATACCATGTCTATGTGGCGTGGGAGGTTAAAAATCCCTTGGGTCGGTAAAAGTGTAGGCTCGGGCTTTCTATCGACCAGCAGTGGAATGAGAAAGACCAGTCGTCTATGACTGAAATTTCCCCTGCTTAAGCAACTAATGGACCAAAAAAAAGAAGAAAAAAAAAGAGAAGACAATTTCACCAACAGGTTTAGCTCATTTAGGCATCTACTTTGGGAGTTGAAGAGTGAGAGGTACATGACATTGGCTCTCATGTAGGTTGTATATCATGTAATCTAATGATAACCAACTACAGAGCATTGGTTGTCACGCAGGTTAATCATCTTGTAAGACTTGTTTGTTGGTATTTTACGTCCTAGCAACATCTATGGATGTCATCATGGAAGTTAATAGTAGTCAATGGGAGATTAGTGTGACAAATGTATATCTTGTTTCAGTAGGGGGAGCAATGGTTCATTGATGAGTTTTGAGGCATATATAGGGTAGGCGGTTTAGTTGTTTGCAAGAAAGGAAATGTAGAGATTGATTCATATGATTGGTGAACAGATAGCAGCCAAATTATATATTTATCACACACAAAAACTGTCATAAGCCACCGCTGCTGGAGCTCATATGCTTTACGGTGAAATGTCTCTCTTGAGAGCTCCATGAGTCACATGCCCCCTAATCAATTACACGCGTGCCGCAGCAAGGAGCACTCGGGTTGTGAGCCTAAGTGGCTGGCGTGCGTGGATAATAGCTATTTACTGCATTATCGCCCAGCACAGGAGTTCGCTGTAATCATGCTGATACTAGGTACTCCAAAGTGGGCGTGTACGGCATCCGCAGTGCGAAATTTGACATATTTTAACCCTTTTAAAAACACTCCAATCTTCACTAATTCTGCTTGGTTTGAAATAAAATTTATATGAAATTAAAGCTTGATCTTTTGTCTTTTATGGTATTTGATTTTTAATTATTATTATGAAATAAATTACAGTCAATGGACACTTGTTGGGGGGTACCATCGGCAGCTCTGAGCATGCTCGCCGAGTTTGTTTTCATCCAGTCTGAGCTACTCCCTTCCCTAAAATTGATACCTTGGTGAGTACAGTGACCTGAGCTAAAAATAACTACCAATGAAAGACAGAGAAGAAACTAGGCTTCATTAACATATCAAGCATGGGTGCTTTTGAGTGGGAAATTTGATTGAACTGAAGGAGTGAAAACATTAAGACATTAATCCTCCTTGAAAATTGATCAGGATCGTTTTGAGAATTATATCATCAGAAAGCTTAAGTCTTCCTCTACCTAAACAGAACAATATTTGGTTGAGATTTATATCATGCGCATCAAGGTTGGTCTGAGAAGTGACTGCTGCAAGAATGTGGCTATTGTCAGCGCATGATGCTTAAAAGTGAATGTTGTCTTTCTTTCTCTGATCAGTTAGAAAATGATGTCATCATGTAGAGCTTTTAATTCTGGTTATTTTGGTATAACGATTGCAGTGATAGGACAATTAGAACGGGAGTTATGCTATTTTTCTTAATTTTATTGTCAGCTCGGGATGCCTAAATGTGAATGTTCTCTTTCTTTCTCTGATCAGTTAGAAAATTATGTTATCATGTAGAGCTTTTAATTCTGGTTATTTTGGTATAAAGATTGCTGTGATAGGACAATTAGAATGGGAGTTATGCTATTTTTCTTTATTTTACTGAATTTATTATTGGTGGTTGCTGGAGATTAAGAAATTTAGCCAGTTTGACATGAAATTTCAGAAAGAATACTAACAGTGATGGTCTGTAAAAAATTGAGCTTCTTATTTGTTCTATAGAGAATGCGATTCTTTAATATTGGACAGATCATATGCAAAATAGCTTCCAGGTGGGACCCTAAAAAACAAGATTTGGCTAATTTGGAAATGTGCACAAATCGGGGTAAAAATATCAATCATTAAACATTCATAACTTTGCAGCTATTCAATCAATCTAAATGAGTTTTATATCATTGGTCGTAATGCTCGAAGTGTTCGGTTGCACAAACAAAAAAACACAACCCACCCACCACACAAAAAAAAACAAGCAAAATATTCCTCATGAAAAGGAGATATTCACCACAAACTATATAGCAAATAACTTGCATATAATTTATTCAAATTGTAATACATTTATTGTCGGCGGTGACTTATGTCTCAACACTGAATGATTTAGTAAAGGACTGTTAACATATTATGTAACACTATTTTTGTAAAGAAAAGAAAAAGAAAGAAAAGGAGAAAGATACCCACCCCTTGTGATTCTCTAGACCATAACCAGATAATGTTTGAACCTACACCCCCCACCCCCTAAGCGTTATGTAATATTTGAGTGGCCCCATAGGACCTGGGTGGCGCCAATAGAAGGATGTACATCCTACAGGTACCCTGGATATATAACATTGCAGCAGATAGGATACGAGGGAATATGCAACCGTGGTAGGCTCATTATGTGTGTTTTGCATAATGGATAATGTGACATAATACCAGCACCCTCATATTGACATATGTACTACCAGGAAGACCAACACAATGGTCATAAGTAAAAATACAGATAAACCAAATACCAATATAACCATAGATGGCACAAACATAGAACAAGTATCCGAATTCATATATCTCGGACAAAAGATTACAAATGATGGGAGATGTGAGGAAGAAATTAAAAGAAGGATAACAATAGCCCAAACAACATTCTCCAAAATGTATAGAGTGTTAACATCAAGTAAGATATTAATACAAACAAGGAAGCGTATTCTTCAGTGTTATGTGTGGTCTACTCTAATGTATGGGGCTGAGACATGGACAATCTCTAAGAAAATGTACAAACGTTTAGCAGCATTTGAGATGTGGACTTATCGAAGGATGATGAAAATATCATGGACAAAGAAGATCACCAACAAAGAAGTTCTCGGAAAAATTAAAAATAAGAAAAGCTTGTTTGCCACTATACAGACAAAGAAACTTATTTATTTTGGCCACATCATTCATCAGAGTTCAATATACCGCACATTGTTGGAAGGGAAGGTGAATGGCAGCAGAGGGAGAGGGAGACCAAGAACATCATGGTTTACAAATATTTCACAGTGGACAGGCTTGAATTATTCACAGTCTATCAGAACAGCACCCCATCGGGACAAGTGGAGAACCATTGCATCCAACCATCGACTAGAGGACGGAACTATTGATTGATTGACTACCACTCAGAAAAATAACTACATAAACTCACACACTCAAATCATATGACCTTTCTTGGGTTAAATCGGTAAGAGCACAGGCTTCCCGAACTATGCACTTAGTTTGAAGTAAACCTTTCTTTAAAAGGCTACATTTTGAAAGAAATAATAAATAATTCTGGAGCTTAAGAAATTTAGGGAAATTTGACCACAGCAGCACAACACAGGAGCATCAAACTGCAATAAATACTTAATGAATGCACCAGTCTGTATCTTGGATAAGTTGGTTGGTTGGTTGTTGGAGTTTTACGTCCTAGCAACATCTAAGGTCATATCAGGATGTGTACCGCATTCTAACAGTGCGCACTCATGAAAACTTTATAGTGCTGCCCCACTGGGAGACCAGGCCACCAGCACCATGACCTGATATCCCACTCAGTCACATTACCCTGACACTGATGGAACAAGTCTTTGGCCAATCCTAGTAATGCTAAGCGCCTGGCTAGGAAGCAACAATTATTAATTTTTAAATCATTGATTTGACTCGAACAGGGTTAGAACTCATGGCTTCGAATCCGACGCTCTAGTAAAACGAGAGACGGATGCTCAACTCATTCAGCCATCCCTTCTGGGCTCTTCGATAAGTAGAATTTTATACCCCCAATTTTATATTCAACTGAGTAGCTCACTAATGGGTATCTTACTATTCTTAGATCCACTATGTTGCAAAGGAGGGTATCCTTCCATCTCGACAACATTCCTAATGACAAGATCCTAATTGAAGTGCATCATCACAGTCGTCGTCACCGTTCTGCTATTTAGTCCTTTGAACGACTGTCTGAGCTGCCCCTGAGGCCTGCTCACCTTGATAGCAGACTAGGGATATCAGCGCAGCCGCAGATTCATCAGATTGGCGCTGCACCTTCTCAGTTGCCACGTGAGACTTGTTGACGGCTCGGTCATGTGTGGGTCTGTCAGGCTTTGCCAGGGCAGGGTGGGGCGGGCTGGCGCTGGCCGGGCCGGGCCGGGGCAGGGCCGGGCTGGGCTGGGCTGGGCCGGGCTGGGCCGGGCTGGGCCGGGCTGGGCCGGGCTGGGCTGGGCTGGGCTGGGCTGGGCTGGCCGGGTCGGGGCGGGGCGGGCGGGGCGGCGGCGGGGCGGGGCGGGGCGGGGCGGGGCGGGGCGGGGCGGGGCGGGGCGGGGCGGGGAGGGGCGGGGCGGGGCGGGCCGCATCGGGGCTGGCCGGTTCGGGGCTGGCCGGGTTGGGGCGGGGCGAAGCGGGTCTGGTCAGGTTGGGGCGGGGCGGGTCGGGGCATGGCGGGTTGGGGCGGGTCGGGGCTGGACGGGTCGGGTCTGGACGGGTCGGGGCGGGGTGGAGCGGGTCTGGTCGGGGCGGGTCGGGTCGGGGCAGGGCGGGTTGGGGCGGGGCTCGCCGGGCAGGGCTGGGCGGGGCGGGGCTCTTTTGGTGTCGTCCCTGAGGCCTGATGGCCTGTCGTGCTTAGGGCTCGGCCAATGGGCCAATGGGACGTGGACCCGGATGTAAGTGGGCGGTGATTACGAGACCCTGCATGACGGCATTTACTGGAAAGGGTTGCTATGGATACGAGTGGACTGACATGAACTGACTGACATGAGGGAACCGAGGTGAATGAATTAACATGAGTGAACCGACATGAATGAACTGACATGAGCGACCTGACATGAGTGGACTGACGTAAGTGAACTGATATGCGTGTACTGACATGCGTTTACTGACATGAGTTTACTGACATGAGTGTACTGCCCTGAGTGTAGACATGAATGTCCCGACATGAGTCTGTGGGGATATATGCACTGCCATGAATGTACTGACATGAGCATCCTAGCCTGAATATAATATTAATAACATGAGTGTGTTTACATGAGTTCGCTGACATGTGTGTGCTGACATAAGGAGACTGATATGAGGACACTGACATGCAGAGACTGGCATGAGTGTGCTGACATGATTTTACTCACATGAGTATACTGACCTGAGTGTAGGACATGCATGTACTGACATGAATGTGCTGTCATGTGCATACTAACCTTGATGTAATGACATGAGTGTGCTTGGGCATGGTGGACATAGTGTCAGGCATGTCAGACCGCTGGTGCATCTAGACATATCAGACCTCTTAGACAAATATAGGCTCAATGCGAGGACATAAAACCCCATATTACCTCGGGCGACCAGATGGTTATATACACTAATCGGGCTTGTCTTTCACTGGTTGCCGGTGACGTTCACGGGAACGGGCAAGGAAATTGTCGTCTGCTCACCGACGCGCAATTTGGGAGGGAAACACGAGATAGTGCGTGAGTTGACAACATAATCTCGGCGCATCACGAACATGCCCACTCACCGCGCACCGCGACCTCTAGTGGCGTTCCTAGTAGCAGCATGTGGCTCCACCTGGCGCCTTTTGATCGCACCACCGACCTCTTGTCCGGTTCCATTAACAGTTACTGGGCACAAACCTGCTTTTCCAAAATGGCACATGGGTGACAGCGACTGCGCCTTGCGCACAATGATTGCACACATCGCGCATGCGCGGGCAATTAATTCACGGTTTGATTGTGCTTGAGCTGCGTTTATCGATCCTGTGGAGGTGCCGCATTTGGAATGTAGCTGGAAGACTGACATTTTAGCGAATATATCCTTCCCCACTCCACTCACTATATATATATAGGGTGGGGGATGGGGGTGGGAGGTTACCAAATGTGTTCATTATAGGCGAGCTGGCAAAGCGCTACCCGGCTTTTAATAAGCCGACTCTCTATCCACCATCTGCGACCAGGGGTCACTAAGGAAATGCCGAAATTCTGCTCAGAACTTATTTATTACCTATCGGGTAGGTACTATATGGTACTTATTATATGATATATATCACGCTAGTATGTATATTGTTCTACTGGTGCCAACTCAACGATCTCCAACATATGTGTGTCCTTCTGAAGCAATATGGCCTTGGTTCTGGACATTACATCTTTTCACGAAGAAAGTTCGATCTTGAGTAGTTGGTGATTCTGACACGAGGCGTTGCAAGGTCAGATATAATGAGTGCGATCTGATCCCTTATAGGACAGTAGAACCAGTGTGGCTGTGACCAGTAGGACAGGGCGCGTTCACCTGAACAGCCATCCAGCGTGTGGTCAGTGCAAGATAACACAGGCCCAGGTAAAGCGAAGACAACCCAAGATAATACAGCCAGGTCTAAAACCACCTGGTAACCAGCGGAAGACAATCTAAATAGCAACCCAGTAATCAGCACGGGCTAACGCAGTCAGATCTACAACCACCAAGTGACCCACGGAAGACAATCTAGATAGCCACCCAGTAATCAGCACGAGATAACGCAGCCAGGTCTAAATGCACCCAGTGACCCACAGAAGACAATCTGTTCCTACATATAGCCACCCAGTAATCAGCACAAGATAAGTCAGGTCTAAAAGCACCCAGTGACCAGCGGAAGACAACCTATTCGTGGTAAGATAACACAGCCAGTGACCAGAACAAGAAAACACAGTCAGGTCTAAAGTGAGTTGGTCACCAACGCAAAACAACCTGCTCAGAGATAGCACAGCCAGGTCTAAAACCACCTGGTAACCAGCAAAAGACAACCAGCTCAGCCAAATAGCCACTCAGTGACCAGCGCAGGACAACACAGTCGGGTTTAAAGACAAGAACAGGCAAGTACCAGCTGACATTTTTAGCTGCAGTGACCAGTAACCAGCGACACACAAATACAATCAGTGAAGCAGTAGTGACTCCCTTGTTGGTAGTGATGACGTCAATTCAGGTATACAACTAACTTCAAACTGACCACTCAATCAATCAGACCCCAAACAGGTCCAGGTGTACAACCGTTAAGTAACCAGCGAGAAAAAACTGATTCGTGTGAATAACCGCTCAAAGTGACCAGTGACAACAACACCACACAATAACAAAAGCTCCTGGCCAGTGATCAGCGAAAAGGAACAAACTCAGGTAAGTGTGTCTCATCAGTCATCTTTGTGTAGCGCATTGGTTTCTGGGATGCTTCACTACTTGTAGTACTTGGCATGGCAAGCAGGAATATAGACTCTTATCCCATAGCCACCAGGGTGTAGTTTGCATATACGGAAGTATGCAGCTGCATACTACCCAATATAACAAATATTTAAAAACTAAAATATACGATGTTTTATAGACATTTCATTCCATCGCGTTTTGTTCTATATGTGTACCACCTGAAAACACACAAGCTATGCGCCTGGCCTCCACTGACACTTGGACAGGAAATGAGTGGAACCTAATGTATATCAATTTATTTTTATTGTTGTCTTTAAATCTTTAAAAAAAGAAAAGTGCTAAACCGAAATGGAAATACACTTGTCTAAATTCCAGATAGTGAGAGGAGAGCCCGATATTCAATTGGTCATCAACTCATATTGAGAGTAGACTAAAGGGCGCATTCCTTACACGCGGTATGCGGTATGCGGTATGCGAATGCGAACGCGACAAAAAATCGAAACGCCTTGAAGCCTATGGGCTACATTCCTTACACGCGGTATGCGGCATGTGGCATGCGGCATGCGGCATGCGGCATGTGAATACTGAATCGGTCCATGTAGCGATCGGTACGGCATGCGAATGCGAATGCCCATAGACAACAGTGTTAGAGAAACCTGACACTATGTGTGTGGGTGAAAGGACCCAAACCATTTGCATACTGCATGCCGCATGCCGCATACCGCGTGTAAGGAATCCTAGCTTAAGTAGTAACGTTAATACATTGCTTTCTATGTGATTTGTTGTCCCTTCATATTCTCTTAAAATAAATGTGAGAAATGCACTGCCGCTGGCTACAGTCATTACTGCTGGTGTTCAGGGTGAGTTACTGATATCTTGTTGGTTGGTTGGTTGTTGCACCTTTACATCCTGGAAACATCTAAGGTCATATCAGGATGGGTACCGATTTGTGACAGTGCACACTGATGGTAACTTTATAGTGCTGCCCCACTGGGAGACCAGGCCGCCATCACCATGACCTCATATCTCCCTCAGTCACAGTGTCCTGACCCTGAGCACTATCCTAATAATGCCATGCATCTGGCTAGGAACCGACAAGTATAAATTTTAATGTCATCGGCATGACTCAATCAGGGTTCGAAACTGTGGGTTGGAATCCCACGATCTACCAAAATGAGAGACGGACGCTCAACTCATTCGACCATCCCATCTGGTACTTGTGTCTTCTTTCCAAGCCCCAACATGCATGACTCAAACCTGACGTATTCATTTGTCAGAGATTTATGAGTGGTAACAGAATACAGGCAGCAGAGCTCCTCCAATCCCCTCTCCCCACCCCCACCCCTCATCCCCTATCCCCCATTCCCGCCGCTCCGCATTCCACGCACCTCTGCGCAAGTCCACGCAGATGACTTCCGGAACTTCCGGTGCGTGAGGGGTGGGATGATGAAGGTGAACCTCATAGTGGTTTCCTTCTAGTAAGGTAACTCAAGAACTAGCCCAATAGAGGGCGCTATGACGCAATTCAGGTCATCGATGTGGCATTGTGTAACAGTTCCGAAGTGAAAGCATCTTGTATATGGGCCATTCTCTGAAACTGGGCACTAAAGTGTGACATGGAAACCAAAAGTGAAAACCTTCCAAATAATATCTAAGACATTCAAAGTAATAGCAGAATCCATGTTCCTATGAAGGTTTGCGTGTTGTGTATATATGTCAGAGTGAAAAAAAAGTATTTCACTTTTTGATTTATATCTTATACAAATTAAACGATGCATTAATATCACGCATGGAACATGGACCGTCCTGATATGATCTTAGATGTTGCCAGGTTGTGAAACTCCAACAACCAACCAACCAACTGTGACATGGACATCAAAGACAGATCCAGAGCATCATTTTAATATATGCAACAAAGTCAACAAAGATATGTTATTGATTACAATTAAGCAAACAAGATTATGTCTTGAACTTGATTAGGTCTTCGGAGTTGAAAAAAAAGTTTGGGTAAATGCATGGTGTCGATGTGTAAATTTTCACATTGTCATTTTAGCACAAAATCATACAAGAATATCGTTGACATATTTTGCAGGATAGGTTGAACATATGTAATTCTGCTAACATACTTAATACAAGGAAGCAACGGTAATTATTTGACATGCTATCAATAAACGAAATAATTAATTATCAGCATCGTAACGTGGAAACCAAGTACGTGGTGCCCAGTTTTAGAGAATGACCTATCCATATACTGTCTGTATGGACACACACCTGAGCAACGCCGGTGTGAGATAACATTATAACTCCCATATTATAGTGACTCCCCCCAATCACCAGCAGCAGATCAATAAGAAGGCCAGAAGGAAGGAAGAAGAAAGAAGACCCACCTGTTGGTAGCGAGAAGCCCGGCCGGCGGCCCCGACCGATGGGTAACAACGTGGGTATGGGCGGGGGTCCCGGGTCAGCTTTTAAGGACGAGGCCGACGACCCGGCCCGCTACGTGAGCAGCCCCGACATCCTGAAGCTGACCCGCGCCGACTTCCAGCTACCGCTCACCGAGCGGGAGGTCTTCAAGGTCACAAGGTCATGGAAGACCATCAGCAAGAACATGGTCAACACCGGCGTCGTCATGTTCCTCAAGTAAGACAATGTTCTAAGTGGGTGTGATGGATGAATTAAAGTAGCATAGTCCGATGAAAACATGGCATTATTCAAAAGCAACAACAGTTATCTTGATTTGAATTTATGTATGTGATTTAGATACTGGTACACTTATTATAAAAGCTGCATAGTCCGATGAAAATATCAAATTTTCAAAACCAAAACAACCAACTGGATTTGATTCTACATATTTACCTTAGGTCATCATCATCATCATCATTCTGTCGGTCGTGATGCGACAAAGACTGCTTTCATTACTTGACTTCCGCTCTCCATTTAGTATGTATGATGTTTGGGAGTGATGTCCATGAGTCGGTCTTAATGTCTCTCAGCTTCAGGTTTCACCCGGGCGACGACTGAGCCGGTATGGTGTTTTGTGCGGTTGTACATTTCATGAAAGCTGCCAGCAAAAGTGTTGAAGTGCTGCTGGGCTTTTGCAAGTTACCAGCGGCACTCTCTCGGGGAGCAAATAGAGGTTTCACACCGGCAAGAACATGTCAAGACAGGCGCAAAACTATTTGTCCCTGCAGTGGCTGGTCGGGAGATGTTGGGAGTTCCATACATCAACCGCCCTTAATGCTGCCACAGTGGCATGGTTTTTTATTTAGGGTTTGCTCCCTTAGCCTTCGGTTCTGTCAAGTACTGGTCACATAAAAGGGAACACTGAGACAATTTAATAGAAGCTGTTACTGCAGAAAACTATGGTGTCAAAATTTTGGCATGCTTCACAAAAATAATTTAGCATGTTTTCACTACAAATATCTCAGAAGTTAGCCATCTAAAATATAAATTACTTCAAACTAAAGTGTAGATACATTAATACGATCAACCTATCTCAGAAAGTGATAGAAACTCAAAACCACCGGACTATGCAACTTAAAACATTTCATTTTGCATAGAAAGGCATACTATGTCAATTTAACATAACCTGTTACTGCTGAAGCCTATGTGGTCGGAGTTTTGACAAGCACACCAACATTAATTTAGCATATTTACACATCAAATATCTCCTAAGTTAGTAATCTTAAAACAATCTTTTGACAAGTATGTCAAATAAATTTATGCATGCATACAATTAAAATATTCCTTAAGTTAGTGGCTGGGTGAGTGGTGCGTCCACCTGCCGCTTTGGTGGGTCGTGGGGTTCGAACTCCGCGGGCTCGATCCCTGGCTGAGTCAAACCGATGACTTCAAAATTGATATTTGTCGCTGCCTAGCCTGAAATTGTGTATCACCAGGATAAGGCAAGGAGAGGTGGACTGAGGAAGACCCTTTACCCACGATTGAAATTGTCCCTGTTTCATCAACTAATGTACACAAAAAAGCACTCGAAGACAGTAGTTACTTTCAGCTTGACCACAGATACCTTGAGCCCAGAGCAAGTGCAAAATAACTACAATTGAATAGACAGCTTTAAGTAACGATAAACTGAATAGTCTTACTTGATCAAGACAATTGGGAACAAGTAAGTTGTGCTGATTCTGTGACTATCTCTTTAAAGCTACATAGTTCCAACAAAAGCATTACACTTTTTTAAAGCGAAACACTTATTCAGATTTGATCCTAGATATCGAATTTAGACACTGGCGCACTCATGAAGTATGTTGTAGTACATAAAATGAATACTGAACCAATTTAATAGCACCTGTCAACTGTTGAAGCATCGAATTGTCCAGCATTTTGATGTACACAACCCATTTAATTTGGCATGTTTTCACTTCATTTTAAAATATTAGTTTTACTTCAAACAACACTAACGTAGATCATAGCGATCAGCCCAAAACCTATTCACAAGTTTCATAATCGAATATAGCTATTCATATAGCTTGTTTATAGTTTGAAAAACGCTATTTAGAAACCGATATTTATCCATTATATATTTGGAACGCTATAAGTATATTACTGTGACAGACTCTCTACATCACCTTGTATTCCCATGTTACCCATCCAATTACCGGTGAGCCCCATTGTTGCTTAGCTTTTGTTGATCGAATGAGAACCAGTGTTTCCTGGATGAGATTGACTATAATCAAATTCAAGTTATTGATTGCATGCATATGCTCTTCAATTATGAACCGGACATGATGGCTCAATCGATAAAGTCGAGGGGTTGAACCCCAGCAGAGTAAAAATGATGACTTACAAAATTGGTACTTGTCGCGAATCACAATTGATTCTAGCCTAGTCCTTGACATTAATAGGATAGGACAAGGACAGATTTGCGCGGTATCAGGATAATGTGACTGATTGGATAGCAGATCATAGTCCCAGTAGCCCGGTTTTCCAATGGATGTGCACTGTCAGAAACAAGTCTGTACCTTTCCTAATATGACCTTATATGTTACCAGAACATAACATCTCAGCAAACAGACAATAGTCTATTATTTCTACATTAGTTTTCCACTGCTCCCACATGTGGCCGTACTGGTAAACACTTTTATAACTGACATTTTGTTATTCACATAGTTTCATAGTAGTCCAAATGATGATTGTATATATATATGTATATATATGTATATATGTATATATATATGTATATATGTTTATATGTGATGTATACCGAATTATGCAAGTAAAAAGATACGTAAGGGTTAATTATTATTATTGTTTGTTATACTCCATAAGACCAACACTGTACCGGTGGCTCCACCTTCCCTCCTCGCCTCTACCGGATGTAGACCAGTGTCCGTCGCACCGGAGGATTTATATATACATATATAAATATATATATATATATATATATATATAAGTGATGAATCATTTTATATCTAGGCAGTCCAATTTGCTATTGTGCATTGTCAAGATGCAATTTGCAAGATGCAATACTGATTGTTCTTTCTAAAGATTAATTCCAGCAATGACCTTTGCACAGTGGCAAGCTTGTATACGCATATGAAACATCTTGTAGTTACCAACACAGTTTGTATCCTCATTGGTACTGCTATGATGTGCGTCTATTGGAACAAATTGGTCATGAAGATATAACTCTCTCTCGAAACTGGGTCAACTACAACGATTTACCCGTCAAAAAAGCCTCATGCCTCGTCCCCAGACATGCCTGGATTTCAAACATGGCTATTTTCTAGGAAGACACAAGGGATGACACTGCCAGAATAACCAGATAGGTGGTTGATGGGGGGAGAGAGAGGGGGGGGGGGTGGCTGTAAAATTGTGTGTAGTCACATCATGATGATAGTCATCACAACAGCAGCATCGCCAGCTTGTCGGGTTGTCGTGACGTCACTGCACTGGAACAACGCCGGTCTTAGCCCTGTTGGGTCGAGTTGCAGAAAATCGGGTCAGTTAATGTCCTGCATTAGCCTGATGGAGTAGCTATATTGTCGCTAGAGTCCCTGGTGTAGAGATGGGTTTTACACCACTCAAAGGTAGTGAGTGATCTTGTAAGATTGTTGGGTACAAATGAATGGTGATACCAAAGGCTACCTAGAACATGGGATTCTTTCTCTTTTGTTTCTTCTTTTTCTTCAACTGCTCTCTCTGACGGAGTGATTAGAGTAGTAGAGTGACTGACTTTGTTCTAGGTCAAACTCCTAATCTGAAGGTCAGTGGTTTGATTCCCCATGCCATCACCTCTGCCAATTTGGATTTCCACCACTGTGTATAAGTTACAGCGTCATCAAAGCACAGTTGCTCTTACACCATGTCTATGTGGTGTGGGATGCTAAAAATTCCTTGGGTTGGTAAAAGTGTAGGCTCAGGCATTCTATCGATCAATATTCATGCCTCCCTAAAAACGTATTTATTTGGCGATATCCTTGTTAGTTTGTGCATGTAGGGTGTTTGAGAACAATATAATATATATATGTTATATATATATTATATTATAATATTATAATATTATATTACTATTTCGGTATACTTATTACAGTAGTTATATTTATTGTAATAGTATTGTTATAATTGTCATAATTGTTATAATGTATTATTACTTATTATATAATTATAATTATATACACTCCGCTAAAAAAACACCTATTTACTTGGCGACCTCCATGTTTTTGTGTGTATGTAGGATGTTTGAGAGCAATCCCACAGTGAAGGAGATGTTCGAGCAGTTTCGCTCCTCCAGCAACGCTACCGACCTGACGGGGTCACACGCTCTCGAGGCGCATGCGCTGTTGGTGATGAACACGCTGGATGAGTCATTCAGTAATCTTGACGATGAGACCTACCTGGTGGAGATGCTACTGACGACTGGCAAGATGCATAGGCGCTTCGAGGACTTCAGCGCTGTAATCTTCTGGGTGAGATATATACATATATAGCCTATTTATATATGTGGTAAATACATTTATTCTGCTGAATAATTCTTTTGTCAGTGCCGAAGCACTGGTTTTCCAGCCATTTTTCAATTCAGCATTATTTGCACAAAAGGTACGTAGAATTAGGCATACAATAACTGTTGAATACACAACTTGCAGCATGTAACACAATGAAATTCTGTAACCCAAAAGTTCCAGAGCAATATGGTAACAGTAGTGTCATATAACTAGATCAATATTAGTCAGATTAATGAGAGTATTTACATAGTATTTAGAATGTAAGCAGAAGTTATCTTCTGTATTCAGTTGGTAGAGTTGTATTATATCTATCACCTAGATATATATTTATATATCACCTATGCATATATATATATATATATATATCAGCTATATATATTTATATATATTTACATATCACCTATTTATATATATTCATATATGATATATATATATAGTTAGCATAATATTATGCAGGTATAACTCTTCGGCAGAAGTTAGGGGAGGAGGGAAGGGGTAGCGGAAGTGGAGAGGGGGGAAGGGATGAGCGGGAAATAAAGGGGAGAAATGGTGGGGGGAAAGGGGAGCGAGTGGGAAAGGGTGAGGGTTAAGTCGAAGGGAAAGGGGAGAGGGGAAGAGGGAGCGGAGGGGGAAGTTCGAAACCCAGCCGAATCAACCCAATGACTTATAAACTTGATACGTGTTGCTATCTAGCCTGGCACCCAGCATTACTAGGATAGGGCAAGGACTTAGCTCAGTATCAGGATAATGTGACTGCGTGGGATGTTGGGACATGAGGCCAGTGCCCCGGTCTCCCAGTGGGGCAGTACTATTAAGTCGCCATGAGTGCACACTGTAACAAGTCCTGATATGACCATAGATGTTGCTAGGAGGTAAGACCCAAACAAACAAACAAACAGAGTGGCATAGCCTGTTTATAATATAGCTGAGATCAACAACAACGACAACAACAGCAAACAACAAACAGGGGTTAATTAACACATTTTAGTGCCATCGGATGATTTCAAAGACGGTGCTAGGAGACCGGATCTACCAATGACAAAGAGGCTATTGAGGGAACCAGATTACGGGCTCATATGTTTATATCTGTGTTTTTTTTGTAGCTGCTTCTCGGTTCCAGCTCAACAGAAGTTTCATGGGCGGGCTGACCTCATTCCTGTTTCTGTTCCAGTTACGGCAGTTTGAGCAGCACAGTCGCCCCCACCCCACCCCACTCCCACTCACTCCCAGGCACTCCCACCCCCACCCCCACCACATAATACCCCCAGACTTTATTTACACTTTTAATTTTTTTTTTTTATTGAGGCTGTATTTATTCTGTCCATAGCATGTAAGCCTGGGTACCCAGCCTTGTTTTCAATGCTAGCCAGCTGTAGTGTTGGTGTTGTCTTACCAGACAGTAGCTGCTGATAAGTCATCCGATTGCCTGCATTTCAGTAGCAGATAGATAGTTTTGTTGCTATGGTTAGTAGCCTATGTTAGTTTTTTAGGATTTTCTTGGCATTGTATTTTTGTTCTATTCTTATTACTATGTCAGTTGTTTTCTTAAGGTTCTATGTTACCCAAATAGGAAATTTGGGGTAGGCAGATCTGAACTGACATATTGGCCCATGGTGCCAGTGGCCTGGTCTCCCAGTGGGGCAACACTATAAAGTCGCCATGAGTGCACAACTCATGCGCTAAACCCCTGATGTCAGAGATGAAGGTTGTGTGGCCAGAGTAAAGCCCTGTGCATTTCCGTTCTTTGCGTTGCCTGTGCCCTTTGTAAGTGGTAGTCACGTGACCGGATGTTTGCTTGCTTGCAGTCTATCGAGGAGGCGTTCCTGGGTGCCGTGCGGGACACGCTGGGACCCGACCGCTACCCGCCGCCCATCGAACGCCTGTATCGCAGGAGCATCCGCTTCATCCTCGCCGTGCTGATAGTTGGCTTCACGCAGGCCATCAACGAGGTCCGCTCCAGCGGAGGGCGGGGCAGTGTGTAGTGACCTATACCATGAGGGGCGGGGCAGTGTGTAGTGGCCTGTACCATGAGGGGCGGGGCAGCATGTGAAGTGGACTGCATGCACCATGAGGGGCGGGGCAGTGTGTAGTGGACGACATGGAGCATGAGGGGCGGGGCAGTGTGTATTGGAATGTACCATGAGGGGCGGGACAGTGTGTAGTGGACTGTACCATGAGGGATGGGGCAGTGTGTAGTGGACTGCATGTAGCATGAAGGGTGGGGCAGTGTGTAGTGGACTGCATGTAGCATATCGGGCAGGGCAGTGTGTAGTGGACTGCATGTAGCATGAGGGGCGGGCAGTGTGTCGTGGACTGCATGTAGCATGAGGGATGGGGCAGTGTGTAGTGGACTGCATGTAGCATGAGGGGCGGGGAAGTGTGTAGTGGACTGCATGTAGAATGAGGGGCGGGGCAGTGTATAGTGGACTGCATGTAGCATGAGGGGTGGAGCAGTGTGTAGTGGACTGCATGTAGCATGAGGGGCGGGGAAGTGTGTAGTGGACTGCATGTAGAATGAGGGGCGGGGCAGTGTGTAGTGGACTGCTTGTAGCATGAGGGGCAGGGCAGTGTGTAGTGGACTGCTTGTAGCATATGGGGCAGGGCAGTGTGTAGTGGACTGCATCTAGCATGAGGGGCAGGGCAGTGTGTAGTTGACTGCTTGTAGCATGAGGGCGGGGCAGTGTGTAGTGGACTGCATGTAGCATGAGGGGTGGGACAGTGGGTAGGGGACTGCATGTAGAATGAGGGGTGGGGCAGTGTGTAGTGGACTGCATGTAGCATGAGGGGCGGGGCAGTGTGTAGTGGACTGCTTGTAGCATGAGGGGCAGGGCAGTGTGTAGTGGACTGCATGTAGTATAAGCGGCGGGGCAGTGTTTCGTGGACTGTATGTAGCATGAGGGGTGGAGCAGTGTGTAGTGGTCTGCATGTAGAATGAGGGCCGGGGCAGTGTGTAGTGGACTGCATGTAGAATGAGGGGCGGGGCACTGTGTAGTGGACTGCATGTAGCATGAGGGGCGGGGCAGTGTATAGTGGACTGCATGTAGCATGAGGATCGGGGCAGTGTAGAGTGGACTGCATGTATCATGAGGGGCGGGGCAGTGTGTTTGTGGACTGCATGTAGCATGAGGGATGGGGCAGGGTGTAGTGGACTGCATGTAGCATGAGGGGTGGGGCAGTGTGTAGTGGACTGCATGCACCATGAGGGGCGGGGCAGTGTGTAGTGGACTGCATGTAGCATGAGGGGCGGGGCAGTGTGTAGTGGACTGCATGTAGCATGATGGGCGGGGCAGTGTGTAGTGGACTGCATGTAGCATGAAGGGTGGGGCAGTGTGTAGTGGACTGCATGTAGCATAGCGGGCAGGGCAGTGTGTAGTGGACTGCATGTAGCATGATGGGCGGGCAGTGTGTCGTGGACTGCATGTAGCATGAGGGATGGGGTAGTGTGTAGTGGACTGCATGTAGCATGAGGGGCGGGGCAGTGTGTAGTGGACTGCATGTAGCATATGGGGCAGGGCAGTGTGTAGTGGACTGCATGTAGCATGAGGGGCGGGGAAGTGTGTAGTGGACTGTATCTAGCATGAGGGGCGGAGCAGTGTGTAGTTGACTGCATGTAGAATGAGGGGCGGGACAGTGTGTAGTGGACTGCATGTAGCATGAGGGGCGGGGCAGTATGTAGTGGACTGCTTGTAGCATGAGGGGCAGGGCAGTGTGTAGTGGACTGCATGTAGTATAAGCGGCGGGGCAGTGTGTCGTGGACTGCATGTAGCATGAGGGGTGGAGCAGTGTGTACTGGTCTGCATGTAGAATGAGGGCCAGGGCAGTGTGTAGTGGACTGCATGTGCATGAGGGGTGGGGCAGTGTATCGTGGACTGCATGTAGCATGAGGGGCAGGGCAGTGCATAGTGGACTGCATGTAGCATGAGGGGCGGGCAGTGTGTAGTGGACTACTTGTAGCATGAGGGGCAGGGCAGTTTGTAGTGGACTGCATGTAGTATAAGCGGCGGGGCAGTGTGTCATGGACTGCATGTAGCATGAGGGGTGGAGCAGTGTGTACTGGTCTGCATGTAGAATGAGGGCCGGGGCAGTGTGTAGTGGACTGCATGTAGCATGAAGGATGGGGCAGTTTGTAGTGGACTGCATGTAGCATGAGGGATGGGGCAGGGTGTAGTGGACTGCATGTAGCATGAGGGGTGGGGCAGTGTGTAGTGGATTGCATGCACCATGAGGGGCGGGCAGTGTGTAGTGGAATGCATGTAGCATGAGGGCGGGGCAGTGTGTAGTGGACTGCATGTAGCATGAGGGGCGGGGCAGTGTGTAGTGGACTGCTTGTAGCATGAGGGGCAGGGCAGTGTGTAGTGGACTGCATGTAGCATGAGGGGCGGGCAGTGTATAGTGGACTGCATGTAGCATGAGGGGTGGGGCAGTGTGTAGTGGACTGCATGTAGCATGAGGGGCGGGGCAGTGTAGAGTGGACTGCATGTAGCATGAGGGGCGGGGCAGTGTGTAGTGGACTGCATGTAGCATAGCGGGCAGGGCAGTGTGTAGTGGACTGCATGTAGCATGATGGGCGGGCAGTGTGTCGTGGACTGCATGTAGCATGAGGGATGGGGTAGTGTGTAGTGGACTGCATGTAGCATGAGGGGCGGGGCAGTGTGTAGTGGACTGCATGTAGCATATGGGGCAGGGCAGTGTGTAGTGGACTGCATGTAGCATGAGGGGCGGGGAAGTGTGTAGTGGACTGTATCTAGCATGAGGGGCGGAGCAGTGTGTAGTTGACTGCATGTAGAATGAGGGGCGGGACAGTGTGTAGTGGACTGCATGTAGCATGAGGGGCGGGGCAGTATGTAGTGGACTGCTTGTAGCATGAGGGGCAGGGCAGTGTGTAGTGGACTGCATGTAGTATAAGCGGCGGGGCAGTGTGTCGTGGACTGCATGTAGCATGAGGGGTGGAGCAGTGTGTACTGGTCTGCATGTAGAATGAGGGCCGGGGCAGTGTGTAGTGGACTGCATGTGCATGAGGGGTGGGGCAGTGTATCGTGGACTGCATGTAGCATGAGGGGCAGGGCAGTGCATAGTGGACTGCATGTAGCATGAGGGGCGGGCAGTGTGTAGTGGACTACTTGTAGCATGAGGGGCAGGGCAGTTTGTAGTGGACTGCATGTAGTATAAGCGGCGGGGCAGTGTGTCATGGACTGCATGTAGCATGAGGGGTGGAGCAGTGTGTACTGGTCTGCATGTAGAATGAGGGCCGGGGCAGTGTGTAGTGGACTGCATGTAGCATGAAGGATGGGGCAGTTTGTAGTGGACTGCATGTAGCATGAGGGATGGGGCAGGGTGTAGTGGACTGCATGTAGCATGAGGGGTGGGGCAGTGTGTAGTGGATTGCATGCACCATGAGGGGCGGGGCAGTGTGTAGTGGAATGCATGTAGCATGAGGGGCGGGGCAGTGTGTAGTGGACTGCATGTAGCATGAGGGGCGGGGCAGTGTGTAGTGGACTGCTTGTAGCATGAGGGGCAGGGCAGTGTGTAGTGGACTGCATGTAGCATGAGGGGCGGGCAGTGTATAGTGGACTGCATGTAGCATGAGGGATGGGGCAGTGTGTAGTGGACTGCATGTAGCATGAGGGGCGGGGCAGTGTAGAGTGGACTGCATGTAGCATGAGGGGCGGGGCAGTGTGTAGTGGACTGCATGTAGCATGAGGGATGGGGCAGGGTGTAGTGGACTGCATGTAGCATGAGGGGTGGGGCAGTGTGTAGAGGACTGCATGTACTATGAGGGGCGGGGCAGTGTGTAGTGGACTGCATGCACCATGAAGGGCGGGGCAGTGTGTAGTGGACTGCATGTAGCATGAGGGGTGGGGCAGTGCGTAGTGGACTCCATGTAGCATGATGGGTGGGGCAGAGTGTAGTGGACTGCATGTAGCATGAAGGGCGGGGCAGTGTGTAGTGGACTGCATGTAGCATATCGGGCAGTGCAGTGTGTAGTGGACTGCATGTAGCATGAGGGGCGGGGCAGTGTGTAGTTGATTGCTTGTAGAATGAGGGGTGGGGCAGTGTGTAGAGGACTGCATGTAGCATGAGGGGCGGGGCAGTGTGTCATGGACTGCATGTAGCATGAGGGGCGGGGCAGTGTGTCATGGAATGCATGTAGCATGAGGGGCGGGGCAGGGTGTAATGGACTGCATGTAGAATGAGGGGTGGGGTAGTGTATAGTGGACTGCATGTAGCATGAGGGGCGGGGAAGTGTGTAGTGGGCTGCATGTAGCATGAGGGGCGGGGAAGTGTGTAGTGGACTGCATGTAGCATGAGGGGCAGGGCAGTGTATAGTGGACTGCATGTAGCATGAGGGGCAGGGCAGTGTATAGTGGACTGCATGTAGCATGAGGGATGGGGCAGTGTGTAGTGGACTGCATGTAGCATGAGGGGCGGGGCAGTGTGTAGTGGAATGCATGTAGCATGAGGGATGGGGCAGTGTGTAGTGGACTGCATGTAGCATGACGGATCGGGCAGTGTGTAGTGGACTGCATGTAGCATGAGGGATGGGGCAGTGTGTAGTGGACTGCATTTAGCATGAGGGGCGGGGCAGTGTGTAGTGGACTGCATGTAGCATGATGGGCGGGGCAGTGTGTAGTGGACTGCATGTACTATGAGGGGTGGGGTAGTGTGTAGTGGACTGCATGTAGCATGAGGGGCGGGGCAGTGTGTAGTGGACTGCATGTACTATGAGGGGTGGGGTAGTGTGTAGTGGACTGCATGTAGCATGAGGGGCGGGGCAGTGTGTAGTGGACTGCATGTACTATGAGGGGTGGGGTAGTGTGTAGTGGACTGCATGTAGCATGAGGGGCGGGCCAGTGTGTAGTGGACTGCATGTAGCATGAGGGGCGGGCCAATGTGTAGTGGACTGCATGTAGCATGAGGGGCAGGGCAGTGTGTAGTGGACTGCATGTACTATGAGGGGTGGGGCAGTGTGTAGTGGATTGCATGTAGCATGAGGGATGGGGCAGTGTGTAGTGGACTGAATGTATCATGAGGGATGGGGCAGTGTGTAGTGGACTGCATGTAGCATGAGGGGCGGGGCAGTGTGTAGTGGACTGCATGTACTATGAGGGGTGGGGTAGTGTGTAGTGGACTGCATGTAGCATGAGGGGCGGGGCAGTGTGTAGTGGACTGCATGTACTATGAGTGGCGGGGTAGTGGACTGCACGCACCATGACGGGCGGGGCAGTGTATGTAGGGGGTGGGGATGGGATAGGGGTGAAGGGTAGGGCGGTTCACTTAGGGATGGATGACATTCTGTGAGATGTACCGAGGGCGTAGGAAATAATTCAAGTATGCAGGGGCGGGGAAGCTGGGGTTTAGAGGGGAGGTAGTGTGGTATGTGGAAGCAGATGTGCAGTGGGAGGCAAGAGAGTGGAAGGTGGAAGGTATGGCGAGGCAGCGAGGCAGTGTGGAGGGGCGGACCAGTGTGTGTGTGTGGGGGGGGCAATAATGAGTGTGAGGTATGTTGAGGCGGCGGGCAGTGTGGAGGGGCGAACCAGTGTGTGTGTTGGGGGGGGGGGGCAATGCGGTGTGTAAGGTATATTGAGGCAACGTGGCCGTGTGGAGGGGCGGACCAGTGTGTGTGTGGGCGGCAATGCGGTGTGTGAGGTATATTGAGGCAACGTGGCCGTGTGGAGGGGCGGACCAGTGTGTGTGTGGGGAGGGTCAATGCGGTGTGTGAGGCATATTGAGGCAGCGGGGCAGTGTGGAGGGGTGGACCAGTGTGTGTGTGGGGGGGGGGGCAATGCGGTGTGTGAGGTATATTGAGGCAACGTGGCCGTGTGGAGGGGTGGACCAGTGTGTGTGTGGGGATGGGGTCAATGCGGTGTGTGAGGTATATTGAGGCAGTGGGGCAGTGTGGAGGGGCGAACCAGTGTGTGTGTGGGGGGGGGGGCAATGCGGTGTGTGAGGTATATTGAGGCAACGTGGCCGTGTGGAGGGGCGGACCAGTGTGTGTGTGGGGAGGGGGTCAATCCGGTGTGTGAGGTATTTGAGCCAGCGGGGCAGTGTGGATGGCAGGCCGATGGGGGACAAGGCAGTGCGTGAGGTATGTTGATATAACGGGGCAGTGTAGATGGGAGGGCCAGTGTGGGGGGGGGGGGGGAGCAAGGCAGTGTGTGAGGTGTACGGACAGAGCGGGGCAGTTGGTAGGAGCTACACGAGGGACATGGCAGTTTGTTTGTTGGGGGTTTTATGTTCTAGCAATTCGGGACAGTACATACCCCCTATGGAAAGGCCCTCTCCCCCTTCGATGTCCAGAAGATAGAGTTGACCACACACAATTTATGCAACTAACCAAGCTGACTCCTTAATCCTAATTCCAAACGGTGTTAATCTTTGTTACTCGGAAGTCTTCAAGTCCCAGAACCGTATCTAGATTCAGGCTAGGAAGGTCGGAACACTGGTCTTGTTATTATTTTGTTAGATGCAGGATACTAAGGAGCCACAACACACACATATGTATATACATATATATGTATATATAAACCGCCGGTGCGACTGACACTGGTCAACATCTCGTGGAGGTGAGGTGGGCCAACATGGCGCAACCGATACAATGTTGCAGCTTATGGAGTATAACGATAATCATAATGATAAGTAATATTTCCTTCGGTATCTTTATACTCAAACACTACCTTCTACATCATATGTATGCCCTATATAGTTATTGTTGATTTATATATATATATATGTATATATATATATATATTTGCGATAAACCTCTGTAAGGTGTGTCCATGTGATTAGCTCCCATGGTGGGAGAGGTGACGAAAAGTTTGCTGCCAAAGAAATCCAACAGGGGGCGATTGAGTGCATTAGTAACGGTTGGATCGGCGGCAGGCAAGTAATGAAAGCAGTCTTTGTCGCATCGCGACCGACAGCATGATGATGATGATGATGATGATGGATCGGCGGGACCTAGAACTGCCAAGATACGGGGCGAGAGCACTGTGCATATTTTTGCCTTTTTGTTCTGAGGGCAGGGAATGTTTCCGGGAGAGATTGATAATTAAGTAACATCCAAACCTATTTTCTCCTTCTTGTTATTATGCATTGCAATTTACAACAACAAAAACCACCTCAAAAACATATTCGTATATATATTTAAATATCAATAAATCCACAAAGGGGCGTGAAAATACGAAAATCGCAGATAAAGCTTTTGTTATTAAATAATGTATGATTAGCAAGCGAGTCATAAGCCGTGTTCACACCCACAACTTTAGGCCAAACTAGATAAGGTGAACTAGATGAGGCGAACTAGTGTCGTGTCCACATATGGAGCGGTTTAAGGCGGAAATCGATATCTGCGCATGAGCAAGTCCATACTAACCAGTGCCAGTTTCGGTTAGTTGACGTCGGCACAAGAGAGTTTGGGTTCGACCCAGATCTGTTTCGACTGAATCGTATTGTTTTGGAACGGTCAAAATGTCTGCTGGGCAGTGAAACCCTAAAAATAAATGATGAAAAAGACAAAATTATATTATATAGTAGACAAAATTATATTATATAGTGTGACGTGCTTAATCCGCTTCAAGTAAACCGCTACCGTCCACACAAGCAAGGTGGGCCGACTTAAGTTAGTTCGGTTCATCTGGACTACCTCGCGACATGGTTTACTTGAAGTGACCTAGATGAGGCGAACTAGCCCTAATTCGCTTCAGCGTCGCATCCACACTGCCAATGTGAGCCGACTTAGATAAGGCGCACGAGATGAGGCGACTTAACGCCTAGATGTGAACACGGCTATATACATAAGAGTATAGTCATTCATACCATGTGCTCATGCCACATGAAATATAGTGAATACAAAAATAATAATAAAGATTCAACCCAACATTGTCTTGCTGGTCTTATTAATAATAATAGAAATATGTGAGACGTTGTCTTGCTGGTCTTAATAATAATTATTAAAATATGTGAAATTTTCAGAAGGCAGCTGTCTCCTTCCCATTGGACGTGCATCCCTGATGGGGCTGTCACACTACGACCCTTCTCGCCGGCGACCCGTCAACGTGTGGTGTTTTTGGGCGATATTTGGTGAATTATCGAGAAGCGCTGGTGGCGCGTTATGGGCGCGTCGGTACACGTCGGTACACTAGCTTTGACGTTGACGGTCGGCGGCGAAAGTCGGCGCGCGTTATTGGTCGCTGAGTGTTTTGAACATGTCAAAAACCACCAGCGACCGGCAACGCGCGGGAGTAAATGGGTAAGAACGCTAGGAGGACGTTAGGCGCGCGTCGCGCTGCGTTGGACGCGCCGGAATAACGTTATGGGAACGCTAGGAAGACGGCGCGCGCGCGGGAGGGTCGTTGCTCACACGTTGCGGCAAACTGGGCCGTTTTTGTTTTACGCCCTAGCAACATTTAAGGTTAAATGAAGACGTCGCGCCAAACTTTTTTTTTTTTTCCCCCAGCGCGTTGACACACGTTGGCCGCGCGCACATAACGCGCCGCGCTGACTCCGATCTTTTCCCCCAAACCGCCGAAAAGTTTGACGTTTCTCGACGCGCAACATAGTACTTTCAACGCTGACGGGTCGCCGGGACACACGTCGTAGTGTGACAGCCCCATGATATTTGAATATAACGCCCCCGTCAGTGATCGCAGAGACACGGGCCTGACCAATTACTGGTGGTACTGTAGCTAGGCGAGGAACTATCTCCATACTTACCGGGCGCGGTGGCAGAAACGGTAGAGCGCAGTCCTCCCGTGCGGGAGAAAGGAAGGTCAATTCCCGGTCGAGTCAAACCAATGACATAAAAATTGATACTTGTTGATTCCTAGCCAGGGGCTCAGTATTATTTGGATATTGGGCTCAGTATCAGGATAATGTGATTGAGTGAGAAATCGCGTCATGGTGCTGGCGGCCTCGTCTCCCAGTGGGGCATTGTGTAGTGGAAACCATGAGTGCACACTGACACAAGGCGGTACCTGCCCTGATATCACCTTAGATGTTGCCAGGATGTAAAACTCCAACAACGAACCAACCGCCGTGCTTTCTCAGCCCACGCCTACAAATATATGACGTCTTGGTTTCAACGCCCGCAAGTAGGGGAAATATTGGACCAGCCCATATATTGGACCACCCGCCGATATCCGGCGGTGTTGGATGCACTAGTCTGGGTACGGAAATCGGCGGGTGGTCCAATATATGGTCTGGTCCAATATCGATGCTTTTACCCTACTTCAACTGCGAGGGTTAGTGTCCTAGTTGATATTCCCATAACACTATTAACAGGAAATAGCAGACACACACAAATATGGGTAGATAACACTCACTAATCCCCCCCCCCCCACCCCACACCCCACACCCCATCAGTATTCTACCAACACTCACGTGACATGACGTCACCATGCGGCCTACGGTCTCTACAGTTTCACCTTCCTTCCTTATATCTATCCGATTCGGATGCATCGTGGCGGATATGGGAATAGGATAGCGCTTTCAGAAACATTCAATCAACACCGCCCATGCTCCTATGTTCCCAAGGTGAAGGCCATTCCTCACCCGCTGCAATAACAGGAAGCCTACCAGAACTCGAACTGCGCATGCGCTACTGAAACTACAACGTGACCCGCAGCACCCGGATCTGGACGCTGTCCAACCGGAAATGAATGTAGCGAGTGTTGCAGGGGAATCTTCTCTATCCACGGAGTATTAATTATTTCCAATTTGTTAAAGTTGCATAGTCCGGCGATTTTTAGTTTCTGTCACTTTTTGAGATAAATATAATAGGGTGACTGTTATAATCTACCTTACTTTAGTTTTAAAGCTTCATAGTCCAATGAAATATCAAATTTTCAAAACCAAACCAAGTACCTAGATTTGATTTGACATATCTACCTTAGATACTGATGCACTTATTAAGCATTTGTTTCTGCGTAGAAGCCAATACTGAGTCAATTTAACAGAACCTTTTACTGCAGAAGTCTATGGTGTCAGAGTTTTGGCAAGCTTACCAAAACTAATCTTCCATGTTTGCACTCAAAATATCTCAAAAGTTTACCATTTAAAATAAAAGTAACTTTGAACTAATGTAAAGTAGATACTAGTGATCGATCTAATATATTGATCTCAGAAAAAATACTGAAATTCAAAACCATCGGACTATGCAACTTTAAGTAACTTTAATCTAAAAAAAATATTGAAAACTTGTTCACACATGCGCAGAGGATCGGTGATCATAGAGGTCGCAGTATGCAGTAATCATGTTTTTTTTAAAAACCGTATTGATTATGTAGGTCTACTGAGTGATTGCATAGTTGTTATGACGTCATATGACCGACTGAATATAAAACACTCCAGCATCGGTTGTTTGATTCTTTGTTGGTTAGGGTTTGTTGGAGACCAGCCGCGGTGGCTGAGTCGGTAAGAGCTCAGGCATCCCGTGCGGAAGTCGGGAGTACGAATTCCGGCCGAATCTAAACAATGGACGTATTCGACTGGGACCTTTCCATCTGCAAAATTTAGGCTCCGCCCACCTGCACAGTGAACTTGGTTTTCAAATGCAAACAAACAACAACAAAAAATGCAAAGAGGACCAGTCAAATGGCTTCACTGGTTTCAGCCAATCATAACTGTTCTTTTCCATTGCAAATGGCTGCCCTCTATGGGGGCCACCGTTTGCAATTGAAAAGAGCCAATCAGAACAGCTCTGATTGGCTGAAGCTACTAAATCTTTCAACCTTTCCATATCAGCCATGTTGAAATACACCACGTAACCTTGTGGATGGAGCTACAAGACACATTCGAATCATACATATAAAAACCCACTTCCGGTCCCAGGCGAATACGAATTTGTTAAAGAAATATTTTGATATTCGCATGGAAAGGCCCAGTCGAACATCTCCAATGACTTACAAAATTGAGACTTGTTGCTACCTAGCCTGCTGCTCAGAATTACTAGTTGTAGTTTAATAGTCCGTACATGAGCTGGGCGGACGTACGCGACCTATCACAAAAGCAAGGACTGCTTAGCTCAGTGTTAAGATAATGTGACTGAGTGGGATACCAGTTGATGGTGCCAACGGCCTATTTCCCTGTGTGGCAGCACTGTGAAGTCACCATGAGCGCACACTGTCACAAGTCGACACATGTCCTGACATGACCATAGCTGTTGTCGAACAAAAAACTCCACCAAACAAAGAAACAATTCCTAATACTAATGAGCAGTAGCGACAAGCACCCATTTCGGTAGTCTTTACCTCGGAGAGTCGGAAATAGCTATAAATTTGAATGCTACCATGTCGGCCACATGCCAGAAACCGCCGCCAGGAGGCTGCCTGGTTCTCACGCCCGCCGCTAGGCGGCATTCTCCCCGGGGACGCTGCATTAAATAACTACATAATTCCATAGACGCCACCAGCATAATTAGAACTAGGAATAGGAATAGAACCTGATACAATACTACTATATACAACTAATTATAACCGACTATACTATGCCCCAGAAAAGCTGACGGTTTAACAAGTTTCAAACACCATATTAAAAAAATATATTAAAATAGAAAAGTCATTTGATCGTTGGAGACTAAGGTCCTGGCAACATATATGGTCATATGAGGACAGGAAAATAAATATGTTATAAACAGAGCCGAAAATGCACCTAGTAAACACTTATTGCTGGTTAGAAGGATCACTAAGCTAATTTAATAGAACCTGTCACTGTTGAAGCCTATGATGTCCAGCATTTGTTTTGCTCCTCGCCACAATTTTAAACAGAACAAGCAAAATGACGAAATCCAATAATAAAATATATAATGAAATGTACGATTAAAAACAACACACAACAACCCACAACCCACAACCCAGAAGACACCAGTTGCTATGACAACGCTATGTTGGTCACGTGACTCTGGTGCTGTGCTGCAATGACGAGAAACTGCCATGAGTCATCACGCGAGAATTGGATCCGGAATCCTGCCACGGCCAGCTTCTACAGTGGCGTGACGCCGCGAGCAAAGAAGGCGAGGCCTGTGCGCAGGCGCAGGCGCAGGCGCAGGCGCAGGCGCAGGCGCAGGCGCAGGCGCAGGCGCAGGCGCAGGCGCAGGCGCAGGCGCAGGCGCAGGCGCAAGCACATGTGCAGACGTCTTTTGTTTTAATTTTACCGCGTGCGCTCCTCAGTTTTATTTCTGTTCGCTAAATGTTTTCCCTGGCCATGACAAGAGCTCCCCTCGCATAGAGCCCCCCCCCCCACACACACCCACGGCCACGCCCAAGCCCACGCCCACACCCACCCTCACCCCCGGTGGTCGGGTCGACGACCGGAAACTACCCAGGGAGACGGCGCAGACAACACTGTAAGTTGCCAAGCAATTTGCGGCTTTGAATAGGGCTTCCCGCCAATAGGGGCGTGGTCGGTCGTCTGTTGTGGACAACACACATGCAGGCAGAACACTGCTGATGTTGCCTCTCCCGATAGTGTATGGGATGGGGAGTCTGGTGGTGTAGAGAAGAGGAAGAAGAAATATAACATTATTGACAACAAGTTTCCCACTGAGTCCACTTTCATAATTATTATTGTTATTTGCATTTATAAACAACAACAGCTACCAGAAACTCGGATCGGTGATTAACACACTGCTCAGCTCAGAGTTACCTTTCTTGATTTCTTAAATTGTGTGCTTTGAAAAATCTATTTCTTTATTTTGCTTTAAAACAAGCTATTTATTTATTTTATTTATTTAAAAATCTCAAAAATAATAAATGAACACTGAACATTATGAAGCCACTATCAGTGACTGCCATTGCAAGAAGTTTGGACGCGACTTCATGTGACCTAAGATGCTTCTAGACTGTCAGACCCCATTAACGCTCCTGATCTTTGAGAAGTTCAATATTAATGCCACTTCACCACCACGTATTCCTGGTGTGTAACGCGTTATCCGAATATTATTTTGAATGGAGTCTACCTGTATTGTATGTCTGCTATTAACCATATATATTTATGTGTTACTATATATTAGCAGGGTTAATTAATTAAGAAGGCATCGGGTGACGATATACGGCTGAATACTATTATTATATAACTGTGTAATTGTAAGCCAGCGGGCAACATGCTCTCGCCTGTGGGAAGAGCAGTTCTTAGTTTTGCAAACACTTGCTTTGTTATTTGTTCGCAAGGGCCGTAATCGATTAACACGACCCGGGCCACTCGGATCACCCGAGTCGTCAGAATTTCAAATCGAACACCACGAGTGGAGTCGAGAAATACAAGTGCCGTGTGCAAAACGACCCGACCCCAGTAACCCACCTCTTGGCTCGGGTTTGCTAGGAGTGATGACGTCACTTCTGTGCTAGTACCTGTAGGATAACAGCTACCAGTACAAGTCCTACGTGTTGTTTTAATGCTTTTCTTTAATGACCCAGATTGTCAGCTTCTACAATCATAACATACTTTAATTCCTATTTTGCTGTACTTATATAAGTTATTGAAAAAAAATATTAAGTTTTCGATTAAGCCACCATTTTGTCCACCCCAAGCGTATTCGTTTATTCAACCCGAGTCTGTAGGATGTGCCCATACACCAAAAAGTGGCTCGGATGACCCGAGTTGATTAATCGATTACGCCCTGCGGGGGACATTTCGCGTAGTTAGTTTTTCCGACGATAGGTGGCGCATGTTGAAATACACCACGTAACCTAGTGGGCCTAAACGGATATATTACAACGTGAGTGTATGCGAGTATCACTGTAAACATGTGTGACTATTTAACTGTGTATGTGGAGTGTGAATGTATAAGAGTGTATGGGGATGTCATTACAATGTCAGTATACAGGACCATACTGTCAGTATGTCAGTGCATAGGACTACAGTCAGTATGTCAGTACAATGGACTACAGTCAGTGCACATGACCAGACTCAGTATGTCAGTACACTGGACTAGTCAGTACATAGGACTACAGTTGGAACACAGAACTATACCATCAATATCTCAGTACACAAAACTATACTGTCAGTATGTCAGTATGTCAGTAGTCATGACTACAGTCAGTACACAGGACTATACCATACCATCAATATATCAGCACACAGGACTACACTCAGTACTCAGGACCATACCACCAGAACCATACGGTCAGTATGCCAGATTACAGTCAGTAGTCAGGACTATGCCATCAGTATGTCAGGACAGAGAACTAGTTAGTAGACAGAACTATACCACCAGTATGCCAGTACTCAGGACCACAGTCAGTACACAGGACCATACAATCAGTATGTCAGTACACAGGACTAGTCAGTACACAGAGCTAGTTAGTACACATGACTAATCAGTACAATAACGTCAGTACAAAGGATTACAGTGTCTACACATGACAATACTGTCATTACACAGGACAATACTGTCGGTAGCTCAGTACACAGGACTATGCAATCAGTATGTCAGTACAAAGGACTACCATCAGTACACATGACCATGGCATCAGTATGTCGTCAGTACACAGGACTACAGTTAGTACGCATAACTATACTGCCAATATGTGTTTAGGCCCACTGGTTCAGTGGCGACACCAATGGCAATTGTTTGAACCACAAAATCGCAATGTCCCCCATTCTATGCTGGAACTCCTTGGCTACCGGCTTATGCCGGACGACTCGATGGAGGTCATGTACGCTTCTGTTCCCCCAATATCTGCCTCACTCGCACATAATACGAACAGGGGAAGTGAATTCAACGTGACTGTTTCATGAGACCCCTTTATTCACCTCACACCTCTGATGACTGCTATATTAACGCCACTACAGTTAATTTGTAAACCTATAATATAAAAAAATCATACTGAAGTGGGGCATGTGTGTCTGACACACCCTCATGACACTATTAAACCACCTGGACACATTTGTCTTCATTTGTGCCGTTATTCGTACATTACTCCTATTGTCTCCGACTTCGAAGGAAAGGCAGCCTTCCGTCACAATAATGAGAGAAATGATACAAAACCAGGCCAAATACAATGTCCTAACTCGTGTCTGTGATGGTTTTCCAACAGAAGAGTGCATTCACTGGCTCGAATAGGACATCAACTATTGGGTATCTTCGGAGTCAGTTTTGCTGAGTCATCGGCTATAACACTGCGCATGTGTCACTTGAATACGATGGCGTTTTCTACTCGACCAAAAGACAGCAGTATCCTTCTATAAAGTCAATAGAATACAGTTCTATTGTGAATAGTAAGCTAGCTGTGTGCATATGGAGTAAAAGGTGAAATTACACAGGCGCAGGCACCATGATAGTCCTTTTTGATGAGTCATCAGGTATACAACTGTGCATGTGCCACTTTAGTACAATGATACCCTCTGTTCAACCAACAAACACTAGCATCATCCTATAAAGTCAATAAAATACAGTTCTATATTGAATAGTAATCTAGCTATATACATATGGAATATATAAACGGAGAAATACATTTGATAGGCACATGCACCATAATAGTCGTTTTTGCTAATTGTGCTGTCACATTACAACGCATCGCGCAAATGTACGTTGACGTATGTGAATTTTTGTCGCAATGTCGGGATACGTCTAACGTACGTTTAGCGTTTCTCCAGCGTGTCTTGGCGTATGTAACCTATGATGCGTAGTTCTGGCGATCAAATAATGTATATAATGTGCACCGGCATTCTGTGAACGTACAATGAGCGTAATTTGAGCATTTTTCGCCGGGAGGTATGTTAGCCATACGTTTATCATACATTGGCCATACGCTGTGTATACGGTATGTATATGTCCAACTTTGCCCCCCACGCCGAAAAGTTAGATGCTTCTCGACGTAAAAAAAGTGATTTTACGCGTTGGCGCCACGCTGGCGAGATGCATCGTAATGTGACAGGGTCATAAGTCATCGGGTATACTATTGCACATGTGTCATTTTAATACAATGGCGCTTTCTACTCGCCCAAAAGACACTATCATCCTCCTATAAAGTCTATAGAATACAGTTCTATTGTGAATAGTAATATAGCTCTGGGCGTATGGAATAAAAGGCAAAAGACATTAAAGGCACCCACAATAGGCCTCGTGGGTGGTATAAGTGGATTCTGAAGAACTCCAGTCTTCGGCTCTGACCCATTTGAAATCGCTCCACTCACTTGGGCTATCGCGTACGTCTTCATGTATGTGGAAATGTATCTTTCGATCACAGTACTGATGTGGGATGTGCATTCACGTGACTTCCGGAGCTCCGAGTTGTATGCAAACAAAACATTAAATCAATTATTTACCAATAAACCAATAAACAAATTATCAGTAAAACTTCTCTAAATCGACCGACCATGGCACCGACTTTAAATGGTCCATTTAGGGAGGTGGTCGGTTTAGCGAGGTTATTTTATCGTTACAATGGGCAATCGTTATGGGCAATTGTTTCGGACCCAAATAAAGTGATCGATATAGGGGAGTGGTCGATCAGTGGAGGTGGTCGGTTAGGGAGGCTTTACTGTATAACTTTTGGAAACTTAGTAGATATAATAAAACCGGCCCTTGATGCGCTAGCACTTGTGCCTGATTGAGGTTTTATTTCCTAGCAACATCTGAGGTAATATCAGGACAGGTACCCACTGTTGACAATATTAACTTAGTAGTGTTGTCCTGCTACAATGCTATGTACCGTATCATCAGAAGGGATATATTGATAAAATAGCCGACTCAATATCAATATCCTGACCTGGAGACAACCAGGTATTGCCTGAGCCGACTGACGCCGAAAGTAATTGCCTGGTCCGAATAAGGCAAGGCTGTGATAAGTATCGACTTTGTAAGTCTTTGGGTTGATTCAGGTGGGGATCACTCTTTCAACTCTACCCATTCAACCATCTCCTCTACCCACTCAACCATCCCATCCAGTGCTATCAATTGAAGTACTGACAGTGTGTAAAGTCCGCGGCTCGAATATGTGGTTGTGTAGGCAGGCTATAGTGAAATCAATACAGGCAAAGAGAAAGGAAGAGTATTAAGAGTGAAAGAAGAGAGAGAGTCAAACCCTCAGGTTTATTATTTATATGGTACATGGATCCTGTATAGTGTATCACCCCACCCCATTCTTCCAATGATAAACAAGCATTTCTAGCTCCACCAATGAGAAACAAGCATTCCTGATCCCCATGGTTATAGTGATCTGCCCACCACCACCAAGCTGTGTGGCTCCCCTGGGCACCACTTGCCTTGAGCATGCATGTGGTGATTCTGACTAGCAGAGGGGGAAGGGGGGAGTGGGTAGGGCTCTGAGTGCCCCTTACACACTATCTTACTAGCACCAGAATGTCTATTTACCAATCAATAAAGTACCACCAGCAACTACATAAACACATCTAAGCACCTGTCATGTATACCTGTTTCACAAATAGAACATTTGCATTCCCCCACCAATGCATCATTATCGGAATATTTTACAAGTGGAAGCATGCGCTCTACCCACTCAACCATCTCGTCCAGTGCTCTAAATCGAATTGCTCACAGTGAAAGCAAACACTGTACCTACTCAACCATCCAGTGTTGTCAATTAAAATGCTGACACTGATATAGATTAAAAGATGGTTGTAGTTTGTTGGAGTTGTATGTCCTAGCAACATATATGATCATATCAGGATAGGTACCGACTTGTGACAGTGCCCACGCATGGTGACTTAATAGACCTGACTCAGTCACATTATCCTGCTACTGAGCTAACCACTCCTTGCCCTATCCTAGTAATGCCGAACGCCAGGCTAAGTATCAATTTTGTATGTCATTGGTTTGACTCGGCCGAGATTTCAACTCCCGACCTCCCACATGGGAAGCCTGCGCTCTACCGATTCGGCCACCGCGTCCGGTCGATTTGAAGATGGAGAAATGCTGTCACACCCACTGGTGTGACTAGGAGAGGCCCTCCTCCCCGCTCCTCTCACCAATACCTATTCCCCAGGCCTGCTGCTCGGGTGCCCGGCTACGCCATCTCAATCCTTACAATGCGATCAACATTGAAACGGTGGGCAGAGATCAATAATCTCTCTCCCTGACCTTTTATTAAGGATCTGGATGCTGACCTTTTAGGAACAATCTTGTTGATGTATAGCGAATTAATTAGCTAACTGGCAGTTGCTACTTGTTTTTAAAACCCGCCTTTTCCTTCCTCACCTCCATTTACCCAATTGAGAGCTGTGCTAATCAACACCCATATATACACATATATTTTATATATATATATATATATATATATATCTATGAGTGGTGATTAGCACTTGACCATCCAGTCTGATGAAAATGAGAGGTATCATTTAGCTTCTTCCAAAGATACAAGGCAACAAACCAATCTGATTGGTCGGGAACAAAAGCCTTAGCTTGACCGCCTTAAAACCTACCAAGTTGCATAGTCCAGTGGTTTTGAGTTTCTGTCATTATTATTATAGATATATACATTAGGTTGATTGTTATAATCTACCGTACTTTTAGTTTGAAGTAACTTTGATTTTAAAAGCGCAATCACGCACAATTAATCTGAACAAGTATGGACAACTTTGACATTATAGGCTTTAGGAATAACAAGTTCTATTAAAATAGATTCATTATTCCGTTCTATGCAGCAATAAAAGCCTGATAAGTGCACCAGTATTTAAGTTGGATATGGGCCACTCTCCTGAAAACTGGCCAGAAGTGTCACATGGAGAGTTACAATCTAATATTTGAATTTTTAACATTTCTTTGGTTGCAAATGAAAGCTGGAAATCTCCCCTTTACATCTATGTAAAATATAAATTGATGAGATAAAAAATAAAGGTGTAGTCCATGATTAAGCTATGTCTTATGGCAGTATAACATGTGTTGCTCAGATGTAACACATGTTTAGGGCACCACACAGTCTACTTAATAAAAATCTAAGCAGAATTAAATAATTTCATACTTAGAAGCATATTAATCATGGTGTAATATATAGAAATATGTAGTGCTTATATTGATAAAAAAAAAGTATTTTCCAGCCATGCTTTATTCACTGAATAATTAGTGTACAATATTTGTGTGGCATCCAGACACCACTGGTTACACATGTGACCGAAATTTGTAATGTTATTTCTGAAGACAACACATTTTATTTTTGTAAATTTAAGCATGCATACATGTTAATAAATACTTCCTTTTTGATTCGGGAACTGTTCTGTTTGATATATCAATGCAATACAAGATGATAGATAGTAAGGATTCAACCATGTCCCATATGTCATGTTACAAATGGTTGACTGTAAAATGGGTTTTCTTTTGTACAAAAACAGTTCATAACTAAAAGGACCAAAGTTGCACATACTTTATTTTATTTCCCTTATTTCTTTCAGCAAATCTGAACATGAATATGAAAAGTTTAAGGACAAAAATAAGTAGGAAGTTTTTTTGTTGATGTTTTAAAATCCCATCCCATGCTGTCCAGTTTTCAGGAGAGTGACCCATATGTGTAATCAAATGAAGATAATTGTTTTAGCTTTGCAAATTTGATGATTTGCAAATTTGATGATTTGTAGCTTTACATTGATGTCAAAATTTGAGCCCAGGTGAAGGCCGATATCCCTCTTACGTGTGCATCTGAGTGCCTCTAGGTTGGGGTTTGCTACCTTTAGCTCAAACTAACCGATATCCAGGTTGGTCAGCATGTTAGGTGCTTGTACTATGTTTGTTTGTTGTTGTTTTACATCCTAGCAACATCTAAGGTCATATCAGGATGGGTACCGACTTGTGACAGTGCGCACTCATGGCGACTTTATAGTGCTGTCCCACTTGGAAACCAGGCCGCCAGCACCATGACCTGATATCCCACTCAGTCACATTATCCTGACACTGAGCACACCAGTCCTTGCCCTATCCTAATAATGCCGAGTGCCTGGCTAGGAAGCGACAAGTATCAATTTTAAAGTCATTGGTTTGACTCGACCGGGATTCGAACCCACGACCCCACGATCTACCAGCACGGGAGACGGACGCTCCAACCCACTCGGCCACCCCGTCTGGTGCTTGTACTATGAACACAGTATAATGGAGTAACAATTGTGGTTACACAACAGCAAGTAAAAGCAGATATACAGGATACCTTCAGTGTAAATAATATTTACATAAAAATATCTTGTACTCCATGACACAAGAAGGGTAACATGATGTGATTCTCATTCGCTTAGTGCTGTGATAATATATTTAACCGAGTGACGTTAGCATGGTGTCTAAGTAGGGCAACACTATAAAGCCACCGGGAATATGCACACTGAGAAGTCAGTGCCTGTCGTGAAGTGAATCTTATATGTCATCTGGTGCTCGGTATTCCTATGATACGGCAAGGGATAATATAACTGACTGAGTCATATATTGTGATATGGTGCCGGCAGTATGGTATCACATTAATGCCACACTGATATTACCTCAAACATTTTAGGAAGCACAACACAAAAGTAATCATATGGGTCATGGCTACGATCATAAACCCACTACTCCCACACCCCAGTATGCTAGCGTCAACCACCAGCGCTATCCAGTCAAGGTCAAGGTTACCAAGGTCAAGGTCACCATCATCATTGTGCATGCGCACATGACCTCTAGTGCGAGGGTCAGACGGTGGCAAAGCTCAGGTTGCCTAACAAATCAACCTCTGCTCATTAGCCATGTCTGCGCTGCCTAACGAAGTCTATCAGTTCATCTCGCCGACACAAGCCAGCTGGGGAGATAGAGCTTGTGGGTTCTGCAAGAGGCTGTGGCTGTTTGGGGCAGCTTATAATTATATCAATGACCTTGAAAGGTGGCACCCCTGTGATCCCAGGCCTGACACTTTTAAACTCACTTTGAACCTATAAGCACATGCTTACTGACAACCAAAGTCAGAAAGGGTCTGGCCATACATCTTATAATATTACTGGATGCCCGGCTGTCATGAACACCAGATAATACTAGAAAACGCTTCCTCTTCATCTCACTCCCTAATCCAGCCCTTAAACAACCCTTAAACAAACTCCTAAGGAATAAAGGGAAGACAAGTCACACAGATTAATAGTGAAGAAGTTGTGCTTTATTGGCATCAACTCCCATACACCTACTAGTGACCTATCACCCACACCCCTTACCTTCTGTCCAAACAGAATCTCATTACTTCTTTTAGCCTGTATAAGAATCAGTGCCTACAGCCAATTGAACCGGAGTCACTTGGGTGTTGCACTCAACTCAATTTAGATATATGAATTTTGCTAGCATCAGACAGCGTGTCTGGGGTCCTGCTCTAGAGTAGTTGTGTCTCACTCAAGAGCCAGGAGTAGAATGATCTCTCTTTAGTGTGTCTGAAGCAGAGTCTTGAATAATTAATGAATCTCAAAATGAGGCTAGTGTGGTCAGAGGGCCAAGAGGGCATAGGTGACTGGGCAGTCCCACAGCCAGCCAATCAGGCACCGCCACAGCCGGGATGGGCGCCAGCTCCCAGTGGTGGTGGCTGTCACTCAACCCAGCTGCAGGTGGTGCTCTGGGTGCATATGCAGATTAGGCTGGTGGGCCCACCCCGTGGTCATGGGTGGACAGGTAGCTGCAAATAGTTACAATAGATCTCTGTTAAATGGCATTTTCTCCAATTGCACTCTTTATGGATGCATAGAGAAACATGTCAACAATCATGTACCGTCTCTTATATAGGAACATCTCTTCCTTAATTTCAGGCATCATGTATGAACATATATTTCACATAGCTTATATCATGTCACAATGGGAGTGAGACATTATTGCTTTTAGTTTACATAACCTTGTCCTGACTCCGTCATCCAAGAATAATAATGCTCTCTGCCAATATATAATTCCGAACCGAAAATCCGTATATTTTTACAATTTGTTTCGACACCATTTTCTGACAGTGGAAGCAAAACTGCGCATTCGTTTGCAAAGGTTCCTAAAATGTAGCTGATTTGATCAGGTTGATTCGTTGGTTGTTAGAACTTTACGTCCTGGCAACATCTAAGGTCATTTCAGGATGGGTACTGACTTGTGATGGTGAACACTCATGGTGACATTATAGTGCTGACCCACTATGGGTGTAATCGATTAATCAACTCGGGTCACCCGAGCCACTTTTTGGCGCATGCCCATATCCTACAGACTCGGGTTGAATAAACGAATACGCTTTGGGTGGACAAAATGGTGGCTTAATCTAAAACTTAATAGTTTTTTTCAATAACCGATATATGTACAGCAAAATAGGATTTAAAGTATTTTATGATTGTAGAAGCTGACAATCTGGGTTATTAAACAAAAAAGCATTAAAACAACACATAGGAGTTGTACTGGTAGCGGCTATCCTACAGGTACCAGCACAGATGTGATGTCATCGCTCCTAGCAAACCCCAGCCAAGAGGTGGGTTATGGGGGTCGGGTAATTTTGCACACGGCACGAGTATTTGTCGACTCCACTCGTGGTGTTCTATTTAAAATTCTGACGACTCAGGTGAGCCGAGTCGCCTGGGTCGTGTTAATCGATTACGGCCTGGGAGACAAGGCCCCCAGCACCATGAATTGATATCCCACTCAGTAAAATTATCCTGACACTGAGCCAACCAGTCCTTGTCCTATCTTAATAATGCCGAGCATCTGGCCAGGAAGCGACAAGTATTAATTTCTAAGGCCTTGGTTTGACTCGACCATGGTGATTTGTCAAGGTCCGACACAGAGACAAGGAAGTGTAGGTAAGCAGTTTATTCAGTTACAGTTTCTTCAGATAATGTCCGGGCACACTCCTAAGGAGCATTGGTGGGTGGGCGGAAGAACAATCAGTGGAGAAGCATCATGTGCCAGCTCGCCGAGAAGTGCAGGGAACGGTGGTGCACCAGCTTATATCTAGAATATATGATCCGAAAGCTCACTGATCAATTGGGTGGATGGAAGGCAGACCAGTACATCCACCCGCGAGCGAGTAGAAATTGTATCAGTCGGGGGTGGGGGGTGGGGGGTGGGGGGTGGGGGTGGGGGGTGGTGGTGGTGGAAGGGGAGGCATGGCGTTCCCTCTCAATCTAATGACCGAGCGCGGTGGCCGAATTGGCAGAGTGCAGGTGTCCCATGCGGGAGATCGGGAGTTCAATTCCTAATTGAGTCAAACCAATAACTTATAAAATTGATACTGGTCGCTTCCTAGCTTGGCACCCATCATTAATAGGATAGGCCAGTGTCAGGATAATGTAAATCAGGCCACCAGCACCATGATTTCCCAGCGGGGCAGCACTATGAAGTCACCATGAGTGCATAGTGTCACAAGTCGATACCCTTTCTGATACGACCTTAGATGTTGCCAGGACATAAAACTCCAACAAACAGACAAAACAAATTGAATCAAATCCAACGCTAACATTGCAACCGATTGTGAAATCCCAGTTGCTTATTTGGAAGAACTCCCATAATGCATAATGGAGTGGATCCATAATGGAACACTACACGCATGCAATAAAAGTGCCTTCTCCAATACCCCTCACCCAGGAAGCGCACAGCAACAACCCAGATGGTGCAAGTCTGCATGGAGCCAGGCTTGACCACGGTGCAGATTGGCGTGGTTAGGCCACTCATGTCGCCACTGCACAAGTTCTGTAGTGGCGCATCATGTATAGAATACCTACGTATGTCAAACATAGGCAAATTGGCCTCTGAGCTGCTCGGAAGACAGTATTACACTCAGTTTTTTATAGTTCCTTGTAGTTTCGCATCTGGAATATAAGCATAGTCTCGTAACATATCTTAAACAGTAATCAAACGATCGGACCGCTCGGCAGCGCTCAACCAACAATTTCGAGCGCTGCCGGAGCAACACTGACATGAAGGGCCCTAGGTTGCATTTACGGAGGCACTACACAGGTGCCAGCGGCCATTATCGTGTCAAGCGTCAAACAGCATTGGACAGGCCTGAGCGGCACCTCTTCGAAGCCCATGGAGAGTAAACCCAGTGTCTCTGCCTAGCGCCATGAAGGAGGCCATAGTGAGGGCCCGTTTCAGGACCGGAAGGGACAACGGAAGACAGCCAACATCACCAATGCATAATGGAGTGGATCCATAATGGAACACTACACGCATGCAATAAAAGTGCCTTCTCCAATACCCCTCACCCAGGAAGCGCACAGCAACAACCCAGATGGTGCAAGTCTGCATGGAGCCAGGCTTGACCACGTTGCAGATTGGCGTGGTTAACAACGCTGCCACTACTAGTTGGCGCCACTCCTATACAACTGTTGTGGTGTGTGTGCGCGATCATAATAATAGAAATGGACGCAGACGTCACTAGCCGCAATGACGTCATTAGCCCCAAATCTGGCCACTGGAAGCGAGGCTAGGAAGTGACAAATATCAATTTGTAAGTCATTGGTTTGACTCAACCGGGGTTCAAACCCATGTGTTTTGTCAAGACGGAAGACACGTCTGGTTTTCGTGATTGAACATGTCTATAATACATATAGTCCAGAGGATTAAGTCCCATCTGCAGCCAAATCGTGCACTTTGTGATACAAGTATGGAATTTGGCACACAGTTACTATGGCCCATAACAGTTTATTTCAAAACTGGACCCCAACTGGATTTGACCTGTGACGGCCATGGTGGCCATTTTTCAAAATGGCCGACACGCAAATGTTCAATGTTGCATATCTCGGCAAATAATACAGATATCAACTTGATTTTTCTGTCTATACCTATGTTTTCAGGGCCACAGAATCCAAATACAACATTATTTTCAAAATATCTTGTGTCAGCCATTCTGTTTTCCAATATGGCCACCATTTTTAGTTAAAATTGACAGTGTTCTTAATATCTCGGCTCAAAATTTGATATACACTTGATTTTTGCATCTATACTTATGTTTTGGGGGCTAAGGAATCCAAATATTACATTATTTTCAAAATATCTTGTGTCAGCCATTTTCCAATATGGCCACCATTTTGAGTTAAACTTTATTGTTTTCTTAATATCTTTGCTCAAAATAAAGACTTGATGGTTTTGTTTATACCTGATTTCAGGGGCAAGGAATCCGATGGTAACAATATTATTGATGTATTTTATGTAGTTTCTTGCTTCTTCCACAATTGTTATCATTTAGCATCATCATTTTGTGATTGGTTGCCATAGTAGAGTACATAGAGATAAACACACTATGTTTATTTATGCTATTTCTCTTAGGGCAATCTCTTATTGTAATATCGCACTTATGTAGGCATACCATATTTTTTCCCTTTTCAGATTCCCCTTAAGATAGAAGAAAATGGCAATGGCATTGAAAATGGTGAAAAGTGACACTCCTCCTCCAACTCTACCAACCATAGATTGGAGTAACTATTTTCTCTGTGAACAAGTAACAGATGAAAAGTTGACTTGTCCTTTGGATCATGTATTTGGTAGTGCTGGATGCAAAACACTAGTTAAAAATCTTCCTGCCTTGTATGAGATTGGCAAGTTGCCATCCTCCATAAAACTGGAATGTCTAGATGATGGTGATGGTCTTGAATCCACATTCAGACAGAACCATGCCAAGTATCATAAGAGCTGTAGTCTAAAATACAATGACAAAAATATACAACGAGCAACAAAACACAAACGTAGTCCTGAGATGCCTGAGAAGTTTACACAACAGAAGATATCAAAGTCTGATCATGCAGATACAAATAACTGTCTCTTCTGCAACAAACCTGGAACATCAGCTAAGCCTCTCCACAATGCCAATGCAGCCACTAGAGATCTAGAAACAAAAGTAAAACAATGTGCCATTAACCTTCAAGATCAGCTTCTATTATCCAAGCTGAGTAGAGGTGATGTTGTAGCTATAGAGATGAGATATCATCCTAAATGTTTGGTAACTCTCAATAACAGAGATTGTGCTCAGTCGAGTACATCACAGAAGGGGACTCCCCCACATACAGCCAGTGACACTGTTTTTGCAGAACTACTCTCCTACATGCAAGACATCTTGGATAGTGATGAGGCAAAGCCAGTGTTCCAAACTATATACATCTCGGCTACATCAGCTAGAAAAGGATGCTCCATTTAGCATTCATGTGACTCGATTCAAGAATAAGATACTTAGCTACTTCCTTGAGTTAAAGGCACACAGTGAGGGGGCGTGACATTCTACTAGTGCCAAGTTGAATGGCTGGCAAATCTATTAGGCAAACATGTCAACTCAATGGAGAAACTGAGGCAGTCATAATGTCACGTGTTGCAGATATTATCCGCCGTGATGTGTTCAGCAATAAATGTCCATCATTTGATGGTACATTCGGAGGCGAATGCCGGCATAGATCAGTACCATCGTCGATACTTACTCTTGTTTCCATGATACTCCATGGCACCAGCATCAAGAATGAAGCAACTTATCAATCACAAGCAGCACTGTCTCTCTCACAACTGTTACTGCATAACTCTGTTCGCCATCTGAAAACAGAATCAACAGATACCAGACACAGCCGAGATCGTGAACCTCCACTGCCTCTGTCCCTTGGAGCATATGTGCATTCCAAGACTAGACCCAAGGAAATGATTGATACGCTTTACAAAATAGGAGGCTCTGTAGCATATGACAGTGTTCTCAGTATGACTGCTGATCTGGCAAACACTGCTATCAACCACTTTGAATCAATAGGAGTGGTTTGTCCACAATCCCTCAAGATTGGCCTATTCACAACATCAGCGGTAGACAATATAGATCATGACCCTACCTCAACTAGTGCTCACCCATCATTCCCCGGGACATACCCACTGAACAAGCGTGTGCCCCACTGACCAAGGCAAACCGCAAGATTTCAAAACTGCCAAACGACTACACAACAGTACCAACTGTTTTGGCAATCAAGGATCCACCCATTCCAGAAATAAATGAGCTCAAGAAACCCAATTCTGTAGTTGATCTTGTAGCAGAAGCTCAGTGGTGTCAACATGACTGCGATGCCATCAGTGTTACACAAGACAACCCAAACGAGGAAGGCAATGAAAAGGACAGAATGCATGTATCATGGGCCACTTATCATGCTAACCATCAAAGTGAGAATAACAGTCAAACAGCAATTAGCACACTACTGCCATTATTCCCCGATGACTCCAAGTCAGTTGCAATGATAAAAAATTCAATGGATGTTGTGAGGAAAGCTGTCACTATCGTCAACCAAGGACAAACCCCATCATAGCCTCCGACCAACCCTTGTACAAAATTGCCAAGGGCATTCAATGGGCATGGCCTGAGGCATATGGAGAAGACTCCTATGTGGTGATGTTGGGTGGGGGGGGGCTTAATATCAAGATAACATTGATGAAATGCTTGGGAGACCTACTTGATGGGAGTGGCTGGACATCAGCTATAGCACAGGCTGAAGTAGCTAATCCTGATACCGCAGATAGCTTTCTCAAGGCTTCCAATGTAAAGAAGACAGCAAGGGCTCACCAAGTGACCGGTTGTTCACTCTACAAACTCCTGCAAGATGCCTACACCGAAGACAGGACTGATGTAAGTCTAGACGTTTGGTGCAACCAACGAAGCGCAACCAGTGCCCAGTTCAAGTATTAGGATCTAATCTTGAACGCTGATCTAACTATCCTGACATGGGACACAGCCATCCATAAAGGAAACTATGTACAAGGCTATGATATGTAAATAGGAGTAGGCTAGTCTAATAATAAGAGTAGAACAAAATAAAATACATATATGCCAAGAAAATCCAAAAAAACTAACATAGGCAACTAACCATACCAACCAACTATCTATCTGCTACTGAAATGCAGGCAATCAAATTACTTATCAGCAGCTACTGTGTGGTAAGATAACACCAACACTACAACTGGCCAGCATTGAAAACAAGCCTTGGTACCCGGGCTTATATGCTATGGACAGTATAGATACAGCCTAAAAAAAAAAATAGAAAAAAAAAGAAGAATGTTGAGGCCCTGTCTGCATTGCAGTGGATCTTTTCATGCCCTAGACCATTACCATTACGCACGGGCAGTCTCTGTTCATCTACGGGATACACTGACACTACACAACAGGCATCCAACTATATACTCGGAGTTCTACAAGGGTAACTTCACAGCGAACAGATCTAATCATCCTTTCTCAAATATATCCTTAGATGAGAGCCACGAGCAGAACAACACTTCTGTCAAGGATGAAGGTGGAGCAGTCGGCCTGACTGAGAAACCGACAGCCCTACTAAGATGGATGGTAGCAGGTCCTGAAATGACCTGGGTTGTTACAGAGTTCATTGGTGGATTACACAAGACAGGTGCAGATACACAGACTCATCATGATGAAGATACACCAGGTAATTTGATTATAATAATTAGTATACTGATCCACAATAACCATGCATTGTTGTCAACCATGCGACCATGCATTAGGAACAGAGTAAGGGGACAAAATACTAAAATATTGTAACCTTAAAATGGTAAAACTTGAAAACATTAGGAAATAAAACGTTAATATTATTTAGCTAATATTTTCTACAATTTTTACCATGTGTTATATTGTGAAACATGAAAAACGTGCTTATGTATATTCCATTCATGTTTTATATTACAGGAAAACAAGCAACTTTCCTCCGTGACATCAAGTCCCTGGTGAACACTATGTCAGACATGGGTAACCCATTTATGGACACTTGTGGAGATCTACTGGTTCTTGACACTAGAGTGGTTGCTGATTGTACCATTGTAGATTCCATCCAAAAGATTAACTATCTAGGACAGGAAAGGTGTGCCAGCTTCTTCCAAGACTGCCTGATTGACGCACAAAGCTCCTTCATGACACCATCACAAAAGCAAAACTCCCACTCTTTGCAACTTCCCACAATTGAGAGATTAATGTTGGTCATGTATGATTGTGGGTGCCCTGAAAGTAATATTAATAGTGAAAGACAGATGTTCTTCACTCAGAAAGGCAGAGCCATTGAAAACATTCCACCAACCAAAGACGCACTAGCCCAGCATCTGTTGCGAGTAGGATACAGGGCAGGTCATGTATGGGATCAAGCAATGATCAAAGCACCACAGTTACCAAGTCCAGCAGACTTTGGGTGGACCTGGGAGACGTTCAATGCACAGTGGAAGATGAAATGGATAACTCTTCCACCTGCTGGTGAAGCATGTCGTGCAGTCAAGTGTGGTTGTACCACAAGACATGTATGCAGAGGACAGTGTAAATGCAAGAAGGCAGACTTACCATGCACAACGCTATGCGTGTGCCATGGATGTGAATGAACATTTGACAATGTTTCTACAAACATATCTTGAGTACCAACATGCAAAATATTGTCAAAATTAGTTGGATCCCTTGGCCCTGAAAACATATGTATAGACACGAGCAAGGATATATCATCATTTTGAGCCGAGATATTAAGAAAACTATCAATTTGAACTCAAAATGGTGGCCAGATTGGAAGACAAAATGGCTGACAAGATATTTTGAAAATAATTTCATAATTGGATTCCTTGGCCCCCATAACATAAATATAGACACAAAAATCAAGTGTATATCATTATTTTGAGCAAAGATATTAAGAAGACTATAACGTTTAACTCAACATGGCAGCCATATTGGAAAACAAAATGGCTGACACAAGATATTTTCAAAATAATGTCATATTTGGATTCCTTGGCCCTGAAAACATAGGTAAATACCCAAAAAATCATTCATATCTGTATTATTAGCCAAGATATGAGACATTGAAAATTTGCATGGCGACCATTTTGAAAAAATCAGGTCAAATCCAGTTGGGGTCCAGTTTTGGAATAAACTGTTATGGGCCATAGTAACTGTGCGCCAAATTTCATACTTGTATCACTAAGTGCACGATTTTTTGCTAATCCTCTGGACTATCAGTGCCTACAGCCCATTGAACCAGAGTCCAATGGTTGTTGCACACAGCGCAGTGTTGAAGTGCTTCTTTCCGTACTCCTAGACTGAGTGTGTCTCTGCATAGCAAGTGCAAGGAGTATAAGGTGTCTGGGCTCACACAGCCAGCCAATCAGGCACCCCCTGCATCCTGGGTGGGGGCCACCCAAGATGGGCACCCAGTGCATGTGGTGTCCATAATGTATGCAGAATGGCTGGTGTGCTTGCCCAGCGGTCCTGTGGTAACAAGTAGTTACAGTAACAAGCAGTTACAGTTACAGCAAATATATATAGATGCTCCCGCTCCATTTGCATCCTTTCTGGTGCATGGAGGGAACATTTCTGTAATAAGTAACAGTATCTTTATATCTGGACATCAAATCACAATCACGGTCATGGCGCGTCATAACATTTACACATAGCATTCTTATGTCACACAGTGAGTGTGTGTCCATTGCTTTGTTATTACATAACAATGGTCCCCAAATCCATTGACCGAGAGATTGATATTTTTCCCAAGTCGTCTATCTTGACCGAAATACCGTATATTTTTACAATGGGTTTCTTGGTGGCGCCACCTAATGCCATTTTGCACCATTATATGGTTGTCACATGACCTTTGTTTCCAATTTAGTCAAATGAATGGGATAATTCACAGCCTCATGCAGTGCTATCTGATTATACATGTCTGTGTTAGCATTAACTGGTTGGGATGGCCAAATCAGTATGTAGTGGCCTGCACTGACCTCTCAGGCAAGGAGCCGCATAGACAGGTAGGTGTGGGTAGTGTGTTGATATCAGGGAGCCTAGGTGGTGTAATGGTTAGCACACTGGCCTGGAATGCAAAGAGATGTGGGTTCGAGTCCCGCTCTAGGCACAATATTTCCCATTTTCATCACCCCCACGACACTGGTTGGCGTGACCAGCATCCTGTACAAGCTACGCGCTGTATAGTTGTTGAACCTAACCTGTGTATGTAAGTGCGTTGCATTGCCTATATGTATGTAATTGTAAGCATTAAAAGACTTACAATTCCAGCGGGACGAGTGTAGTGGCCTGCACTGACCTCTCAGGCAAGGAGCCGCATAGACAGGTAGGCGTGGGGAGTGTGATGATATCAGGGAGCCTAGGTGGTGTAATGGATAGCACACTGGCCTGGAATGCAAAGAGATGTGGGTTCGAGTCCCGCTCTAGGCACAATATTTCCCATTTTCATCACCCCCCACGACAAGTATTTAACGCTGCCATAGAACACACATGTATGAAATCAGCTCAAATGTTTAATCTCCGGAAAGCAGTACATTGCAAAGAAATAGGAACATCATGCCCAGAGCAGGTTTTCAAACTCTTTTTCCTGCTATTCCTGGGCGAGTGTCCAAAGTATTAAATATGCAACACCCCCATCACACCAAACTAGTTCTCAAAACGTAAGCCCATGTTCTAAAACCGTCTGTGGTCGGGGTAGAACGTGGCTGCAAGACAATTTTGGGCATGCTCAAAGTTCTGGAGCACCATTCCGTTCTAGCCCATCCATTCCATTTGTAAAAATACCATAAAAAGTTGCTAATATGTCCATTCCATTCACACACAGTTTGGGTCTGTTCAGCAAGATTTTCAAGAACGTAGTGAGAACTAGTTTGGTGTGATGGCGCTATTACACAGGTAAAGCTTATTCTATTTAACGATGCCTCTAGGGCACATTGATTTTCATATCATCTGCTATTGAACGTCAAACATATGGTCATTCTGATATATCACTTTGGAGGAAACTAGCTGCCACCACATAGGCTACCACATAGGCTACCCTTTCCGATAAGCAGCAAGGGGTCTTTTAGATGCACTTTCCCACAGACAGGCATCACATACCACATCCTTTGATGAACCAGTTGTGGATTACTGGTTGGAAGAGAAAATATCCCAAACTGCAAATGGCTAGGCTCCTAGTAGATACAAGATTCACCCCGTACTGCTGCAGTAGGGGTGCAAACCAACCCTATGTAAAAGCTGTCGAAAATGCGGGTCAAAGAATTGAGAGCCTAATTTCACAATCTAAGAAGCAACAATTATTCTTTACATATGTCTTATTAATAGCCCGCTACCTTTGAGTTGAAAAATATAATATAATATCTAGTTTAATAAGATTTAAAAGTGAAATCGACGGCGTTCTGCAGCTGCCATCTTGTCTTTTTGCATTCTCGCCCATTTCACCAACTCTGTGCCTATAGAAGTATCCATTTGATACTGGAGGCAGGCATTCTACTCTCTGTTCCATACTAAAGCTATTTTCGCCCGTATTTAGACTACATTGTCGTTCACCCGTGTACTGCGAGTACCGGGTGAATCCTTTATCTAGGCTCCTAGATGCAAGTACCCTACCAAACATCTACTTGTTTATATAGCATTGCACCTTGGCTTAGCTAGCACACTTATGATACAGCGCAGCTTTCACAAACCCCAGTAGGCCTACCTGGGAGGCTAAGCAGACCACACCATCTCAGCAGATGACCGGAAGTTAACAGGTACAACCTGCAAGTCATACTTCCGGTTACATATGTATGAGAAATGGAAATGAGGCACGGTGGTGAGTTGATTCAGTGACCTACTACATCCGGGTGACTGTTAGTGTTACCAAAGACAATGTATGAAAAGACACGGCACTTAGCGCTTTCATATAGGAATTTCTTAAATAATCATGCAGTGGTGCCATCCCATGGCAAACACGGTGCATTGTCTTTGATCAGGTGCTATAGTAGTTTTTCTTACTCAGACATAAACAAAAATTTGATTCATGTATGGCACAGATTAATGTGATTAAAGTATGTTTGAACTTTACTACACTATAATAATTGTTTTCATTAGTAATACAAGGAGATAATACATGTATAGCCCAGATTAAAGTGCTTAAAGTATGTTTGAACTTTATTACACTATAATAATTGTTTTCATTAGTAATATTAGGAAATAATACACTACCATTGTCATACATTGTCTTTGGTGGTACAGCAGTCAAGGTGGGTTAGGGAACCTATCCCCTTGCTTCAATGGTACAGCAGTCCGGTTGGGCATGGGGACCTGTTCAATTACCTTGTTTGCTGTATTTCACTGGAAAGCGCTGAGTGCACATCTTGTCATACATTGCCTTTGGTGTTACCCAAGCCGGGCAGTGCTGAGGTGTCGCGTATTAGCAGTGTGTAAATTCTATTAAGTGTTGGCACTGGTGCTGTGGTTGATGTAATAGGTGTAACCCATACACAACACCACCTAGCTAGTTCACCACAGCATTAATGCTGCCTCTCATTCCCTCTTCACTCATTCTCAAGGGCCGGTCACATTCACGTTAGTGGACGTAGTTGAATGTAGTGGAGGCTAATGTAGTTCAACGTAGTTCAACATAGTTCAACATAGTGCAATGTAGTGCAATGTACCGGCACCCATACTTCTCCATACTTCTCCATGATGAGAATGTGATAAGAACGTGTGTGGGCCATGAGTTCCGATTTAAGCTTTAGACATGTTCAAAAGAGAGGTATGTTTGAGGCAGCCATAGCCTCCATGATGATAACATACTCTAGCCTACTCTAGTGTACTCTAGCATACTCTAGCATACTCTAGTGTACTTCTTAATGTACTCTACCATACTCTAGCATACTCTAGCATACCCTAGTGTACTTTGACCCGCACAAAACCTTGGCCGTTCTGCAGTGGTCACATAGCCGTTAGTGGACGAAGTTGAACATTGTTGAATGTAGTGGAGGGTAACGTAGTTCACCGTAGATGGACGTACCGGGATCCATACCATAGTGTACCGGGATCCGTACCATAACGTATTTATCCGTACTATTAGTTGGGTGATCAACCAAAGCCTGCCGTACCTTAACGTAGTTTAACGTAGTGATAGCACGTTTCACCCACGTTAATCTATGTACGGATCACTACATCCACTAACATGTATGTGACTAGGGCTTGAGTCTGCCGCTCTGCTGTGGACATTTTGTGTGTTGCCATAGTTAGACTCATTATCGAGATAAATTTCAATATCTGCTCTCTTTTATCATGATTCCTTATGCTACACTTAAGATAATTATTAATTCAAAACTTTTGTTAAAGTTACATAATCCGATGATTTTGAGTTCATGTCATTTTTTTAGATAAGCATATTACGTCGATCTGTAAAGTCGACGGCTGGCATCTGTGGTTGTATAGGCAGGCTATATGAAATCAATACAGGCAAGAAGAGAAAGGAAGAGTATAAAGAATGAAAGTAGAGTGAGAGCTTGCACGCTCGGGTTTATTATTATATAGTGGTACATGGATCTGATATGGCATACCACCTGACCATTATCTCCAATTAGCAACAAGCATTTCTAGGTCCACCAATGAACAGTAAGCATTCTGGAGGTCACCATGCCTACTGTGATCTACCCACCACCACCATGCGGTGTGGCTGCTTGGCCTGCACCTGCCTGCTGTGTGTGTGTCTGTGTGGTGATCCGTGACTAACAGTTGGGGGGAGGGGGTAGTGAGTAGAGCTCTTGGGCTCCTTACACACTAACAGTAGTGCCTCATTCACACTATCTACCTAATACACAATGACTATTGACCACGAGTAAAGAATCACCAGCAACTACATAAATACATTCATGCACCTGGCCCTATACATCATTTACATTAATAGACCATTTGTACTCCTTTATAGACCATTTGCATTCCACACCCATGCGTTTCATCGGAATATTTTACAGATCGTTATAATCCTCTTAACTTTCGTTTCAAGTTTTTAAATTAGTATTTAAAATGGCCCACTTAGGATATATTTAGAGTGTTGACATGCAAGATTAAATTGGTGTGTTTGTCAAAACTCTAACCCCATAGTCTTTAGCAATAATGGGTTCTATTAAATTGACTCCTTGCTGTGAGAACAACCATGGCTAAAATACCACATTCTAACACCAGGGAAAATAGCTTAAAATAACTGTCTGAGCGGTACCCATTCAGAGATGTCATTGGCGGTGTCCCTTCTATATTTTGTATGCAAAAGGAAAGCTTGTTTTATTTAACAACGCCTCTAGAGAACATTGATTTTATAATTCGCTACACTTGGCTGTCATGTAGAGAATGCAGGAGGAAAGATAGAAAACAGACAGAAACTGGATTAAATAATATTTAATAGAAAACAAATTGGACCTTGGCAGGTGGAACAACATGTAACAGGCGGTGGCATGGCCAGAAATCATACGCTGACTGGAGTGCGTAACCAGGAGATCAGTCCCATGTGGGTTGTAGTGGATTCAGGTAGATTCAAGTCGAGGATCAGCGCTCACCCCCCGAGAAAGAGTGTGGGTGGGTGGGGAAACGATGTGTACAGTAGCAGTGTCAAGCGGAGACTGAGTGAAAAACAGAAAGGCGATTCAGCAGGAAAGGTAAACACCAGCAGCCTCATGAGCAAATTACCCATTTTAGCCTTGTGCCAACATGCACAATTCGCTACACTGGGCTGTCATGGAGAGAATGTATGAGCAAAGATTGAAAACAGACAGAAACTGGTTTAAATAATATTTAATAGAAAACAAATCGGACCTTGGCAGGTGGAACAACATGTAACAGGCGGCGGCATGGCCAGAAATCATACACTGACTGGAGTGCGTAACCAGGAGATCAGTCCCAGGCGGGTTGTAGTGGATTCAGGTAGATTCAAGTCGAGGATCAGCGCTCACCCAACAAATGAGCGAGTGCTGATGGAGCACCACTGATCTCGACATGATCCAAGTATGCTTGAACGGATCTGGTCTTCCAGGTTCCAGCAGACATCAAGGATGGCAAGGGTAGTCCAGCAGTGGCGCAAGCTTGGGCGGCACCTCGACGGAGGCTATGGAGAGTAGCTGGTCGTGTAGCGGAGAATGATGTCGGCAGGGCATAACGGAGCGTCTTGGTCAATAGACGGAGCATCAGCGGGCGTGATGTCAGCAGGAGGAAGGCAGGATCATCAGGGCTAGGAGTACCAGAGTCTATATATCGACGCCATGGTTGAACAGGGCAACAAGGTTCACCAGGGAGAGCAGGAAGCATGAATCGGAGCGGGCAAGAGGAGGCAGGGCGGGTTTTGGTTGAATAGACTAATACTCATAAGCCTGACTTAGAGATATGAACATGCTTAAATTTCAGAACGTGAGGGCTGGGAGATGATGAGACGACTAGATTGCTTTGGCGTAACAGACATAGGTAACAAATTATTAGAGCAGCTATGGGAGCCACTGGAGGAGTAGGGTTAGCAAGGAGATTCAAGATAACTCTACGGAAGCATCTAGGGAAGAGTGCTGGTGCGGGTGTGAGAACATGTAGCGAAGAGCGAATCACCGCCCTTTTCATAACTACTACTTCATAAGCATTAAAGACTGAGATATCATTGGAGAGAGATGAGCCCCAAATCTTCACTGAACTAAAGTAATTCATTACAGCTCCTGGAGAGCGGAGTGAGGTAGCTAGATAGAGGAGGAAGGAAAGGACATCATAAAGGCCTGGGGCATGGGGAGGGAAGGAATGTCTATTTGCAAATCCTAGGTAATGTCTTATATGCGACGCCTTGTTTCGCCAGGTGCGCGTGGCCAGTCCAGAATGGTACATCGAGAGGAGCAGTCGGTGGTGACTCATCGTGTAGGTTGGAAGATATAGGCAAACAACATACTATCTTCCAGGGTGGCAAGATCACATAGGATTACAATTTGAAATCTAGCAAGGTTAAAGAGAGTAATACCTTTCTTTCAACTAGGCCAAGTGAATCACAAAGTTCAGAAGCTTTAACTTTAAGACTAGTATCAATAAATGATCAACTTAACGCATCAGCCAAGACCAGATCAGTACCTGGTTTAAACTTTACCTCAAGTTAAAAATTGTTCGTTGCCAATTATAACCACAGCTGTCGGGCACATGCACATAGTATTGGATCACTGCCTCTACCTGAAGACAATACCTGTTGTGATGCTGTATTGTCTGTATTAACAATCACAAGATAATTAAGTGGATCTGGCAGCAATAACGCCGTAACTGCCTGTACTAGATTGAGCACCTCAAACTGAGCAATGTTCATCAATTTAGCTAACACGGGAGTCGGGAATTGTGCTCTGTAATAGTTAGTACTTGAGAATGCACCAGCTGCTGTTAGCATCGCATCACATTCAATGATCCAAGAGATAGGAGGTTGATTTGGAATTAACAGTACTGCATTAAAGGAAGCTGCAAACTTTTGAAACCACTCTAAATCTTTAAGGAGATCTGGATTAAATGGGAATGAACCCCTCGGTGGAGTGGCTCTTAGAGCAGTAAGTATCCTGTTTGTAAACCTAGTCACCAGCTTTATGCACTTAGCTAAATGGTTAATCTTCCCTGCAATACTTTGAAGCTCTTTCCTGGAAGCAGATGTTTTTGACTGCCAAGCAGCACAGTCGTCTAGAATTTCTTTCACCTTCCCTATTGGGAGGGAAACCTTCATTTCTAAGGTATCTATTTCAAAACCTAACCAAACAAGAGAGTTACACGGAGGAAAATATTTCTCGGCAGCTAACTGAATTCCCAACAAGCCGGCTAGTACATGTAAACGACTATAGGCCTGTCACGCCCTCTCAAATGATGATTCCAACCCGACAATGTCATCTAAATAGCATAAAGAGAAGAAACCTTCTCTTCGCAACAACCACACTAACGCTCTTGTTGTTCTGGCACAAGCCAACGCTGACGTTTGTGAACCAAAAGGCGGGGCAATGTCTACATAATATTTATTTTTGAGGATAATTCCCAACAGCGGAGCTGAGAGAGGACAAACTCTCAATTGGCGATACGCCCTAGCCATATCTGCTGACCAAAGCCAAACCTTAGGACCTGATCTATCGGTCAGTGTCGAAACCGATGGAAGTGTAAAATTAAAGGAATTGCCTAAATAATAGCCTTTCTTTATCCCAGCATTTACACCTTTCCCTGGTGGAAAACTCAAATCTATGATGACCCGTCGTGAAAGAGAATTCTTTTTTGGATGGGTCATCATTGGACTGACCTGAAACCAGGGTTCAAATGGCGGCTCGGTGAATGGACCTAAAGGAGCACCTAAACTCAACTCTTTCGTTACGTAGGCAGAAATATGTATATCTGAGTCAGCTGCCGATGTGTGATTAGTAAGTGACGGCGAAGGAGGAGAACTAGCCGTATAATCCAACGGCCATCCGAATTCCAGATGGTCAATGAGCACAGTATCTGGAAAATCAACCAGCATTGCCCTCCAGATCGGAATATTCAAACCTGAAGGGACAGGCAGCCTTGCTGCTAAGTAATTCGGAAGCGCCGTACTACGTACGACATCATAAATCTGTAAATAACGAGGAAACTCGAGCCACATCTGAGATCGAGCAAATGGCCAAAATGACGCTAATGTTACGCTAAACAACCTCGGGGACGGCGGGGGGTCCGAAACCCTATGCCTGACATCACTGGGAAGGGCTACAGAGTCTAACACAGGCACATCGAACCAATCAAAAACCATAGCTGGTAAGGTCAAGTCAACTTCAGTCGAATCAATAAATGAACTTATTTCATCATTCTGGGGGGCAGGAGTAAGTGAAGAAACAGGTTCAACAAGCGAACAAGCAGACTGAACACGCAAAACAGAAATATTAGGTTGATTGATTGATTGGTGGTTGCTTTACGCCGTTTCGGCAGCATAGGCCATATTCACGGCGAGAAATTTTAGTTTTTTGTTCAAACCATCGCTTTTACTTGTAAAAGCAGACAATCAATTATGTGCCAATAGACACTACTTAAATTAGAAAGCTCACAATCATATATTTGTGGTCAAGGGAAACAAATTCCCATAGAAAAAGAAAAGTTTTATTAATAATTGAGAGAATCCATTTAGTAAACTATATGAGGTGGTACAGTCCAGCTGCCCTCAAAAAGGCTAAAATGTTTTCCTGTTTTACCTTAGTAAAAAGGTCATGCATACTGTCTGCAATGTAGAACCGTTGGCGCAGGGCCAACAAATCAACGCAACTTAGTAAAATGTGTTTGAGTGTCAGTGGGGACTGACACCCCTTGAGCAGAAAAGCATGTGTAAGCCACAAGTGGCCAATACGGCAGCGGCTAAGGACCACTTGGTCCCGCCGACCTCCCGCATGAGTCTGTGGTGGCTTTCCCACAGATGGTTCAATTTCTTTAAGTTTATTAATGTTTTCATCCAACTCATGTTGCCATTTGGATTTTATGTGGGTGGCTATTAGTGGTTTCAGATCAGAGCGAGGGATCAGACATGGTTCAAGATCACAGTTCAGGGCCTTCTTCGCAGCCCGATCAGCTCGTTCGTTTCCTTGTATGCCGGCATGGCCAGGCACCCAGCACAGGTGGATATCATACCCATCCGTTGTCAGTTGGTTCATTTTATAAATGACCGTTGCTAGAATAGGGTGATTCGTTTTCAGTCCAGCAACAGCCAGGAGGCAAGAGAACGAATATTAGGAGAACAATGAAATGCATTAGAGCTATTATGGGGAGGAGAAAACATCACCGTCTCAACAGCACAGAGTTAATGTTACACCGGCAGAGACGACCGGAACAGCTGGGCTATGAATCAGCTGATCTAAGCAGGGCACTGGTACACATACTGACTGAGGTGGGGAAGGAATTGGTGGGGGGAGGGGGGAAATGTCATCGACTTGAACCGCCGCGTCACAGCTAGACGAGTCCGCAGCCGGCAGAGACAATTGTAGTTGAAGTGCACCCACTCGACTCGGGAATGTTGTTGTGAGGAGGGCAGCACATGACTGCACCGGTTCAGTATCAGGTCGAGAGGGACGGGAAGCAATTAGGGCAGTCTGTGGAAAGTCAGGACGACTAGTTAATGAGAGCTCTGTCACACTTACATCTTGCTGTGTTTGCGCACCTTCAGCCACCTTCTTGTCAGAAGCATTCCTCTTTTTTAAGCAGTCTTGCTCTTTATGTGGGAGTGACCGCTTATACCTGTACGCACAGAATGCACATATATGGGAGTATCTATCAGGCATGGTACCATCCGTCGTGCTGAACCCGCACGGACGTCCCCAATTCCAGTTAAAGCAGGCTTTCCCGTCCGTTTCTATATTATATTCATCCCGACTATTAATCGGCTGTGATGCCTGCACCGGCAACGGAATTGAAGCGGAAGCAGAAGCACGTGAATCAACATGAGAATAAGCTGGTTTAGCCACAGCCAACCGATTCGCTTCAGCACACACGTCTTGTTGAATACCAGAAATTGCCGCATGGTCTAACCACCCATGCCTAAGCCTACCATCTCCAACCATTTGAAACACACGTTCTGACCACTTGCGACATGTAGGCCAGTCCCAAATAATTGCCATGTTAGAAACTTCTAGTTCGTGTTTGAGCAATGGTGGCCACCATTTGTCCAGAAAATCAGGGTGGGAAGCCAGCTGTCTAAGTGCAGAAAAATACTCGGCCCAAGTTGCTTCACCGAACGAAATCTTCTTAGACCTCTCTCCACGTGTGATAAAAGTATGGGGAAGCAGCTCCCTACCTTTCAATTTTTTTAGACCCGGAGTTTCTTCCACATGCCTGCCGAGAGCAGCCGAACAGACGCAAGCTGGCCGTGGAGGCGGTGGCGGAGATGGCGACAATGGCCGCGGTGGCGTGTAGTGTGACTGGGACCGCCACTGGCGGGGAGTTGACACCCCAGGCGAACCCGAAGAGGAATAACTGGACGACCTGACAGCTTTCTTACGACTGTGCTTCCTAGCCGGGGACCAAGAAGCTCTAGGAAGCATTGAAGAAGAGGACCCTGACACCGCTGGCGTCCCTGAGCCTTTCGGAGAGTTCCCACTCACCACCGAGGTAAGCCTTGTGTTTTCACGCCTAAGTCTCCTGATAGTTTCTTTATCTGAACATGAAACCGACGACTGCGACGACACTCTTATGCTACTACTATCTGGAGAGGAACCATCCTCGGACAATTCTTGACTCGGCACACACGAAGACCGCACCTGCCTGGCCGGTTGAAGTCGTTGAGACAACGGCGGCCGGCCTCTCTTTTTCCCAACTGGTGGCATGGCTATGAAACGATGTGTACAGTAGCAGTGTCAAGCGGAGACTGAGTGAAAAACAGAAAGGCGATTCAGCAGGAAAGGTAAACACCAGCAGCCTCGTGAGCAAATTACCCATGTTAGCCTCGGGCCAACATGCACCATTGGCTATTGGACGTCAAACATATGGTCAGTCTGACATATTCCTTTAGAGGAAACCTGCTGCTGGCATATAGGCTATTCCTTCCGATAAGAAGCTAGGGTTCTTTTATATGAAGAGTTCAGGCGCAAAACCACGTAAACGGCAATCCAAAAATGTAGTTTAAATAAAAGGTTTTTACCTGAAAATAATTTTGATTCTCACTAATTCCACTTCTCATATCATCATATGGTTATGGAGCAATGGATAAAAAAAAGTAGCAATACAAAAAATTAACTCTTTGTAGATTTGATTCCGATGTTTATCTGCATTTTTGGATTGCCGTTTACATGGTTTTGCGCCTGAATATGTCCCACAGACAGGACAACGCATACCACAGCCTTTGATGAACCAGTTGTGGACCACTGCTTATATGTATGCAGTACCAAAGGCTTCATAGGCGCACCAGTATCTAAGTTAGATATGTTGAATCAAAATATGATAATTATTTAATTTCGGAACTTCGATACTTTCCTCGGACTATGCAACATTAATATTCCAATAATTAACAAACAAAAGTAAGTCTACATCCTCATTGCACAAATAAGACAATGCACTGCTATGAGAACAGGTTCATACAGACGGTCTAGCTGCATGGAAATACTAAAGTCAGTGCCTAATGGGTTAACTGCGTGTCCAACTATCATATATCAGCACCCACATTTCGTCTTTGTCTCTGCCCTTTGTTCTGAAGGCTTTAGCAAGTTATTTTTGTTTAAACAAAGTAGGGTCCTAGTCATGAGCAAACAGTGTTCCTCGTTCCACTGCTCCTAGATTGGGCTATTCAGGTAGAAACTCCCAATCGTTCACATTTTTATTCACAGATAGTCCGCATCCTAGTAAGGCCAAATACAAAAATATTGATGATCGTCCTTTTGGAATAACAATCAGGGTCAGGCTGGCGCTTTTAATTAATATTTTTGATTTTTGATGTAGACTTGATACGTAATCAGAAGCGATGGCTGAATGAGTTGAGCATCCACTTCCCATTCTGGTACATCGTGGGATTCAAACTCCTGGATTCGAACCCTGGCCGAGTCAAACCAACGACTTAAAATTTGATACGAATGGTGAATTGCTGCCAGCCCGCTGCATTTTTAAGAGTTTTCAAAACAAATTCAGTTTTTGTTAAATCAAGGGCGGGCGATTTTTGAGGCACCGGCGGAGACGATCACCAATTTCTTTTTATTTGGCCTAACTATGCATTTATTTATTCATCAAGGGAAACAAAAGGCAATCGTTTAAAAATGCACCCGGACAAAACGTCATACTTTAAAAATGCACCAACATGACCAAGGTGAATTCAGATTCACAAGTAGCATGATCAAATATTATGAATCATAATTCATTCCGCGGGAAGGTATTAATTTGTATTATATATCATTGCTGGTAAGGGCACAGATAACACCACGAGAGGATTGGGAATAAGCATTACTTTTATTGCTAGGCTAGAGAAGAGGTGTGACGTCTTCGGCTGGGTGCCTGGGAGTATCTTTTGAAAGTGGTGGTGTCTGGGAGGAAGGGTTTAGTGAGTGGAGTGGCCTGTGATAGACAGGTGTCTGGTAGGAGTGTGGTTCAATGAGAGGGCGTGGTGTGATGAGAGGCCCTCATTGACTAGCACTCCGGAGTGGTGGGGCAGAGCTGAGGGAGCGTGGGGTGTGTGATAAGCTGTGTTCACACACACAACTTTATGTCGACTTAGACAAGTCGAAATAGATGAATCGATTTAGTGGCGTGTTCACACACACCAAATTTGAAAGTGTTTCAGCTGCCGGGAACCAGCAGCCTTAGTGGTGAGCCTGTAGCCGGCGAGCACTGCTATTTGTTTAGTTTACATTCGTCGATTCGACAATATGAATAACAACGCCGATGTAGCGGCTACGTTATTATTGCTTGGAATTTAGGGTTAATTTAATGAAATTTCATTATTTGAGTATGTAATTCTGTTAAATATGATCGCATTCAATAGATTTCGGCCTAATCGGTCCCTAACACTGACGGGCACCAGTGTATAGTTACAGCTGAGCCTCTAGCCGGCGAGCACCGCTATTTTACACTGTCGCCGCCTGGGAACCAGCTGTATCAATTCATATAAACTACCTCAGGGATGTGGTTTCCATGAACCGATTTATACGAGTCGATTCAGCCCTAAACCCATGCAGCGTCGTGTTCACACGGCGAATGTGTGCCGAACTAGGCAAGTCGATTTATATGAGTCGCTTTAAAGTGCGTGTGTGAACACAGCTTTAGTCGCTCCATCCCAGCGCCCCGCCACCGCCAGCGGGGGGCGGAGGGGTTGGTTCGTTGTTGGAGTTTTATATCCTGGCCATATAAGGTCATATCAGGATGAGTACCGACTTGTCAGTGTGCACTCATGACGACTTTATAATGCTGCCCCACTGGGAGACGAGGCTGCCAGCACCATGACTTGATATCCCACTCAGTCACACAATCCTGACACTGAACCAACCAGTCCTTGTCCTATTTTAATATTGGATTAGGAAGTAACAAGTATCAATTTTGCAAGTCATTAGTTTGACTCGACCAAGAATTGAACTCCCAACCTTCCGCACAGGAGGCCTGCACTCTACCGATTATGACTCTACCGGTTGTGTCAGTCCTCTGCGCCCCCAGGAGTGACCACAAATGAATGCCTCTGCAGTCATTCAACCGTAGGGGTTTTATTTATTTGTTTACGTTGCGTCATGATCTCTGTCTCTGATTATGTTGCAGTAGTTGTGTTAGTTACAGATTTGAGGCCACTCAACACTGCGTCCTTCGGTTTGTCTGTTAAATGCCTGTCACACTATGCCGGATTGAGCAACGGACAGAATTGTCTAATCCAGTGGTGTTCGGGCATGACAAGTAGTAAAATGTATTAAAATGTGTCAAAATGTTGCGATATCAGGTCAAAGGCCGCTGGACGAACGGACATGAAACGGATAACCAACGGACGGTAAGTGGATTAAACGGACTCAAACCGGACAAGAAACGTAGCCGTCAATCCGGCGGCATCTGTTCCAAGTTTTGTGCATGTTCAAAACTTCTAATGGATCGGGCTGGATATCAACGGATATCAATGGATATGCAACGGATATGCAACAAACACAAACCAGACTTTGCCAGATATCACCGGACTTTGTTTGGTTTCTTTCCGTTTCCCCAATCGGGTGATGTCTGACAGAGCCTTTAGGGTTGCGTCGGATGGCGGCTGAAGTAGCCATAAGTTCAGCACCTCGCACTTCCGGGTGTCACAGCTTAAGCGGCCAATCAGAGAAACTCGGCAGTGGAAGTGAGGAAATTTCCGCTAGGCGGATTATGGTCATGGGTCAGGTCAGGTGGCAGTAGTACCACTGTGAAGGTTGGTAGTCCTTGGGAGTCCTTGGGAGTTCTTTGGACTCATTGGGAGTCATTGGGTGTCATTGGGAGTGATTGGGGGTCATTGGGAGTCATTTGTAGTCATTGGCACTCATTAGCAGTCATTGCTTGCTAGGACACAAACCACCGTGAGTGCGCACACCAGTCACAAATCGGTACCAGTCCTGCTGAGACCTTTGATGTTGCTAGGACGCAAACCACTAAACAATTCATGAGTCTTCACGGACTGACCTTCACATATTTCGCCAGGGATCGATTTCTTGTGGCTCCTTTTTAACTCTCTCTCTGAAATCTGGCACTCTAAACATTCCCGGTGTCGTATTTTCAGTGCCCGGTCATTGTCAGCGGCCTGTCGTGGCTTCTGCGCATGCGCAGATTTTCGCACGTTGCGGCGATCACTGCTATTTGTTTTGTTTACACTCGGCGATTCGACGCTGATCTAGCTGCTACGTTAATATCGCTTGTAATTTAAGGTTAATTTAATTAAATTTCATTATTTGAGTATGTAATTCTGTTAAATATGATCGCATTCAATAGATTTCGGCCTAATCGGTCCCTAACACTGCCGGGTACCGTGGCTGAGCTTGTAGCCGGCGAGGGCATGGGTGTTTTGCATATGTCTTAAAATCCGTGCATGCGCAGAAGCCACGACAGGCCGCTGACAATGACCGGGCGCTGAAAATACGACATCGGTAACTTCCCTCCGGTGCTGGCCCTCTTCCGTCAGATCTCATCTGACCTCTCTCAGCGCAGTTCTTATCCCGAAGCCCATCCTCAAATGTCACCTGATATCACCCATGCCTTATCATCAAGAGTGATCTTTAGTTTGGCTTCTGCAGTGTCAGACCAAAACGCCGTTTCTAAAGCAGCGGATTGAAGGTTCCAACGGAAAGAAGTTTGTGACATTCACAGTTCCAGTGTGTTGTCAGTAACAATTGCTACCTTTCTGTTACAGCACTCTTTAAAGTTTAATAGTAAAAAGTATTGTTGCCTAGATGATATAGAAGCAGAATCATTCAGTCATTCATCAAAGCTCACTGGGCCTCTGGCAGGTATAACACGGCCGCCCTCAGACCGAACCTGGCGTCCCCCAGTTGTATGTAACCTTGCCTCCCTCAGACCTATCCCGGTGTAGTAAGTTCAAAACAGGGATGTGCTGCGGGTGTAGGTGTTTGGTGTGTTTGTGTGTGCTGGTGTAGGTGTGTGGTGGTGGTGTGTGGTGGGGGTATAGGTGTGTGTGGTGAGGGTGTAGGTGTGTGTGTGGTGAGGGTGTAGGTGTGTGTAATGGTGAAGGTGTGGTGTGTGTGTTGTGGGGGTGTAGGTGTGTGGTGGGGGTGTAGTTGTGTGGTGGGGCTGTATGTGTGTGGTGGGGTGTAGGTGTGTGGTGGGGGTTTAGGGATGTGGTCAGGGTGTAGGGTTTGGTGTTTTCGTGTGTGGTGGTGTAGGTGTGTGGTGGTGGTGTGTGGTGGGGGTGTAGGTGTGTGTGGTGAGGGTGTAGGTGTGTGTGTGGTGAGGGTGTAGGTGTGTGTAATGGTGTAGGTGTGGTGTGTGTTGTGGGGGTGTAGGTGTGTGGTGGGGGTGTAGGTGTGTGGTGGGGGTGTATGTGTGTGGTGGGGTGTAGGTGTGTGGTGGGGGTTTAGGGATGTGGTCAGGGTGTAGGGTTTGATGTGTTTGTGTGTGGTGGTGTAGGTGTGTGGTGGTGGTGTGTGGTGGGGGTGTAGGTGTGTGTGGTGAGGGTGTAGGTGTGTGTGGTGAGGGTGTAGGTGTGTGTGATGGTGTAGGTGTGGTGTGTGTGGTGGGGGTGTAGGTGTGTGGTGGGGGTGTATGTGTGTATGGTGGGGGTTTATGGTTGTGGTGGAGGGTGTAGGGGTGTGGTGGGGGTTCAGGGATGCTAAACATTGTGAGGTGACATTCTGCAAGACACCTCTACACCTCCGCCACAAACCACCTACACCCCCACCACACACACCGTCAACCCCCAGTACACACACCTACACCCTCACAACATCCCTACACCCCCGTCACATCCCTAAGCCCCCACCAGACCCAAACACCCCAACACACCCACCCCATCATACCCATTCACCACACCCCCCTAAACACCCTCCACACCCATAAATCCACATTCTTCCCCACCAGACAGACCAAAATCCTCATCACACCCCTACACCTCCACAACACTCCCACCACACAAACCTACACCCCCACCACACACACCTACACCTCAACCACACTTACCACACCACACACCCCTAAATACACACCCACCACACACCAAAATCCTCACCACACCCCTACACCTCCACCACACAAACATATGCCCCCACCACACCCCAAACATACGCCCCCACCACACACACCTACACCCCAACCACACCCACCCCACACCCCAATTTCAGGTTGAACCTGATACTAAAATTAAAGTTGCATTAAGATAAATATATTATTTCGATCACTAGTATCCACTTTACATTAGTTCAAAGTTACTTTCATTTTAAATGGTAAACTTTTGAGATATTTAGAATGCAAACATGGAAAATTAGTTTTGGCAAGCTTGCCAAAACTCTGACACCATAGACTTCTGCAGTAACAGGTTCTGTTAAATTGACTCAGTATTGCCTTCTACGCAGAAACAAATGCCTAATAAGTGCATCATTATCTAAGTTAGATATGCAAAATCAAATCTAGATAATTGACTTGGTTTTGAAAATTTGATATTTCATCAGACCATGCAGCTTTAACATAAAGGTTAAACGTCACAGTACAACTTGAATCTCACGTTCCAAGTTGAAGTTACAAGTTCAACCTCAAACTAAAGGTCTCTACTACCCCACAAGAACACTATGGTAGTGTTTTCAACCTAGGTTCAAAACACTATGGTAGTGTTTTCAACTTAGTTAAAGGTAGGTTCAAACACTACTGTGGCCATGCTCAAAACACTATCCTTAAGTTCAAAACACTCCCTTTCAGTTCAAAGCACTACTCTTATTGTGATGCATCGGTGTCATAGGTAACCATGACTTGTGTCATTGGCAACCATGACGTCATGTATGGGGAATGCTGGGAAGAGCCTAGTCAAATAAACGGTTCCACAACGCAGCTCAATGAGTTAACACGTTCATTACATGGTGTCAGATTCGTCGGAAGAACTCAACGAAATGGCTTTAACGGGCTTGAAACCCCCGTCTCCATTGAACGTAGACGAGAACATGACCATGAACTGGAGATCATGGTTGCAGGCTTACGAGATATATGCAACAGCATCGGGTGCTTCTTCCAAATCGGAGAGAGTACAATGCTGTGTCTTTCTCCACGTCGCTGGCAGGGAGGCACAACAAATTCACAAGACGTTACGGATCGATGCAACGGATAAGGATAAAATTATACCACTCATTGCTGCTTTTACTGAGTACTGTGAGGGTAAGTCTAACATTATGGTCATCCGATATCAATTTAATTCGTATAACCAAACATCTGAAAGCATGGACGCATATATTCGCGAATTAAAGTCACGTATAGTACATTGTTGTTATGACAACTTGGAAGACTCCTTGTTGTGTGATCGCCTGGTTTGCGGTATCAAGGATAATACACTACGTAATCGCCTGTTACAGACGCCCAACCTGTCCCTGGATCAATGTATACAGATGTGCAGGCTGAGTGAGCATAAATCCACTCAGCTAGTTAACAACGATGTTCGTTCAGAAGACGGCGTAGCCAGCCTAGCAGCTACCAATGGATGTCACCATGGAGTGACGTCACGACCAATACAGCAATGGCTTACACCTACGTCATCGAGGTTTAGGCCTACAAGACAACAATCCGTGCAATGTGACAAATGTGGATATCATCATCAGAAAGGGAACTGTCCAGCACGCGGTAAGGAATGTGCCAACTGTCACAAGTTAGGGCATTTTTGAAAAGTTTGTAGGGCGCAATTCAATCGTACCATGCCAGTTAATGAATTGAGTGTTGACCCACATAACGTTGACGACGCGCAAGAAGATGTAGGTCAATCATATGATCTAATTGTCGGTGCCGTGTACAACGACGCGAGGGATGAACCTGGATTGTGGTATACGAATGTCAACATTGGCGGTATGGACGTTTCTTTCAAGATGGATACGGGATCGGAGGCAAACATTTTACCACTGGATGTCTACCATAAACTGGTGAATGTTGTTCTAGCTCCTTCCAAGTGCCATCTCGTGACAGACAACGGTGACCAGATCATACCTGACGGGGAAGTGCATCTGGATGTGAGTGGGAGACAACTAAAGTTTCAAGCGACAGATGCAGGAAGTGCTATCTTAGGAAAAGAGGCTTGTGTTGGGTTAGGCCTGATAGCTCGTGTGGATGCAGTTCAGAACACTTCGGATAAGTCAATGGCCCAAGACATGGTAAATAAATATTCTGACGTATTTGTTGGTTTAGGCCTAATAAAAGTAAACGCTACCATTCATGTTGATGTATCTGTACCTCCTGTCATTGATCCCCCACGTAGGATACCTATTGCCATTACAGAAGATGTTAAACGAGAGCTAGACCACATGTTGGAATTAGGTGTAATTGTGAGGGAAGAGGAACCAACCCCATGGGTCAGCTCTATAACAATAGTTAGAAAACCAGGAAAGATTCGAGTGTGTTTGGACCCTACCAAATTAAACAGGGCCATCTTACGTGGTCCGTACCCTATACGTACAGTCGAGGAGGTCGTGGCTCAAATACACGGGTCCAAATTCTTTTCAGTATTAGATGCAAACAGCGGTTACTGGCAAGTACAGCTAGACAGTAGTAGCTCCAAACTTTAACGGCGGGGGACATTTTCATAAAAGAAATGAATGACATGTTTCAGGATATTGAAGGGGTTCATGTAATCTCGGACGATATCTTGGTCCATGGCAAAACCATACATGAACACAATGAACGTTTGGAAGCGGTATTGTCCCGTGCCAGAGAGACAAATCTTAAATTAAACCCAAAAAAGTCGAAGATTTGCCAATCCAGTGTAAACTACGTAGGGCATTTAATTACGGCTGAAGGATTGAGGCCAAATGAGGAGCGAGTCCAGGCAATCATTGACATGCCAGATCCGACTGACAAAGCTGCTGTGCAGAGATTTTTGGGCATGATCGGCTATGTAAGCAAATTTATAGATAACATGGCAGAGATAACTAGACCATATTTCGATTGTAAAAAACAAATAACATTACAAGTAGATGCATCAAAATATGGGTTAGGAGCAACCATTTTCCAAAATAATCAACCTGTTGCAATGGCTTCAAAAGCATTGGACGAATGTCAAATCAGCTACGCTGTTATAGAAAAAGAGCTCCTCGCTATATGCTTCGGATGTAACAAATTTCATGAATATATATATGGTAATAATGTTATTGTTCAAACTGATCATAAACCGTTAGAGTCAATTATGACAAAGCCTATCCACAAACTCTCAGCCAGGATGCAACGTATGCGAATGAGATTGCAAAATTATAATTTAACAGTGGTTTATACTAAAGGGTCAACCCTTTATTTTGCAGATACATTATCAAGAGCACACACATCTAGCATAGAGCCTAATGACCTCTTCGATAGAGACGTTTCGGTGGCTACCGTGGATATTAGTAACGATGTAATACAGCAGGTTGTATCAGCCACAAAGAAAGACATAACCTTACAACAAATAATACGTTACACTGTTGATGGTTGGCCGTCTAGTAACAAAACTGTTTCGCCAGATGTTAGGCCGTTTTACACTTACAATAGAGACATAACATCATCTGATGGTTTAGTATTCAAAGGCATGCAAATAGTGGTTCCAAGATCATTACAAAATGAAATGTTAAATAAGCTACACGAATCACACCTGGGAATCATTAAATGTAAACAATTGGCTAGGGACACTGTGTTCTGGCCTGGCATGAACCCTCAAATAGAGGACAAAATTGCCAGGTGTCAGATCTGTCAAGACTCCAGGAATTCCCCTCATAAAGAGCTTATGATAAGTCACCCTGTTGTAGACATCCCATTTTATAAAATAGGGGTCGATTTATGTCATTTATCTGGAGTCGATTATTTGGTCATTGTGGATTATTATACCAAATTTCTAGAAGTTATCAAGATGCATGACACTACCAGCAAAACAGTTATAATCGCACTAAAGCAGACATTTGCTAGATACGGTATACCTATGTTCGTTGTGTCTGACAATGGGCCTCAATTCAAAAGTATTGAATATAACAAGTTCTCTAACAAATACGGTTTCACGCCAGTTTATACTAACCCTATGCATTCGCAAAGTAATGGCCAGGTGGAACGATTTGTTCAAACCATCAAAGGCATCATAAAAAAGTCAGCAACTGATGACGGTGACATGTACATAGGTCTATTAAACTACAGAAACACAACCTTGCAGGGTATGGGGGCGTCTCCATCACAATTACTAATGTCTCGCAGTCTAAGAACCCGCATACCTATTCTGGATGGTAGACTAAGGCCCAGGTTAGAACTATCCAAAATGTCATTGTTGAAACAAGGTCAAGTAATGCAAAAAGGGTACTTTGATAAACGAGCTGGGAGACCTTTGAGTAAGCTTCAGGCTGGTGACGTCATACGATATAGAGACCACAAAAGTTGTTGGAGGCCGGGCAAAATCATTCAGATTAATACACCTGGACCCAGAGACTATACAATCATCAACGACGACAACACAATTGTGCGCCGTAACAGGAAATTCCTTTTCAAATGTCCCCCTGTAAGGCCACATACCATGATCAGAACTGACCCAGTTCAGGTACCATTAGTTAAGGAACATGGTTGTAACAAAAACACGGACAATCAAAACGTGACAAGGACGTATAAGACCCGTTATGGTCGGCAAATTCACCGACCGGAACGATTAAATTATCATACATAAGTCATTTGCATGTACATTTCGGATCCTTGAATTAAACATACCTATGATTAAGATCGCTTAAGCTGTTAAATTGTACAGTACTTGCCATAAAAGAGCAACACATGACATAATATCAATCATTGATATTCTATATCCATGATGAATATCCTTCATTAAGGCTGTTTTGATTTTATTCACATTTGTGATATTGGGGTGTATTGAGGATGTTGTGTCGTATTAAGTTGATCACACCTGTCTGTAATAGTGTTAAGGTAGTGTCACAAGGACAATCAAGCGCTTACCGTATGATCGATCGCTCTCGAAGGGAGGGAGAATATTGAGTGGTACTTATGGCAGTAGGGTAAGGATGTCATACATTTGAGACGTGCTTGTTCTGTTGCATTTCTCAACATCAATGTAAGTTAATCCATAGTTCGTTAAATGTTTTCCACGGAAAGGAGATGTGATGTATCGGTGTCATAGGTAACCATGACTTGTGTCATTGGCAACCATGACGTCATGTATGGGGAATGCTGGGAAGAGTCTAGTCAAATAAACGGTTCCACAACGCAGCTCAATGAGTTAACACGTTCATTACACTTATGGTGCTGGCAGCCTGTTCTCCCAGTGGGGCAGCACTATAAAGTTGCCATGAGTGTGCACTGTCACAAGTCAGTACCCGTTCTGAGATGACCATAGATGGCACTAGGACATAAAACAACAACAAACAAACAATCAAACACTGTAGCACCATCAGCGAAGTCTAATATGTGGTACAGTTGCCGCAGCACCATCAGCGTATACTAATATGTGGTGCAGGTGCCGCAGTGCCATCAGCGTATACTACTAGTATGTGTGTCCTGATATGACCTTTAATGTTCCCAATACATAAAACTCCCAACAACCAAACCAAATAGTATGTGCATACCAATATGTACCAGTAGGTTACATTATGCGACTGTACACTTACAGCCCCCACTCCTGTGTTACGATAGTGTTTTGAACTTGGGTAGTGTGACCCAACTTATGTTCAACTTATGTTGAAAACCCTACCGTAGTGTTTTCGACGGGGGTAGTGTTTTGAACGCCCTACATCGGCCTCACTCAAGTGTAACCAGGCCTCCCTCAGGTGTAACCTGGCCTCCCTCAGGTGAAACCCGGCCTCCCTCAGGTGTAAACCCGGCTTCCATTAGACCTAACCCGGCCTCCCTCAAGTGCAACCTGGCCTCCCTCAGGTGTAACCTGGCCTCCTTTAGGTATAACCCAGCCTCCCTCAGGTATAACTTGGCCTCCCTCAGACCTAACCTGGCCTCCCTCAGGGATAAACCGGCCTCCCTCAGGTGTAACCCAACCTCCCTCAGGTGCAACCCGGCCTCCCTCAGGTGTAACCCGGCCTCCCTCAGGTATAAGATGGCCTCCCTCAGACCTAACCCAGCCTCCCTCAGGTATAACCTGGCCTCCCTCAGACCTCCCCTGGCCTCACCCAGACGTAACCCGGCCTCCCTCAGGGGTAACCCTGCTTCACTCAGGTGTACCCTCGCCTCCCTCAGGTATAACCTGACCTCCCTCAGACATAACGCGGCCTCCCTCAGGTATAACCTGGTCTCCCTCAGACATAACCTGGCCTCCCTCAGGTGTAACCTGGGCTCCCTCAGGTGTAACCTGCCCTCCCTCAGAACCTAACCCGGCCTCCCTCAGGTGTAACCTGACCTCCTTCAGACCTAACCCGGCCTCCCTTAGGTGTAATCTGACCTCCCTCACGTGTGACCTGGCCTCCCTAAGGTGTAACCCGGCCTCCCTCAGGTGTAACCTGGCGTCCCTCTGACCTAAGCCGGCTTCCCTCAGGTGTAACCCGGCCTCCCTCAGAACCTCACTCGACCTCCCACGGGAGACATGGGATACATCCACATCCATGCACCCACGTGTTCATGAAAAACCCACTCTTACTTGAGTTGGCAACCAAAGGCAGCTTGTGAAATTGATATCACCCAGATTTTATCGCAGACCCGATATCTCCGGCCAAATAACAACTGTTGGCGCTTCGGTGTGGTGGTCTGTGTACAAAAAGGTCAGTAATTCACTAAGAAGAAAATCCTAATACATTTTCATTCTCTGAAATAAAATTCTCTCATCAGTCCTCTAGAGATGGTAAGTTTGTACATGCAAAAAATTAGCGCAACTAAAATTTAAAAAAGTGAGATGAGTGAGATTCATTCATGATAATTACCATGTAGATGGTTGTGTCGAAGCTGTCGACAAAGACTCGAACATTCAGGTTCGAATCCCACGACCTAACAAAATGCAAGAAGGATGCTCAACTCATTCGGCCATCTTGTCTGGATATTGCATCACTTATATAATACGATTGAGCTGGTTAACCTTTAAATTTAAAACAAACAGCCCTATTGGTTCACTATCCTCACTTTCTTTTTTATTTTATTTTATAAGCTGCACTTTCATTGGTCAATACCTTCTGACACTTAGCCACCCGACCACCCTCCTACTGAGGAGCGACTGTCAATAACTCGTATTTCGAGCTGCCAAATGGCAGAGGGCAAAGATTTATGGATTCAACAGAAACAAGATGTTCTCTGGGTCTGCCTCCGGAATGGGTGGTGGTGGTGATTTTACGCTGAGTCAGCAACAAATGGCATATTTATGGAGAGAAATGAGCAGAGTCCATTACCACCACTTAGTTATTCAAGCAGATCACTTCTTTCCCCAATAAAACAAATGCCGTGAAAGGGGGTGGGGGAGGGACTTCTGATTAAGCCTGGAGATGGAGAAGTTGCGAGAGACATTCGGCAAGCAAGTAGGGGGAACGGAGGAGATTGTGGAGGGCCGTGGGGTGGGGAGATTGGCTGGCACATGTTGGAGATTAGGAGTAGCAGGAGGGAGAAGATGGGATGACCCGGATTGTAAATTATAATGCTCGAAATTGTGGCTGTGTAGGCAGGCTATGGTGAAAACAATACAGACAAAGAGAAAGGAAGAGTATAAAGTGTAAAGAAGAAGAGAGAGTCCAGCCCTCTGGGTTATTGCTTACATGGGTTCATTGTAGAGTATCACCCCACCCCTTTCCCCCAATGGGAATCAAGCATTCTTGCCCCTACCAATAGGGATCCAGCATTCCTGGTCCCCATGGATACCAGTGGTCTTCCCACCACCACAAGCTGTATGGCCCCATGGCCACCACCAACCTTGACCTTTTGAGTGTCGTGATCCCTATCCCAGCAGAGGGGGTAGGCCCTGAGTGCAGTCACACCCAGACCTGCCAGCACCACCATGTTTATTTACATCCCACTCAGGCACCACCAACCCATACATATAGATATACATACATGCGCCTGGTCACATACACCGATCAGTAATAGAACATTTGCATTCCCCCTATGCCGACTATCGGAATATTTTACAGGATGTTAGGGAACAACTGCACCGGAAGTTATGTCTTAATTGGGACAAATTCTAGCAGCGTAATTTTGTACTGTGGATGTGCATTCACATTTATAGAGAAAATATAAATTTACGTGGTACCGGCCGCAGTGGCCGAATCGGTAGAGCGTAGGCTTCCCGTGCAGGACGTTCTGGGTTCGATTCCAGCTCGAGTCAAACCAATGACTTACAACATTGATACTTGTTGCTTCATAACCTGGCACTCAGTGTTAATAGGATAGGGCAAGGACTAGTTTTCTCAGTGTCAGGATAATGTGACTGAGGGGGATATTGGGTCATTGTGGCAGGTGGCCTGATTTCCCAGTGGGGCAGCACTATAAAGTCACCATGAGTGTGCACTCTCACAAGTGGGTACCCGTTCTGATATGACCTTAGATGTTGCTAGTGTAATGTATGTACGTAGGCCGGTACACGCAGGTACCCAGCCAGAACTGGAACAACGAGGACGGTTAATAAAGTCAGTCGTTAACTGGAATTCATCGCGTCGACTCGTATCTTACATGGTGTCAGATGTGGTTTACCTAACAAGGGATAATGGCACTTTCAGGATTGAAACCCCCACTGCCGTTAAACTTGGAGGGTAATATTAATCTGAACTGGACGCAATGGATCGACTCATATAGGATTTATGCGATAGCAGCGGGTGTAGCAGCAAAATCTGAGCGGGTTCAGTGCTGTGTGTTCCTTCACGTAGCAGGAACTGAGGCTCAGAAGATTCATAGAACATTCGACATTGCGGAGGAGAGCAAAGACAAAATTACGGTACTAATAGAGAAGTTTAACATTTATTGCGAGGGAAGAACTAACATTACTATCGTGAGATATCAATTTAATACGCTGAACCAAACAACAGAGTCGATGGACACATATCTGAGGAATCTTCGAAACCATGTTTCATATTGTCAGTACGGGTCGTTGGAGGAGTCACTATTATGTGACCGGATAGTTTGCGGTGTGAAATGCAAGACTTTACGTGATCGTTTGTTGCAAACAAGTAATTTATACCTGGAAGTGTGTATTAATTTGTGTCGATTAAGCGAGCACAAATCGGACTTAGTTAGTGACAGTTCATCTTATGTATCAACTGAGACCGTCGATATGATTGCAAAACAAGCTGGTGATGTGACGTCACAACGACGTTCGGAACCATGGAAACGGAGGTCACAAATTCAAGCGCACCGTTCAAATAATTTCACAGCGAAGTGCGGAAATTGTGGATATCAACACTACCAGAATCGTTGTCCTGCTAGAGATAAACAGTGTTCCGGATGCGGGAAGACTGGGCACTTCATCAAAATGTGCAGGAGACGTGAGCAGAGAAACACCGCGGTGAATGAAGTGGCTGTGAATCGTCGATGTGATCAAGACGAGTGGGAGGATGGATACGAGGATAACAACACGCACGATCTGTTCAGATCTGTTCAGGCTGTGGTACACGACAGTACGAATCAACAACGTGATGGTGGAGTTCAAGCTTGACACGGGTTCGGAGGCGAATATAATTATGAGGGATTTGTGTGACAAGATAGGGGGGATGACCTTATCTCCACCTAGATGCCATCTCGTCACGTATACAGGGCAATGGATCCAGCCAGTGGGTGAGGCGATGATCGACTTACGTGGACAAAGGTTCAAGTTTCAAGTAACAGAAAAGGGGAGCCCTCTCCTTGGGAAGAGTGCTTGTGTTGCACTGAACCTGATTAGGAGGGTGGACTGTGTATCCGATGTCTCAGATCCAGGGAAGGAGGCTTCAAATTTGGTAAATATATATACTGATGTGTTCAAAGGGATTGGTAAAATAAAAGTCAATGCACAAATTCATGTTGATAAAGATGTTTCCCCTGTCATTGATGCCCCCAGACGCATTCCGCATGCTATTATTTCAGAGGTACGTAAGGAATTAGACAGAATGTTAGAATTGGGGGTTATAATGAAGCAGACAGAACCAACTCCGTGGGTTAGTTCGATCACTATTGTGAGGAAACCAGGAAAAATTAGAATATGTCTAGATCTGACTAAGTTAAATAAAGCTATATGGAGAGGCCCGTATCCGACACGTACTATCGAGGAGGTTGTTGCTAGTACGCATGGAGCATGCTATTTTTCAGTGCTTGATGCTAATAGTGGATATTGGCAGATCCATTTGGATACAGAGAGTTCTAACCTTTGCACATTCAATACCCCATGGGGTAGATATCGTTTTACTAGATTACCTTTTGGCATCAAAACGGCTGGGGATATTTTCATTGAAGAAATGAACAACATACTGGGAGATTTGAAGGGGGTAAATGTTATTACTGATGACATTCTAGTATATGGTCACACTGTTCAGGAACATAATAGTCGGCTTCGGGCAGTTTTGGACAGGGCCAGAAAATTTAACCTCACCCTAAATCCCAAGAAATCTAAATTGTGCCAATCTCAGGTCAACTATGTAGGTCACTTGCTGACGTCTCAAGGAGTGTTACCTAGTAAGGAGCGGGTGCAAGCTATCGTTGACATGCCAGCACCTAGTGACAAAAAGGCTGTACAACGATTTTTAGGGATGGTGGGGTATGTCAATAAGTTCATCCCTAACATGGCTGAGCTTGCCAAACCATTGCATACTGTTCTTGGCAAAAATGTGGCTTGGCACTGGCGGCAGGAACAGATGGATGCTTTTGCAAAACTCAAACCTTTACTTACCAGGGCCCCTGTGTTAAAATATTTTGATGTGAACACAGATATTGTTTTGCAAGTCGATGCGTCTAAATCAGGTCTAGGTGCCACTTTATTTCAAGACGATAAACCTGTAGCCATGGCGTCGAAGGCGTTAAATAGCACACAATCAAATTATGCTGTAATCGAAAAAGAATTATTGGCCATTTGTTTCGGTTGCACAAAATTCCATGAGTATATATTCGGCAAAGAGGTGACAGTCCAAACAGACCATAAACCACTGGTAGCTATTATGAATAAGTCCATACATACGTTGTCTTCTAGGATGCAACGTATGAGGATGAGGCTCCAAAACTATAACATAAAAGTTATACACATTAAAGGCACGCTGATGTACTTTGCAGACGCGCTGTCCAGGGCACACACCACCTTAACATCACCTGAAAACTTGTTCGATGATGACTTCACGGTAGCAGAGATTCAATTGGGAACTGGTGGTATGTCGCAGTTACGGCAGGAGGTCAAGAAAGACAGTACGTTGCAGACAATCATTTACTTGGCAATGCATGGTTGGCCCAGTAGTCATAATAGTCTCAGCCGTGAAGTCAAACCGTTTTTTACGTACCGTAGTGAAATTACAATCCATGATGACCTCGTGTTAAAGGGTAATAGACTGGTTATTCCACGTTCGTTGCAGCCTGACATGCTGCACAAATTACATGAGTCCCACTTAGGTATCGTTCGATGTAAACAATTAGCTCGTGACACAGTATTTTGGCCCAGTTTAGGTAGTCAAATAGAGGACATGGTGTCGCGATGTCAAATTTGTCAGGAATACAGAAACACACAGCATTCAGAACCACTAGAGAGTCATCACATCCCATGTATTCCTTATCATAAAGTCGGTGTGGATTTGTTTGTTTTGGACCATAGGGACTTTATTTTAATAATTGATTATTATTCTAAATTCCCTGAAATAATTGAACTGCAAACCATGACTAGTAAGGCTATAATATGCGCATTAAAACAGACATTTTGCAGATACAGTATTCCAGAAGTTGTGGTGTCTGACAATGGACCACAATTTAGTAGCGCAGAATATCTGCAATTTGCTAAAGAGTATGACTTTCAGACCAGTTTTTCGAGTCCGCTATTTCCTCAAAGTAATGGACAAGCTGAGCGATATGTTAAGACTATAAAACGATTAATAAAGAAGGCCATGTAAGATGGTAATGATCTGCACATTGCTTTATTAAATTACAGAAACACAACATTACAAGGCATAGGTGCATCTCCGGCACAACTCCTCATGTCACGCAGGTTGAGGAGTAAGTTGCCTAGGCTAACCACACAGCTACGTCCGGTGTGTCAATTACCAAAGGAAGCTGAGTTAGATAAGTTACAGAACATTCAGAAAAAGTATTTTGATAGACATGCCGGTCATGAACACAAACAGTTGTGTCAAGGCGATCACGTACAATATTTACATCACACTGGGAAGTGGGTGACGGGAAGAATTGCCGTAGCACAGAAGCCTGGTCATAGGGATTATCGTATATTAACTTCGCAAAACAATGTCGTACGCAGAAATCGCAGACATATCTTCAAAACACACAAAAACAACATTAGACGTGACCCAGACATCATTAAGGGTGTCATACATAACAGGCCTATTCAACATGATGTACCACAACAGATTCCGTATACAACACCTTATGGTAGGATTGTTCACCCAGTATCTAAGTTTCATATAGGATGATGTGTGTTAGTTACTGTGCAGATTGGGTGTTGGAGCATGTTGTTGTACCTTGGTAACTTGTTACATGTCCTTCAGCTGTATGACCCTTCAATTGCGCCATCGTTATCTGCATGATGCTGTTAGCGTTAAAAGTAGACGTATCGTAACATTTTAAGGACGTGTGGTAAATGGAATCATCAATGTATATTTCAAAAGAGGTATTCTCGAATCATCGAGAGTATAATTAAGTATCAATGCTTTCGGGTGAATAGTGTTAGATTTATTTTAAGCTGTTATTTCAACGTTATCCATTCTCGAATCAGCGAGATTATAATTAAGTAGACGTATCGTAGCATTTTAAGGACGTGTGGTAAATAGAACCGTCAATGTATACTAATAAAGAGTTATTCTCGAACCATCGAGAGTACAATTAGGTATCAATGCTTTCGGGTGAATAATGTTAGATTTATTTTAAGCTGTCATTTCAACGTTATCCATTCGAATGGGTGGCTGAACATATTGTGTATAATTGGTTAAGGTACGGTTGGGGAAATTAGGGGTTATGGTGTTTATTTATTTGTAAGTGTTCAATTATCTTCAAGTGTATTGGAAGGGAGATGTAATGTATGTACGTAGGCCGGTACATGCAGGTACCCAGCCAGAACTGGAATGTAACTAGGACAATGAGGACGGTTAATAAAGTCAGTCGTTAACTGGAATTCATCGCGTCGACTCGTATCTTACAGCTAGGATGCAAAACACCAACAAACAAATAAACAAACATGGACAATTGTAAAGTCCAATGCTTGAATATGTGGCTGTGTAGACAGGCTATGGTGAAATCAATACAGACAAAGAGAAAGGAAGAGTATAAAGTGTAAGGAGGGAGAGAGAGTCCAGTGCTCTGGTTTATTATTTATATGGTTACATGGGTTGATTGTAGAGTATCACCTCACCCCTTTCCCCCAATGGAAAACAAGCATTCTTGGCTCTATTAATAGGGATCTAGCATTCCTGGTCCCCATGGATACCAGTGGTCTGCCCACCACACACAAGCTGTATGGCCCCATGGCCACCACCAACCTTGACCTTTTGAATGTGGTAATCCCTATCCCAGCAGAGGGGGCAGGTCCTGAGTGAAATCACACCCAGACCTGCCAGCACCACTATGTCTATTTACATCCCACTCAGGCACGACCAACCCATACATACATGCGCCTGGTCACGTACACCGATCAGTAATAGAACATTTGCATTCCCCCCTATGCCGAATATCGGAATATTTTACACAATGTTACATGAAGGAGAGCTTCCAAGATGGCGGTGGTTTCTGTTTATTTATCTATGACTGATTTGTTATGCTCAGCGTCTCTATGAGGATGTCATTGTTTACCTCATGTTCTCTTAAGGTGTCTCACCAAAGTACTGGCAAGACTCAATCAATAGTGCTTAAAGGCCAGACTCACAGTGGCAGGACGAAGCTGGTCAGTGGCCAATTAAAACCCTGGTTCTCCCACTCCCTTATTTAAGAAACGCGGCCTAGTTTAGAAGGTCACGTGGTGCTGTTTTCAGTGTTGATGTTCACAGCCGTCTTCTGAGCCCACCAATATGAGCACCTAGCGAGACTATTTAGAAAAAGACTGAATGGAACAGTTGCCATGGTGACTGACCTGGCAATCTTTAGCTCTAACAATGTGGTTTGGAATAGTGCGCAACCATGACTTGCAGTTTTTAGCCAACATCATATTTCCCATGACATATTTACTGACTGAATATTAACCCATGCAGCTAATAATACAAGTAATATTCATATGGTATTCAGATAATATTCAGCTAATATTCAGTTCTCAGGGTGCTTGTCCATATGCACTCGGAGGCGTGTCAGAGAATATATGGGTTTAAAGACTATATGGAGGGGAAGGGGGGGGGGGTAGTGTCTGACTACTACCACGGGTTCTTTATCATAGTCCGAGACCTGACCCGATTGCCTAAGCGGTAGAGGTCAGGCTTCCTATGCTGAAGGTCAGGATTTTGAATCCCAGCCAAGTCAAACTTACGACTTATAAAATTGATACTTGTCACTACCTAGCCTGGCGCTTGTCATTAATATATGATATGACAAGTACTGGTTAGCGTAGTATCAGGATAATATGACAGGGTGGGATATGGGGTCATGGTGACCGGTGTAGGACGTTCAAAACACTACGCCGTTCAAAACACTACGGTAGTGTTTTGAACCTACGTTCAAAACACGACGGTAGTGTTTTGAACTTAGGTTCAAAAACTTAGGTTCAAAACACTACTGTTGAGTTCAAAACACTACCACTACGTACATTCAAAACACTACCCAAGTTCAAAACATTAGCTGACCCTGCTGCGGCGTTTGAAGCACGTGTATTAGTAGTATACGCTGATAGTGCTGCGGCGTTTTGAAGCGCGTATTAGTAGTATACGCTGATAGCGCTGCGGCGTGCTGCACCATGTATTAGTATATGCTGATAGTGCTGCGGCGTTTGAAGCACGTATTAGTAGTATACGCTGATAGTGCTGCGGCGTTTGAAGCACGTATTAGTACTATACGCTGATAGCGCTGCGGCGTGTGCACCACAAACGTCAAACGTCATCCCTCCCTCCCTGTGTGTGTGTCTATGTGTGTGTCTGTGTGTGTGTCTCTGTGTCTCCGTGTGTGTCTCCGTGTGTGTCTCTGTGTGTGTCTGTGTGTGTGTCTCTGTGTCTGTGTGTCTGTCTCTGTGTATGTGTGTCTCTGTGTTTCTGTGTGTGTGTCTGTGTGTGTGTCTCTGTGTCTGTGTGTGTGTCTCTGTGTCTATGTGTGTGTCTCTCTGTCTCTGTGTGTGTCTGTGTGTGTCTATGTGTGTCTCTGTGTCTCTGTGTCTCTATGTCTGTGTCTGTGTCTGTGTGTGTGTCTCTGTGTATGTGTGTGTGTCTCCATGTCTCTGTGTGTGTCTCTTTGTCTGTGTGTGTCTGTGTGTGTGTCTCTGTGTGTGTGTCTCTGTGTCTCTGTATGTGTCTCTGTGTCTGTGTGTGTGTCTGTGTGTGTGTCTCTGTGTCTGTGTGTGTCTGTGTGTGTATCTCTGTATCTGTGTGTGTGTCTGTGTGTCTCTGTGTGTGTGTCTGTGTGTCTGTGTGTGTCTGTGTGTGTGTCACTGTGTTTTTGTGTCTCTGTCTCTGTGTCTGTGTGTCTCTGTGTGTGTCTCTGTGTCTTTGTGTGTGTCTGTGTGTGTGTCTCTGTGTCTGTGTGTGTGTCACTGTGTCTTTGTGTCTCTGTCTGTGTGTTTGTGTCTCTGTGTCTATGTGTGTGTCTCTGTGTGTGTCTGTGTCTCTGTGTCTGTGTCTCTGTGTCTGTGTGTGTGTTTCTGTGTGTGTCTCTGTGTCTGTGAGAAGAGCAGATGGGATGGCCGAATGAGTTGAGCAACCCTCTCCTGCTTTGGGAGATTGGGGGATCCGAACCCATGGGTTTGTGGGTTCGAACCTTGGTCGAGTCAAACCAGTGACATAAAAAGTTATACTTGTCACTTCCTAGCCAGCCGCTCGTCATTATTAGGATAGGGCAAGGACTGATTGGCTCAGTGTCAGGATAATGTTACTGAGTGGGATATCAGGTCATGGTGCGCACTGTCACAAGTCGATACCCGTCCTGATATGACCTTAGATGATGCTAGGACGTTAAACAACATCCAGCAACCGGCTGAACCACATTACTACATACTGCTCCACCCTAAGAAAATAGAGTAGTGTTTTGAACTTAAAGGTAGTGTTTTGAACTTAAGGATAGTGTTTTGAGCGTGGCCACAGTAGTGTTTTGAACTTACCATCAACCAGGTTCAAAACACTACCGTAGTATTTTGAACCTAGGTTGAAAACACTACCGTAGTGTTTTTGTGGGGTAGTGTTTTGAACTTACTACACCGGCAGCCTGGTATCCCAGTGGGGCAACAGTATAAAGTCATCATGAGTGCACACTGTCACAAGTCGGTCCCCATCCTGATATGAGCTTAGGTGTTTCTAGGATATACAACAACTAACAAACAATCATAGTCTTCGTGCGACCTATGATAATAATGTTAGTTTAAAGCTGCATAGTCCAATGAAATATCAAATTTTCAAAACCAAACCAATTATCTAGATTTGATTTTACATATCTAACTTAGATACTGATGCACTTATTAAGCATTTGTTTCTGCGTAGAATGCAATACTGAGTCAATTTAACAAAACCTGTTACTGCAAAAGTCTATGGTGTCAGAGTTTTGGCAAGCTTGCCAAAACTCATTTTCCATGTTTGCACTCAAAATATCTCAAAAGTTTACCATTTAAAATAAAAGTAACTTTGAACTAATGTAAAGTAGATACTAGTGATCGATCTAATATATTTATCTCAGAAAACATACAGAAATACAAAAGCATCGGACTATGCAACTTTAATAGAGCTCCTCACTAGGCGCCTTAAAATACAATCATAGGATGACATATTTACAACTTGGGTTTAAAATGCTGAAGTATAGAGAAATTTAAGCTACCTCCCCCCCAAAAAAGATACAAATTAGATTTATGTGTTCAAGAGATGCTGTGTTTCTTACATCCTCTGCCAAACTACCTAGAGTGCAATGGACTCAATGGGAAACTTTCTCACTTCCGTTTCGGTGGCCACCAAGAAGCAGATTGTTCCGATCATTCCGAAACTGTCGGTATTACTGTATTATGCCAAGTACACACCTACCGTTTACGATTCGCGCACTAAAACTCGCGACTCGACCCGACCCGCTTAAAACTGAAAACGGGCCGATTCATTTTTGAAATCGTGAATCGCAATCGTAATCGGCCCGTTTTAGCCCTAAAACTGAGTTTTTAGTCGGGAATCGCAATCGCTAGGTGTGCGCGGGGAGCGCACACCTAGCGATTTTTGTGTGTGAAACGGGCAGTTTTAGATCGTATACGGTAGGTGGGTGTGCACAAACGGTAGGTGTGTACCTGGCATAAATTAATAAATTAGTCGGCGTCGGGCCGTCGGGCCGTCGGGCCTCGTTTTGTCGCACTCGCCGACTTGTGGAGGAATCGTGTGGTGAGTGAAATGATGATTGTGGGCTTTAATTCACATCAACAGCTGAAGTCATAGCGAGGCAGGTACCGCCTTGTGAAAGCGTGTACTCATGACGACTTTATAGTGCTGCAATACCAGAATGTTGTACAGCGGCACCATGGCACACTATCCTGATATTGAGCCAGTTCCGACCCTATTCTAGTAATTCCGAGCATCAGGCAGTGTAGCGACACGTATCGCTGTTGTCCGTGTTTGGTTTAAACTTTCATAGTCTGATGATTTTGAGTTTCTGCTAGTATTTAAATTAAATATATTGGATCGATCGTCATGGTGTACATTACTATACATTTAAGTAAATATGATTATATATGGCTAAGTTTGCATATATTTGAATTGAAAACATCCTAATTTAATATTGACAAGCAGTGGGACAAGCAAGGTTCAACAACATTGACTTAACTTTTATTCTCTTCTATATCAGTATATGTACCAATAAATGCTAAATGAGTTCAAAAACCACCCAAGTTGGATATGTAGAATCAATTTTAGGTCAGTTTTTTGGTTTTGAAAAGTTTATGCTTTCATCAGACTATGCAAAATTAACTTGTCAGGCTATCGAACCCCAAAAACCTCCCGAACGGGAATCTGGTTCCCTATCCACTAGCCGTTCCCACCCGCAGGCCAGACTGTACACATCCCACACAGAAAGGCAATGCTACCATTAATCAGCCTGCGAGGGCAGCCTCTCCCTCCTCCCTCTCCCTCCCTCTTCTCCCTCTCCGTCCCGCTGTTCCTCCCCGCTCCACCCGCCCTATACCCCCTCCCACTGTCAGCTCCCCTCCCCCACACTATTCCCTTCCCCTCCCTCTCCCCCTCCCCCCCCCCCCCCCCCCCTCCCCACACCCTCCTCCTACATCATACGCACCACCACCACCACTACTACCGATGCTTAAAGACGGGTTCTGTTCTGCACTCCAGCATAAGGTTCATCACCCAACATCACACGGTGCCTAGCCTCTCATCTTACACACAACGAAGCAGCCACAGTCTCCCCTCATGCTGCCAGGCGTTGCCACTGCCCTACCGACAATGCACGGCGGCGTGAGGTGCTAATTGACCGCGGAGTTTGATGGCCGCTACCGGAGGTTAACGCGGCATGAAAACGGCAAAGGCCGGTCATTCAACGGAACTCCTAGACGAGCACAAAGGTGCACACGGCAAGGGGGCCAGTAGAAAGAAGCGCCCCACCCCCCAGATTTGATAGTTGTCACTACATAGCCTGGCGCTCGCCGTTATTAGGATAGAGCAAGGAGCAGAGGAATGATGAAGACCAATTGTTAGCGATTGAAATTGTCCGTACTTAATCAACTAATGTACCAAAAGAAATGGGGAAATCAGCCAAAAGGCTACGTGAGCCTCGTTTTCGACCACGCATGCATTTGGTGTGCCTTGACTGTCCGGATGTAACCTCTGATCCATAGAGAGAGAGTCTCCACGCGGAAGAAGCGATCAGTCACTATGGTAACGGTTCAGGGTCACATTGGTGCTGGTACCGAGCTGAACCCAGTTGGCGCTCTTCTGAACATGTCCAAAGATTAAATCGGAACTCACGGCCCACCCATGATATTACCAAGGAGAAGTACGGATGCCAGTATGTTCAACTACGTTCAACTACGTTCAACTACGTTCAACTACGTTCAACTACGTTCAACTACGTTCAACTACGTTCAACTACGTTCAACTACGTTCAACTAAGTTCAACTACGTTCAACTACATCAACTACGTTAGCCTCCACTACATTCAACTAAGTCCACTAACGTGTATGTGACCGGGCTTTTAGAAAGGACAACAGAACAGAAATTCGATTTTCACAATTAGCAACAAATCTGTCAACATCGGAGGAAAATAGCCCAACAACGATAAAATACCACACTACCAATAAGAACCAGGCATTTGAGTGTGTCTGCCCTTTATTCAATTCTTGTTATTCTTCTAAATAAAACCATTGTTAACACTGATGCGCTTTTCTTCTGTGCCTGGTCGCAAACACAGTGGCACACTCTGAAGCCCAGGGGCCATATTCATGAGCTCGGGGTAGCGCTACCCTGAGGTTGTAACCGGGGGGTACGCTACCCCCCCGGCTAACGGCGGAAAACCGTATTCATGAGCTCGGGGTAGCGCTACCCTGGGGCTCTAACCGGGGGGTAAGCTACCCCACTTTCGACCCAGGGGTAGGCCACTATCCCGAGGGGATAGTGAGTGTGTGTGGCTCTGAATCTCTTCAATGCGATCATATTTGATAGATTTAAATACGCAATAAGTGAAATTTATTCAAATTAACCCTAAATCCGAAGCGAAATTAACGCTGACGCCGTAACGGCAGCGATATTAATATTTTCGAATCGACGAATGTAAAGTACACAAATCGCCGCCTCCGCAGCGACGTCGATATCCATACTGTCCAACGTTAACCAAACATGGCCGCCGCCGTCGCCGCCGAATCGGCGTGAATTTCTTACGCTCAAATCTATTCAATGCGATCAGATTTGATAGATTTAAATACCCAATAAGTGAAATTTGCTCAAATTAACCCTAAATCCGAAGCGAAATTAACGCTGACGCTGTAACGGCGGCGATATTAATGTTTTCGAATCGACGAATGTAAACAAAGCGAACGGGTAGCTATCCGCTCCGGCTAGAACCTTGGTGAATACCAATTGACCTAATTAACCTCCGCTGTTAACCTGCGGGATAGCTACCCAATGGCTCAGCCTAACCTCCGGCTAACGGTACCCCGAGCTCATGAATACGGGCCCAGGGCCTGTTTGCATGGAGCAGTATTAGCGGCGTGTGGTGTTATCCCTCTAACACCGGGTAGCTACCACCGGTTATCGGAGACGTCAAGAACTATGTCACGCCGTATGCATGGGGGCCTAAACGGTGAGTGTTAGCTAAACGTGAATGTATTTATAGATTTGGGAAATCGCTTTGCGGCGGTGGCGGCGGCGGTGCCGGCGCGGCGGCGGCGGCGGCGGTGGGGGTTGCTTGCATTCGTCGATTCGACAATATGAATAACGCAGCCAGTGCGGCGGCGCCGTTGATATCGGTTCGCTTTTAGGGTTAATTTAATAAAATTTCACTATTTGACTATGTAACTCTGTTAAATATGATAGCATTGAATAGATAGCCGCCGATTCGGTGGCGGCGGTGGCGGCGGCGGCGATTTGTTTACTTTACATTCGTCGATTCGAAAATATTAATATCGCAGCCTCTGCGGCGGCAGCGTTAATCTCGCTTCGATTTTAGGGTTAATTTGATAAAATTTCACTTATTGCGTCTGTAATTCTGTTAAATATGACAGCATTGAATAGATTTGGGCCGATGTGGCGGCGGCGGCGGCGGCGATGGACAGTATGGATATCGACGTCCATGCGGCGGCGGTGGCGGCGATTTGTTTACTTTACAAGAGTCAATTCGACAATATTAATATCACCGCTAATGCGGCAGCTTCGTTTTTAGGGTTAATTTGATTAAATTTCACTTATTGCGTATTTAATTCTGTTAAATATGACAGCATTGAATAGATTTGGGCTCCATCCTGACACTAACCTAACACTAACACCGCTGTAAACCTGCTACGGGGTGGGGTTAGAATCTCTGACTTTAAACTCATGGTGTTAGGCCTAACACTGCTCCATGCACACCGACTTTTCGGCGCTAAACCAGAAATCCCACCCTAACCGCGGTTTGGCTCGCTAACACTGCTCCATGCATACGGGCCCTGGTCACACACACGTTAGTGTACGTAGTTGAACGTACTTGAACATAGGATAGATTAATGTGGGTCAAACGTGGTCTAAGTACGTTAAGGCCCGGTCACATACACGTTAGTGGACATAGTTGAACGTAGATAGATTAATGTGGGTGAAACGTGCTGTCACTACGTTCAAATACGTTAAGGTATGGTAGGTTTTGGTTGATGACCCACCTAATGGTATGGATAAATATGTTATGGTACAGATCCCGGTACATTACCGTACGGATCCCGGTAAGTCCAACTACATTCAAATACGTTCAACTACGTTCAACTACATTCAACTATGTTACCCTCCACTACATTCAACTAAGTTCAACTTTGTCCTTTTGTGCGGATCAAAGTATGCTAGGGTATGCTAGAGTATGCTAGAGTATGCTGGAGTATGCTAGAATATGCTAGAATATGCTAGAGTACATTAATAAGTATGTTAGAGTATGCTAGAGTATGCTAGAGTACGTTATCATCATGGAGGTTATGTCTGCCTCAAACATACCTCTCTTTTGAACATGTCCAAAGCTTAAATCGGAACTCACGGCCCACACACATTCTTATCACATTCTCATCACGGAAAAGTACGGACACCGGTATGTTCAACTACGTTCAACTACGTTCAACTACGTTCAACTACGTTCAACTACGTTCAACTACGTTCGACTACGTTCGACTACGTTCAACTACGTTCAACTACGTTCAACTACGTTCAACTACGTTCAACTACGTTCAACTACGTTCAACTACGTTCAACTACGTTCAACTACGTTCAACTACGTTCAACTACGTTAGCCTCCACTACGTCCAACTACATTCACTAACGTGGATGTGGCCGTGACTTTAAACTACAGTGAAAAACGTTAAGGTATGGCAGGATTGGGTACAGATAAATACACTATGGCACGGATGCCAGTATGTTCAACTACGTTGAACTATGTTCAACTACGTTCAACTACGTTGAACTATGTTCAACTACGTTCAACTATGTTCAACTATGTTCAACCGTGTTCAACTATGTTCAACTACATTCAACTATGTTCAACATACTTAGCCTCCACTATGGTCAACTATGTTTAACGACATCCAAGTATGCTAAAGTACACTAGAGTATGCTAGAGTATGCTAGAGTACATTAAGAGTACAGTACGTTAGACTCTAACGCAGCACTCTTTTGAACATGTCCAAAGATTAAATCAGAACTCACGGCCCACCCAAGTTGTGACCAAGTTAGCATGACAGAGAAGTATGGATGCCAGTACGTTCAACTACGTTCAACTACATTCAACTATGTTCAACGATGTTAGCCTACACTACATTGAACTACGTTGAACTACGTTGAACTACGTTCACTACCGTGTATGTGACCGAGCCTTGATGTAGAAAGAGTGAGAGGGAGACTCGGACTAGCTCCAGCAGAAGAGATGTGTGTTGGAGAAGTGGGTTTCTTTATTAGATAGGGCAGGGAGTGGAGAGATCCACATGCTTCTTGAAAGTGGGGTTTCATGGGCGACACAGTGGTGGCGGTTCTTTATGTAGCTGTTGCATTGTATCAGGTTGGCCCTCTGGTGGTGGAGATAGGATTCTGCTTTGCGCAGTGGGATGTAGCTCAGGCAGTAGAGTGTTCACCTGTGAAGGTTTGGGTCATTCGATCAATCCAGCTCAGTTGACACATTTGCAGTTTGGGCTATTTTCCATTCCAACCAGTGGTCCACAACTGGTTCATCAAAGGCTGTGGTAAGTGCTGTCCTGTCTGTGGGAAAGTGCATATAAAAGACTCCTTGCTGCTTACCAGAAAGAGTAGCCTATGTGGCGGCAGCAGCGTTTCCTCCAAAGAAATATTTCAGAATGACCATATGGGTTTGACGTCCAATAGCCAATGATAAAAATCCATGTACTCTAGAGGCGTTGTTAAATAAAACAAACTTTCTTTCTTTTGATTCTGCTCTGTTCGAAATTTGATAGCCGTTTTCCTTTATTTGTGGTGGTGGGAGGGCGGGGAGGGGGGGGGGGGCTAAGTCACGGGGGATGTTTCACTGGTTTTAGTTAAATGGCCGTCGGACATGTGACTTAACACTACGCACAAAGATGGCTACACACCACAGGCCTGCCACCACTCCCGGTTTGCAGCGTTGGGTTTGGAACGCTGCGCATGCGCATAGCTAAAGCTAAGATTCCTTACACGCGGTATGCGGCATGCGGTATGTGAATGCGAATGCGGCAAAAAATCGAAACGCCTTGAAGTCAATGGGCTACAACCCTTACACGCGGTATGCGAATGTGAATGCGACAACTCGATTGGTCCCTGTAGCGATCGGTGCGGCATGCAGCATGCGGCATGCAGTATGCAAATAGAAACGTCAGTTGCACTTGCCCATTAGTTTTAGACGAGGAGAGGCAACTGAGCATTACAGAACGGTCACACACCAGGGTGCAGAGGGGAAACATATGGTAGTGGTGGTGGTGGGGTTACATTTTCACATACCACGTAGAAGGAATCCTCCCATTCGCATATCGCATACCACATGCCGCATGCCGCATACCGCATACCGCATACCGCATACCGCGTGTAAGGAATCTTAGCTTAAAGACTGACATTGACTGGCGGGAGGAGGGGCAATCTTTGTATTGCTGGAATCCCACAAGGTTACAAAGGTTATGCTATATTAGGGCCGAGTCGTGCCATGTTGTGCACAGTTGCGTGACACTACCGCGCATGCGCCGTGCAGTTACCCGGATGTAGCGTGCTTTTGCTGATGTGACTGCTGGGCCAAATTCTGCTGAGTCATATATCAAGAATAATGTGTGTACCATGTTGTCACCAACATCCGAGTGCCATTCTAAGGGCTATGACCTGAAGAATTCACGCCACATGACACAGGGACTTGTGTTATAATGCTGCCAGATAGGTATCTACAATTGGGTTTGTCGTGGAGCATTTGAAAAATGCCTTCTATTGTTGTTCTCTGACCAGACACGGTAGCCGAATCAGTAGTGTGCATACATCCCATGTCGAAATTCGGAATAGGACAGGGACTGGTTTGCTCAGTATCAGGATAATTTGACTCAGTGGGATATCAGGTCCTAGTGCTGACAGCCCTAGTACCTTACTAGTGCTGACAGCTTGATCTCTCAGAGGGGCGGCACTATTAAGTCACTATGAATGCACACTGTCAGTGACAGTGTCACAAGACGGTATCCGTCCTGATATGAAGTTAGATGTTGCTAAGACATAAAACCCCGAAAACAAATACAAATGTGTTCTCTGAATCTGTTGACCTTCAATAGGGTTCACAAACAGGAACCGTTGAGACTCAGCGTTCCCATTAAAGACCAGAATAACGTGTGCATATAGACAAGTAATAGGACCCATCTCTCACTGCATGCCTAGTGAATATATTTATAAAGTGGCTAATATGATCCAGAAAGAAGACATACTATGCAAGATTACCCGTAATATGACCAGTAAGGTCCCTATCACATCCGTAAGATGACCAGTCAGATCCCTATGCTGGTGTACGCTGGTGTACGCTGGTGTACGCTGGTGTACGCTGATGTACGCTGGTGTACGCTGGTGTACGCTGGTGTACGCTGTTGTAAGCTGGTGTACGATGATGCACGCTGGTGTACGCTGGTGTACGATTATGTAACCTGGTGTACGGTGGTGTATGGTGATGTATGCTGGTGTACGTTGGTGTACGCTGGTGTACGCGGGTGTACGATGGTGTACGCTGATGTATGCTTGTGTATGCTGGTGTACAATTATGTACGCTGGTGTACGCTGGTGTATGCTGGTGTACGCTGGTGTACACTGGTGTATGCTGATGTACGCTGGTGTATTTTGAGACAAGTTATGGGTACGTTTGGCATAAGTAGTATTCATTAACGGTGCACTGGTGTATGCTGAGACAAGTCATGGGTACGTTTGGCATAAGTAGTATTCGTTAACAGCCCACTGGTGTATGCTGCATTGTATCCATACACTCACACACTCACACTCACATACCTATATACCTAAATGTTTATACATATCACTAAATCGATCCACACAATATTCTTTTTTCTGTATTTGCCCGAATTGTAATCAAATTTTCATCATTTGGATGCAGTGCCTTCATTTGATTATCGCTCACTAATTGACACAACTTATTGCCTTCTTTGAAATTATTCCATTGCGTTTTCTATATTTCTGTTTGATTAAATCAGAAGCTTATATGGACTCACATATGAGACATTTTTAATGTATGTGTAAGTTACGCCAAGGACAAAACAACTGGTAAATTAGTTTCAAATTATCTTCAACAAATAATGCAGTGACTGGGTAAGCTCTCTGTCCAAGTAAGCACACAGACCAGTGGTCACTCGCTGAGAATGGCTGTTCTAGTTAATACAGTATCGACCTAGCAGTTATATGATTATGGATATAACCAATGGCGTTGACGATCATCTGGTAGATGCGGAATAGACTAACCAAGCACACACATGGTGCCAAACGACGCTGGCCGCTCCCGATACATTCTACTGGTATATAGGTTGATTGTTGCACGCTTACATCCTGGCAACCTCAGGATACACATGGTGCCAAACGACGCTGGCTGCTCCCGATACATTCTACTGCTATATAGGTTGGTTGTTGGAGGCTTATATCCTGGCAACATCAGGATACACATGGTGCCAAACGACGCTGGCTGCTCCCGATACATTCTACTGGTATATAGGGTGATTGTTGGAGGCTTACATCCTGGTAACATCAGGATACACATGGTGCCAAACGACGCTGGCTGCTCCCGATACATTCTACTGCTATATAGGTTGGTTGTTGGAAGCTTACATCCTGCAACATCAGGATACACATGGTGCCAAACAACGCTGGCTGCTCCCGATACATTCTACTGGTATATAGGTTGGTTGTTGGCAACATCTAAGGTCATATCAGGACGGGTATCGACTTGTAGCAGTGCACACTCATGGTGACTTCATAGTGCTGCCCCAGACAATGACCAGGCCACCAGCATCATGAACTGATATCCCACTCAGTCACATTATCCTGACACTGAGCCAACCAGTCCTTGCCCTATCCAAATAATGCCGAGCGCCTGGCTAGAAAGTGACAACAATCAATTTTGAAGTCATTGGTTTGACTCGACCAGGGCTCGAACCCCACGATCTACCAAAACGGGAGACGGACGCTCAACTCATTCGCCACCCCGTCTGGTCCCTACAGATCTATATGCAATGTACACTATATATATATGGGTCGTTCTCAGAAGTTGTGTACCGATAGACTACATCACGGTTCCAGCAGCGCGGTGCATTGTGGGATGCATCAGAGCAAAACAACCACCCCCAAAAGCACATGGCACATGCTAATACACTGGGTGCAGCTATGACATGTGCTAGTTTCAGCTCATCTCAGCTCTTGTTTGAAACATAGAATACCAACTAAAAAAATATATATAATAAATTCAGATATTAATCTTTTATCCAGCATTGCATTTACATCAATATAATCAGGACATCTTATGCCATGTGCATTTAGATTTTAGAAAATCTAGGCACTCAGACTAGTGTTAGAGCCACAGCCAGAGTACTCAATGCATTGTCAATGGCAGTGAGCAATCTCCATACAGAAAAAGTAAAATATTGATAAAACCACATGACCTAGAGACAAACCGCCTGGAACACATACATAAAACATGTTTATCAAAAAGATTATATTAACTTGATAAGGTTAGGGTTTTGGATTTCTATTAATTTTGAATAAAACTGACCCTTTTCACTACGCATATAGCAAACTTAATGGCCGTACGCCGTTGCTTTGCTCCCAAGGCCGTTTTCAGCGCATGCGCAGTCGGAACCGTGATCTAGTTTATAGTGTGACATCAGTACCACAAAAGCAAAATGCTGCCAAAGTCCTATAAACAAGTTTCCTCAATCTGTATGTCCTTTTGCATCTGAATAATTGAAAATAAACATATTCTGGCATTTTTAAGTAGGTCAAATGATGCTCACACCCAATAAATAGCAGTATAGCATGGAAACCAATCTGACTCCAAAATCAAATATTTTCCACACAAAACTTGACATTTTTATGACATTTCACATGCCACTTGCTTTATAAACAGTAGTAATAATGATTTGAAACCTCCTTGCTATGGTTTTGTCTTATTTGTGAATATTAAAGAGAAAAGCAACAAAATATTAGCAAGATAACAGTCAAAGTGGAAACAACAATTTTACACAAATGTTCGGCTCAAATTTCAATGTTTAGAGGCAATTTCAGGATTGATCTTTTACTATACCATTACTGGGTCCATGCATAGAGTGTCAAATGGTGAAAATATTTCCTGTACTGTATCTGTACTCAGTGTTTGATACAGAGTTTCATAGTACTTGCAAGTGGAAACGAAATGTTGCGATGTTAATGACTCCAGAAAAAGTTAACTATTTCATAATTTTAAATATTTTTTTAGAAATAAATGTCTTCAACTTAATGAAGACATTGTATATGACTACTTGAAGTGAAATGAGCTGTTGTTCAGAGGTTTTCAATAAGTTTGTGACACTTTATTTTCAATGCTGTTGACAATGTCACAAATTAGTGATGTAATTTTCTATGTATTTAGCTACATCCATCCCAATAAGATACATAATACACAATATTAACATTTACTTTTGATCTAAAATATCTCCCACATTATTGGGCTAAATGATGAAATCTAAATATTGACACTCCAGTAATGGGTTTCTTTGAAATATGCATTTCAAGTAGACTACCTCAAGTGGTACACAGTTTCTGAGAACGACCCATATATATATATATATATATATATATATATATATATATATATATATAATATATATATATATATACTGTCAAAAGGTATCAAATGCATATTCACTTACAGATGACTTTGAATGCTTTTCTTAGGCAATCTTTGTGAATATTCTATCGTCAACATTACTATATTAGATCATTTGACTGAAAATGCCTCCCCATGAATCTGTGTGGGTATTCCATAGTGTCTGTAAGTATTCCATAGTCAACATCACACTATCCTAGATCATTTCACTGAAGAAGTGTCATTACTACTGACCTCAATAATGACAGAGGAAATCGATCTTAGTTACAAGAACATAAACAACCCCTTGCAGAAATTGGCTACCGCACAAGATATACGAACGATAAATAGCCACATTGGATCGATCATGATTCCTGTAAATATGTACCGCTGCCTTGGTCATGTTAGTCGACCTTTAAGAAAATACTTTTCATCAAACCGTGTACATGCGAATGTCCGGAAGTACCTGTTTCTGGCCTCAACTGTGTGTGATTCATATTAGGGCGGAAGTGTGTGAATTAACCGCCGTGTGCATGCTCAAATAGTTGATATTTGCTTCAAAGTGGGTAAACCCCAACTGGGTAGTTCCGGTCGCTAGTTCCCGGCCAACACGCTAGGTTCCGATCAGCATTTTAAGGCTGCACTCTTTTTGATCGCAAATTTACATCACACAGTTAAGGAACATTAACACACAACAAGCACTGCTATAAATTAGTCTCGGACTTCAAAGCCAGTCACTGTGCACTAGTTTTCTTTCTGCCAGCAGCTGATGATGCCTTCCAGCGAATAGATCAAAGTTTGCACAATCAGCAGAAACCATGCAATGTTCCAACCCTGAGTATTTTCTCAATTTGATCCTATATACCCAAATTATATATCGGTGCATTTATTAAACATTAATCGCCGCATAAAAGGAATTTGTCAGTCCATTTATTTTAATATGTTAATGCTGCAAGTCATACAAGCCTATGAGGAAGGAAAACCAAGTAATACAAATAAATATTTAAAAAATGATGTGCAGCATTTCGGTGTTTACACCAAAGTTATCTCGCCTATTTTAATTTCAAGTATATCCCAATTACCTCAGATGTTGCTAGAACATACCATCCCCAATCACTTATTTACTATGCCTATCTAGTATTGCACACGGAAAAGAAGTCATGCATCCTTAGTGTCATAGGTGCCTGGTATGTCTCTAGATGTTGTTAGAACCCATAACCCCACAATCACTCACCTAATAATGTCATCTGGTATTGCACACAAGAGAGAGAAGTCATGGTTCCTCTAGTGTCCTGGTTGCCTGGTATGTCCCTATATGTTGCTAGAATCCACAACCCCACAATCACTCACCTAATAATGTCATCTGGTATTTCACACCAGAGAGAGAAATCATGGTTCCTCTAGCATCATAGTTGCCTGGTATGTCCCTAGATGTTACTAGAACCCACAACCCCACAATCACTAACTTACTATGACCATCTGGTATTGTAGACAGAAGATAAGTCATGGTTTCTCTAGTGTCATAGATGCCTGGTATGTCCCAGGTCTGGGTGTGATTGCACTCTGGGCCTGCCCCCTCTACTGGGATAGTGATCACCACACTCAAAGGTCAAGGTTGGTGGTGGCCATGGGGCCATACAGCTTGTGGTGGTGGACAGACCACTGGTATCCATGGGGACCAGGAATGCTGGATCCCTATAGGTAGGGCCAAGAATGTTTGTTTCCCATTGGGGGAAAGGGGTGGGGGTGATACTCTTACAATGAACCCATGGAACTGAAGTGGGCGAGACTACTCGACCGATTATTTGCGGGCTCGCATTTTGCCATTATTTGCGAGCTCGCAACTGCCACATTTGCGAGGCGGGGTTCCCTGCTGTAAAGGGTTGCTTGGATACGTCGATTGTGACTATCCTAGCAATGATAGGAGGTTGGGCGTTCGGACCCAGACCCATCGGACGTGTTTTTGCACATTCCAATGTTTCAGCCTAATATTTAGGCTTTTATTGTCGAAATTCCAAACTTATTTAACTTAATTATATGGGAGGGGATTTAACTAATAACATACATTATATTGCTGAACCATATTTAACTAATAACATACGTTATATTACTAAATTCATCCTGCTAGTAAGAGGTAAGAATAAAACGGTGAGCTCCTAAGAAGTGACTGGAACGTTCCTTGCATTCTTTACTATTCTCCAGACTTATATTATTAACCACTATGGTCAACTTCATATTGCTATTTTGATTGCTCTATAAACTTATTTAATTAAGGGCCTTCTGCGCCACAGTCTGTAAGGAGTCAAACTCTCCACCTCGGACATTGCTAGCCAAGGGTCAAGCTGGCAGGAAGGCAGACAACCGGCGGCAGGAGGCACAAGACATTCACATGGAAACAATTATTTATATTAACACGTAGGCTTGCCTTAAGCGGGGGTGGAATAGCCCGACGGTTAAACTGGTGCCGTGACCATATCAATAATAAACCAGAGGGCTGGACTCTCTCTTCTTCTTTACACTTTATACTCTTCCTTTCTCTTGTCTGTATTGTTTTCACCATAGCCTGCCTACATAGTCACATATCCGAGCATTGGATTTGACTAAACTGGCCCCCACAATAGTTATTGACATGATGGTTAGTGGTCACGTCGGTTATTGACACGATGGGTAGTCACCACGTTGGTTATTGACACGGTGTTGATTTAAAGAGATAGGAACTTGCTGGCTAATGCTTGTTTGGTGCATTATGTAGGTAGTGTTTTTTCTGCTATTTTTCCCACTCTGTGGGGGTTTGAAATTTATTCAAAATTTGGTTTGTCAACCATTATTTCCAACAATACTACTATTTTAGAAGGTCTGCTAGACTTTATTGATGGTATGTCTGTAATGTGCCGTTATTTTTACGTGACTACTTTCGGCTTTTCTTTAACCTTGACATGGAGGGGGGAGCGTAGTAATACACTATGTCATTTTTTTTTACTATTTCTTCTACTTTACAGACATATCTATACTTGGATTCAATTCTGCTAAATTTTTCTACCACTGCATACAACAGCACAAAGGAGCAACTGTTGTGTGATGAGTTGCAACATTGGTTCCAAGGTCAGTGTACACTGGGAAATTATTCTGCTGAAACGGGAGCGTTAGAAGCATGGTCTAAATTTATGGCACTTAGTCTAGATGCTGTAATTAGGCACACTCCAGTCGCTAGAACATACAACCCCACAATCACTCACCTAATATGGCCATCTGATATTGCACACAGAAGAGAGAAGTCATCGTTCTTCTAGAATCATAGTTGCCTGGTATGTCCCTAGATGTTGCCAGAAACTACAATACCACAACCACTCACTCACTACGGCCATCTGCTATTGCACGCAAGAGAGAGAAGTCATGGCTCCTGTAGTGTTATACGTCTTTTAATGGTGGAGGGTAGTGCTGTAGGTGATAATCGCATGTGTGTGGGTTGAGTTCGGGTGTAGGATAGCATTCTTTAATGTGGAATGATGCTATCTGTATGCCTATATTTTACACGCAAACCACCAGAGAGTTGATTTTTGTGCTGCTTTTCTTTTGCTTTTGTTTTGTAGATTTTGTTTTGGATTTTGATTTTTGGGGGATGCTGTTTTTCCCCTCTTAGTCAGTTCTGACTGAAGTCATGTAGAATATAAAACAGCCATACTTCAAACAGGCAGCACATTGACAGCAAAGGCCACACAGTCTACCTGGCATCCATAGCCAATCGGCTTAATGGGGCTTTTTCATTGAGAGGTGGGATGGAGGGGGGGGGGGGGTTACCATCCCCCCACATATATGGTTACATAAACATAACAACTAAGCAGAGTTGTGATTGGAGAGCATTTGTCAGAGTACGGTTCCCATCGCCACGAAGTATACCGGGCCACTTAAACCGCCCGTGCAGAACGGGCGCATGGTCTTTACCTGTTAGATTACTGATTCAAATAAGTAGGTCAACCAGGTATGAGGTGTCAATTAACTGATCATGGGCAGGTAACATGAGCTTAACCCGTCGGGCTTTCAGAGCCAACTTATCATCAGATTAACCCTTTGGTGCCAGGAGCGCCCGGGTGCACATTCAAGTTCCACGTGGTTACACCCCTGATGCATCTGTCGTTGAATTGCTTTTCTAGATATGTTTTCCTGATAATTTGTAGATCATATCAGAAATACAGTACTAGTACCACTACCCATTTTCAGGTACATTCACGTAAACCTGGACAGTAAGCGTGCTCCGAGCCCCCAAAGGGTTAGAATGTAATCCAACAACTCTCCAAGTTAATAATAACTAGGACAACTTGGACTATTAGGTGGCATTACCATAAATACCGGAACTAATTGGCGAGCTCCTTTCAACAAAGTCCTTACTGACATGCGTTATGTGATAATAAGGGGATCAATATTCAAAGCGGAAACATTGGTTCTCGGCTGATTACCAAAGTTAATTAAAGTCGAGCTAGTAATTGGATAGGAGGTTGGTTGTTGGAGTTTTATATCCTTGCAACATCTAAGGTCATATCAGGATGGGTACAGACTTGTGATAGTGCACACTCATGGGGACTTCGTAGTGCTGCCCCACTGGAAAATCAGGCCGCTGACACCATGACCCGATATCCCACTCAGTTACATTATCCTGACACTGAGCTAACCAGTCCTTGCCCTATCCCAATAATGCTGAATGCCTGGCTAGGAAGTGGCAAGTATCAATTTGAATGTACGTCAATGGTTTGACTCGACCAGGAACCGAACTCCCGATCTCCCGCACGCGAGGCCCACGCTCTACCGATTCGGCCACCGCGCCTGGTTTGGATAGGAGGTGGCCACTGAGGAATAAGTGGTGCTGCAGACCTTCAGATGAAGGTTTGTAGTTTATGCATATCAATATGTAAAATATTCCCATACTCAGCAGGGGGGAATGCAAATGTTCTATTACTGATCGGTGCACATGACCAGGTGCATATATATATATTTATATATATATGGGTTGGTGGTGCCTGAGTGGGATGTAAATAGACATAGTGGTGATGGTAGGTCTGGGTGTGATTGCATTCAGGGCCTAGCCCTTCTGCTGGGGTAGGGGTCACCATACTCAAAAGGTCAAGGTTGGTGGGGACCAAGGGGCCATACAGCTACTGGTGGTGGGCAGACCACTGGTATCCATGGAGACCAGGAATGCTGGATTCCTATTGGTAGGACCAGGAATGCTCAATTCCCATTGGGGGAAGGAGGTGGTATGATACTCTACAATGAACACATGTAAAGTAACCAGAGGGCTGGACTCTCTTCTCTTATACTTTACTCTCTTCCTTTCTCTTTGTCTGTATTGCTTTCCTCATAGCCTATGTACACAGCCACATATCCGAGCATTAGATTTTACAAATAGGTACAGAACCTACCATACCTTCATGATTTAATAGCAAAGCACCCCTTTAATATGTTGAATACATGCAGTATTCAACACTTCAAAACCAACAAACAAAAATATTATTGGTTCTGTCACATCCATCGATGCATAACAATCTTAAAAGCAATAACAATCAAGATTACCTAATTTCCATAGAAAACAAAGTGTGTTAAATCCTAAATGCTTTCCAAAATGCTTGTTGTCCCCAGACCCATTATCTGTGAGAAGTGACCCGGGAACCAGACTAGAGCTGGGCATGAAGCACCACCTACCATCCTATGGGCCCAGGAACCAGACTAGAGCTGGGCATGAAGCACCACCTACCATCATATGGACCCAGGAACCAGACTAGAGCTGGGGATTAAGCACCACTTACCATCATATAGACCCAGGAACCAGACTAGAGCTGGGCATGAAGCACTACCTACCATCATATGGACCCAGGAACCAGACTAGAGCTGGGCATTAAGCACCACCTACCATCATATAGACCCAGGAACCAGACTAGAGCTGGGCATGAAGCACTACCTACCATCATATGGACCCAGGAACCAGACTAGAGATGGGCATGAAGCACCACCTACCATCATATGGACCCATAAACCAGGAACCAGACTAGAGCCGGGCATGAAGCAACACCTGTCATCATACGGACCCGGGAACCAGACCAGAGCTGGGCAGGAAGGAATGCCTGCCATCATATGGACTTAGGAACCAGACTAGAGCTGGGCAGGAAGCAACACCTGCCAGCATACGGACCCATGAACCAGACTAGTGGTGGGCCCTGCGCCAACAATTCTATACTGCAGACAGTATGCATGACCTTTTTACTAAAGTAAAACAAGAAAACATTTTAGCCTTTTTGAGGGCAGCTGGACTGTACCACCTCATATAGTCTACTAAATAAATTCTATCAATTATTAATAAACTTTTCTTTTTCTATGGGAATTTGTTTGCCTTGACCACAAATATATGACTGTGAGCTTTCTAATTTAATGAGTGTCTATTGGCACATAATTGATTGTCTGCTTCTACATACATTTCTCACAAACATTTCTCACCGTGAATATGGCCTATGCTGCCGCACGGTGTAAAGCAACCACCAATCAATCAATTAATCAATCAGGGCTGGGCCTACTGGTAGTAGCTGCAGCTGACCAAATAACAGTAAATTTATGTGAGTATTGACTTGGCTCTCAGCTCCCCCCCCCCTCATCATTCTGTCTCCTGCCGGTAGGTCTACGCATGCGCGACGACTATGAGGGGGATAAATCAATGCTGCAGACGAGACCGGAAACAAAAAGCTTGCCGCAGACGTTGGCCCTGGAACTTCCAGACAAACGAAGCCTTTTGGTTGTGGTATGTTGTTTTCTTTGCCGCCCGATGATGGTATTCTGCTTACTTACCAAATGTGAATAGATGTGCATGTGCGTAGGGCCTAACGTGTACGTTGGTATGTGTATGTAAGTGTATATGTGTGTACGTGCACATGTGCGTATGGGCTTATGTGTGGTTGTATATGTATATGTGTACATGCATGCGTGTATATGTGTATATGAGCATGTGTATATGTGCATGTGTCGTGGGGGTGATGAAAATGGGAAATATTGCACCTAGAGCGGGACTCGAACCCACATCTCTTTGCATTCCGGGCCAGTGTGCTAACCATTACACCACCTAGGCTCCCTGATATCACCACACTACCCACGCCTACCTGTCTATGTGGCTACTTGCCTGAGAGGTCAGTGCAGACCACTACACTCGTCCCCCTGGAATTGTAAGTCTTTTAATGCTTACAATTACATACATACAGGCAGTGCACTAACACATACATACACAGGGTAGGTTCAACAACCATACAGCACAAAGCTTGTACAGGATCCTGATCACAGCAACCAGTGTCGTGGGGGTGATGAAAATGGGAAATATTGTGCCTACAGCGGGACTCGAACCCACATCTCTTTGCATTCCGGGCCAATGTGCTAACCATTACACCACCTAGACTCCCTGATATCAACATACTACCCACGCCTACCTGTCTATGTGGCTACTTGCCTGAGAGGTCAGTGCAGACCACTACACATGTATGTGTATATGTGCATGTATATGTATGTATATATACTATTACCGTAGGTGTATGTGTATATGTGTATATGTAAATAGATGTATCGATGTATAGATGTATAGATGAATATATGTATAGATGCATAGATGTAAGGATGTATATACGTATGTATATATCTATCAATGCATTAATGTATATATGTCAATAATCGATTGATTGATTGGTTTCTTTACACTGTGTCGGCAGCACAGGTGAATGTATATAATCATGTATATATGTGTATAAGTTCTTATGTATTATGTATATATGTGTAAAATTCCATATGTGCATATATGCCTATATTCTGCCCATATATAACTACAACTAATAGATGCTTTCTACCACCAACTCGCCCTCTGACGATTGGGTGAAGAACTAGTTTTGTGGGGAGCAGCTCACTATGCAACATGTCTGTGGCGGGCGGGCGGGCTCCGATATAAGATTCCTCTGGTGGCAGTGGAAAGAACTAATGCTACGGTTACAACTGTTTGTTTGTTGTTGTTTTACGTCCTAGCAACATCTAAGGTCATATCAGGACGGGTACCGACTTGTGACAGTGTGCACTCATGGTGACTTTATAGTGCTGTCCCACTGGGAAACCAGGCCCCTGGCACCATGACCTGGTATCCCACTCAGTCACATTATCCTGACACTGAGCACACCAGTCCTTGCCCTATCCTAATAATGCCGAGCGCCTGGCTAGGAAGCGACAAGTATCAATTTTAAAGTCATTGGTTTGACTCGACCGGGACTCGAACCCACGACCCCACGATCTACCAGCACGGGAGACGGACGCTCTAACTCATTCGGCCATCCCGTCTGGTCGGCAACTGGCGGCATCTGGCTGACAACTGACTGTCTGCGGAAAAGGTATTAGCTAAGATTTTCACTGCAAACCCGCCCTCTAGTGGTAGTGGCAAGAACTACTGTTACCAGGTTACAGGTAACACTATACCAGCTGACTGTTTAGTAAGGTCTGTGGAAAACGTCTTATCTGAGACATCCATACCGACCCCCCCCCCCCCCCATCTGGTGACAGGAGCAAGAACTAATAGTAAGTGTGTGTGAAGAGTATCACCGGAAACGATATATTATATGTTACTGAACTCTGTTTCCGGTGTTGCAGTTTCCCAGGGACACCAGTTTGCCAGGGACACATCGCTTCTGCACACGCATCAAAATCGAACAGCATCGTCACTAACCTTATAAATTTAATAAAATGTTTTTGCTAAACATGTTTTCTATATGTGTCCTGAGCGATTTGTTTGTAGGTGGTGTCGTTTTAGAGATATTTCCCTTTTTCTGTATTGTCTGTATGAAGACTGCTCACGACCATTGACAATGCCTTGAGTTTGACGGTACGCGCAGTGCAAAACGTCAGTTTTAATACAAATTAATAGATATCCGGAACCCTAACCTTATCAATTTAATATAATCTTTTGCTCAACATGTTTTCTATATGTGTTCCAAGCGGTTTGTGTCTAGATGGTTTAATTTGAGAGATATTTGACTTTTTCTGTATGAAGATTTGCTCACAGCCGTTGACAATGCATTTGAATGGAAGTGTCCCTGGCAAATTGGTGTGCCTCGGAAACCGCAACACCGGTCTTTATCTTGCTTTCAGTTCTGTCTGCCGTCTCTCTCTTTCTTCTTCCCTTCACCGTCATGCATACTTTACATCTATGTGTCCTGCTAGTTTCTGTCGCTGTCATCTCATGTGTTTCCTCTATATTGTTTCCGCATAGAACGACAACCACTTATCTGCCTCACTCCCCCCCCCCCCACACCTGCACCCCTCCCCCGTCACTCCCCCCCCCAGCCCCCACCTGCACTCCAGTATCCACCCTCCCCGCCTTACGCCACACCCACCCACACCGTCATTCCACCCACAGCCCCGACCCCAAAATACACCCAACCACCATCGGACACTGGTGGGAATATACAGTCTGCGGTACTGTAGTCCCTCTCCTACCCCCACCCCCACCTCCTCCAGCACACATACTCTCCTACCCCACCAATGCCCCCACCTCCTCCAGTACACCCACTCTCCTACCCCCAGCACTACCCCTCACTCCACCCACAGCCCCGCCCTCAAAATACGCCCAACCACCCTAGGACACTGGTGGGAATATGCAGTCTGCGGCCAATGTAGAACCTCTCCTACCCCCACCCTACCTTGTTTGTTTGTTATGGTTTGCATCAGAGTAACATTTAAGGTCAATCTAAGACGGGTACCGACTTGTGACAGTACGCACTGATTGCGACTTTATAGTGCTGCCCCTCTGGGAGGCCAGTCAGTCGGCACTGTTACCCGATATCTCACTGAGTCCTGATACTGAGCAAGCCAGTCCTTTGCTCTATCCCAGTGGTTAGGCTAAGGAATAGCAGAACGGAGAAGTGCAGGAAACAAGTATTTATTGAGACAATATGGTAGTGTCTGCCCCCCAGCCCTAAGAAATAAGTAGTAGTGGTGGGTGGGAAGTTTGTGCATTGTCAGCTAGTCTGAAAGCAAAGCTGAGTCAGAGCGCTTCAGGCGATTGCGGGAAAGGTGTGATGGAGAGATAAACCCACCCGTCCACCTGAAGAAGAGTCCAAGGCGCAGCAGGCAGGGGAGGATGGTGCACGGCCATGCCGGCCGAATCAGCCGCAATGCAAACATTCCAAACAATACTGAGCATCTGACAAGGTAGCAACAAAATATCAATCTTGTAAGTCATTAGTTTGACTCTGCTGGTGTTCAAACCCACAACCTCCAGCCCAGGGAACCATCCAATGCGCTTCCAGATTCAGTAAGCCTTTTTCTTCTTCTTACTTTTGTTGCAAATTTTATTCATCTGAATAGATGTTTTGTCAGTGCTTAGTGAGCGGGACGTAGCTCAGACGGTAGCGTGTCCAGCTGTGTAGGTGTGGGTCATTCGCTTGATCCTGGTCAGTGGACACATTTGCAGTTTGGGCTATTTTCCGTTCCAACCAGTGGTCCACAACTGGTTCATCAAAGGCTGTGGTATGTGATGTCCTGTCTGTGGGAAAGTGCATATAAAAGACCCCTTGCTGCTTATCGGAAAGAGTAACCTATGTGGTGGCAGCAGGTTTCCTCTAAAGAAATATGTCAGAATGACCAATTATTTGAAGTCCAATAGCCGATGATAAAAATCAATGCGCTCTAGAGGCATCGTTAAATAAAACAAAGTTTTTATTCTGCATTGTCTGCAACACACCCTATTCTGAACATTAAAAGTGGGGGAGCAGCCTATGCTGTATAGTGTACGGCATAGGTACTCAACATAGGGCAGGAATGAGTCTCCTGCAACAAGCCTTCGCGTCTGCTCGGGTGGGATATTTTATATTTTTTCGCCGAAATGCGCCATAGTTTCAATCCTTACCACAGTCTTCAGCAATGATTACCCCTACCCAATATGGCAGTATTCCTTTGGGTGTGATTCCACACCTAAAACCTCTAGGTTTACTGTAACCATTTAACAAAAAAATACATACCGTATGGAGTATCCGCCTGCCCCTTTATCCTCCCAGCAGGGAGACCCAGGGGACCTGATTGGGCCGGGAGGGGAGGAATCTGGAATGAATGCAAAATTGGTTTTCAGCTTCTGAGGTGTGTAACCAGGACGTGTGTGTGTTCCTTGTACGTGTATGTGTCCTTTACTATGTCTCCTCTTGCAGTGTAGGATCTGCTTGTAATCATCTTATCACTATGGTCACTGACCTGTGGGTTTAATGGGTTGGTTTTTGGAGTAGTTAGCATGTCATAATTTGGGACCCATATGGGATCAACATGGGTCCCAAATTATGACACGCCAACAGACAGGCAACTACAGAGCCTCTGTTCAGGTCTAGAATCTCCCTCATCCATCAAGTGGTATAAAGATATGGTTGAGAAGGATGTTAAAATGTGCCTAACTAACAAACATAGGTGAGGTGTAATACGGTTGCTTTTGGAACAGGTCAGTAGAGAGTCAGAAGTTACAAATTCCCCAAAAGTGCGCATGAAACATCATTTTCATTGCAAAAGTGTTTTAGTGAGGAGTGCTGGGTTTGGTACAGCAGGCATCACCTCTTAGCTGAACTTTTTAGCCAAGATTAGTATCTTATCATCTTAATATCTGAGATGAGGTGCATGCATCTCTATGATATTAAACTTTTCTTAAATTGGAGTTTACTCCTCTAGTGCCATGCTTTGCTTTGCTTTGCCATGCTTTGCCAATAGAGATAAACATTGCACACTGGAAATATCACCACCATAGTTAATGCTTACTGAAGCAGTGTTTGCTTAGATCTAAGCAAGGTGGTCATTCACCCCATCTGTGGATACGGGTGAATCTTTTATCTACCCAGGGACAAGCAATCTGTGATAATATAGATAATGGCATATGTACTGGGTATGTCTGCCCAGAAGGCAGTGCGCACTTACTGTGTATCTATGACATCAACAAAAACACTTAACATGTCCGTTCAGTAGTGTCAAGAGTGTGCTGCAAACAAAGGAAGCTTGCGCCTACAGCGGGATTAGAGCCCACACTTCTGTCAACCCATGGATAGCGTCCTAACCGCTAGTCTTACCAAGGCTCCCTCATGCACTTATCTAGCTCCTTGTCTGTGAGGTCATTGCACTCTATTACAGTAAATATAAATCTAGGTTCAACAGATTTAATATTAAAAGTAAACCACTCTATAAGATGCTCAAACTTGATTCCAAGCTTAAAAAAAACGAAAAATGAATATGTGGATTGAGTAAATTGAGTCCTTGAAATGCGTCTCAGTTTTTGGCAAAGCCTTGATTAATTATCCCCGACCCCCTTAACTATTATGATCTCCTGAAACTATGGCAACGTTACAAAGTCGTCTGCTCTGGATGTTGTCCCCGTTAGCTGTTAACACCCTCAATATAGAGGGGTATAGGCTTGTAGGTAATGACAGACAACACATTAATGCAATGAACCAAACAAAGAAGGATGGAGGTGTTGCCATTTACTGCAAAGTCACCAAAAACCTAGACACTGAAATGCTAAAACCAACAAATCTCTCAAATGAACACATACAACTACTTTGGTGCCTAATAAAAAACGAAAAACAAGCAAACATAGCCATAGCGAGCCTATGTAGGCCACCGTCAGGTGAAATTGAAGTATTCCTTGAAGAACTAGAAAAGAGCATAAACACTGTAAAAAAATCGACAAATGCAGAAATCTTTGTGCTAGGGGACTTCAATGTGAATGACAGCAGCAATGAAAAAAATAAACTAATGCTGCAAACCACCATCAAATTCTTCGGCCTACAGCAGCTCATAACTGAAAGCACAAGGCTAAGCAACACTAGCTCAACAATAGACCTAATACTAACCAACTCAAACCATGCCACAAAATGGGGCACTAGAAGCTGGGGTATAACCGACCACAAACTAGTATATGTAACCAGGAAAAAGCTCAAAAGCACAAATCACTATGAATACAAAATGGGCAGGTTCCTACAAAACTACTCAGAAGATACATTAAAAAATCATCTGCACCAAAACATAAACAACATCACACAAAACAGAGATGATGTTGATATCAATTGGGACAACATCATCACAGAAATAAGAAAATCAACTGATGAGATGTGCCCCATAAAGAAAATAAAAATACAAAAAAACCAAGACCCTTGGGTAGACAAAGACCTGCTAACACTCATCACAACCAAAAGTAAACTGGGTGATAAAGCAAAGTGCACAGAAAAAATAGAAGACAAACTGGCCTACCATGTCACCAGAAACAATTCTCTCAAAGCTGTGAGAACAGCAAAAAAGAAATACATAATAAAGCAGGACTAAGACTGGGGAAGCAACACAAACAAATTCTGGAAAAATGTAAACCTATTATTCAAAAAAAATAACAAAGAAGAGCATTCAAACTTCCAAGATAACGAAGGGGCAATGCTCACAGACAAAGATGCAGCAAACAAACTGAACACACACTTTGCCACAATAGGGCAAAAGCTGTCAGACATTTTTTAAAAGATGGGAAAACAGATCAGGAACTGTGCAGAATGAAATCCCCACCTGCAAAACAGATATGATAGAAGTAAAAAAATTAATAAATGACATAGACACAAATAAGCCAAGTGGAATAGATGAAATACCAACCAAAATACTGAAAGAGGCATTCCAAGTCATCACGGCCAATATAGTAGACCTATTCAACATCTTCTTTGAGCAGGGGCATTTTATCTCAGCCTGGAAAATGGCAACCATCACCCCTATTCACAAAAGTGGAGACAAACAAAACATGGGAATATCAATTCTTCAAACCCCAGGAAAGCTCATTGAAAAAATGTTACATAGACACATAAATGAAAACCTGGAAAAAAGCGATATACTAAACGAAAGACAAGGGGGCTTCAGGAAACTGCACTCCACATCAAAAACAATAGCTAACCTAACAAATGACATACTGGCATCAATGAACCAAAAACAATTAGTTGAAGCAGCCTTCATTGACTTCAGCAAAGCATTTGACACAGTAGACCATAAAATACTACTGGAAAAACTCAAAACCATTAGCATAAAATCCAACACTATGGATTGGATAAGATGCTACCTCAGCAACAGGCAACAGAAAACAAAAATAAACAATACACTATCAGACAACCAACCTGTCACATGTGGTGTACACCAAGGGTCAGTGTCAGGGCCACTACTTTTTATAATCTATATAAACGATCTAGAAAAATGGCTGCAAACTGAGTGCCTCCAACTATATGCAGATGACACAGTCATATACGCAAATGGCACCACAGAAGAGGAGGTAATAACTAAACTAAATAAACTCCTACTAAAACTAGACGACTGGTGTGAGTCCAACAAAATAACCATCAACACAAGCAAATCAAAAACAGTACTCCTCTCGCATAAACAAATGCCAGAAAGAAAACTACACTGTAAGTTAGGAAACCAAACATTAGAAAATGTAGACCATTACAAATACCTAGGCCTTGAGTTGGACAGCCAACTAAACTACAACCCATGTATAAATAAAATTATCCAGAAAGTAAACCACAAACTGTGGATATTTGCAAAGCTAAGAGACTACATGACACAAGAAATGTCAATAAAAATCTTCAAGGGCATGGTGCTCCCCTATTTTGACTATGGAGATGTAAACTACATGGGTGCGAGAAAAGAACTACTAAAAAAGCTGCAAATACTGCAGAACAGAGCCCTAAAAATCTGTCTAAGAGTAGACAAGCTGCACCCCACCTATGACATACACAAAAGAACCAAAGTGAAATTATTAGAAATTAGGAGAATAATTCATTTGAAAACATTAGCATATAGCTATAGTCAAAACAATAAACTCCTAACAAAACTGCAAAGGGCTACTAGAGCAAATAATGCGCCACTACTGAAGCAGACCAGAAGCCAAATAAAAGCTCCTGAAAGAAGCACGCTGGAAATGGCTGCTAGGGTGTGGAATGCCCAAACGGTAAAGGAACAACAAATTCCTGACCTAAAAACTTACAAAAAATATCTGTGCAAACTAGGCTAGGAAACCCCCACTAAGCTGTACCGCAAAGGGGCATGTGATATGTCACGGCCCACCAGTGGGATGCCCAATGGAGGGTAACCATGCCAAGAGTAGCCAGATAACACACCACACAGCTACGTACAAGCCTATGATATGTAAATAGGAGTAGGCTAGTCTAGTAATAAGAGTAGAACAAAATAAAATACATATATGCCAAGAAAATCAAAAAAAAATAACATAGGCTACTAACCATACCAACCAATTATCTATCTGCTACTGAAATGCAGGCAATCAAATAACTTATCAGCAGCTACTGTGTGGTAAGATAACACTAACACTACAGCTGGCCAGCAGTGAAAACAAGCCTGGGTACCCGGGCCTATATGCTATGGACAGTATAAATACAGCCTCAATATAAAAAAAACAACCAATCTTCCCTCCTTGAGTACAGTACCCGCTACCCTTTTTGTACACTTGCTGTACGCATTGCAATACTGATATTGCTGTAACAGAAACCTCAGCTATGATATAGTCAGTGAAAATGATACAGCAATAATCTCTCATGGGATATTAAAAGCTACGAGATAAAGTAGATCTGGTAAACCATCAGTTGCTGCATTTGACTCTGAAAACAACAACATATATTGAGTCCACCACACCAATAATAGAGAGAAATAAGGGACTAATGAACATCATTGGTTGCAACGCAGTATTAGCAGTGTCATCAGTGTTAGCAGTGTTAGCAGTGTTAGCAGTGTTATCAACGTTGGCAGGGTTAGCAGGGTTAGCAGGGTTAGCAGGGTTAGCAGGGTTAGCAGTGTTGACCATGTTAGCAGTGTTAGCAGTGTTAGCAGTGTTAGCAGTGTTAGCAGTGTTAGCAGTGTTATAAGTGTTAGCAGTGTTAGCAATGCTAGCAACGTTAGCAGTGTTAGCAGTGTCAGCAGTGTTAACAGTGTTAGCAGTGTTAGCAGTATTAACAGCATCACCAGTGTCAGCAGTGTTAGGAGTGTTAGCATTGTCAGCAGTGTTAGCAGTGTTAGCAGTGTTAGCAGTGTTAGCAGTGTTAGCAGTGTTAGCAGTGTTAGCAGTGTTAGCAGTGTTAGCAGTGTTAGCAGTGTTAGCAGTGTTAGCAGTGTCAACAGTGTTAGCAGTGTTAGCAGTGTTAGCAGTGTTAACAGCATCAGCAGTGTCAGCAGTGTTAGGAGTTTTAGCATTGTCAGCAGTGTTTTTTTTTGTGTTTTTTTATTGAGGGTGTATTTATACTGTCCATAGCATATAGCCCGGGTACCCAGGCTTGTTTTCAATGCTGGCCAGTTGTAGTGTTGGTGTTATCTTACCACACAGTGTTAGCAGTGTTAGCAGTGTTAGCAGTGTTAGCAGTGTTAGCAGTGTTAGCAGTGTTAGCAGTGTTAGCAGTGTCAGCAGTGTTAGCAATGAGAGCAGTGTTAGCAGTGTTAGCAATGTTAGCAGTGTTAGTAGTGTCAGCAGTGTTAGCAGTGTTAGCAGTGTTAGCAGTGTTAGCAGTGTTAGCAGTGTGGGCAGTGTTAGCAGTGTTGGCACTGTTAGCAGTGTTAGCAGTGTTAGCAGTGTTAGCAGTGTTAGCAGTGTTAACAGTGTCAGCAGTGTCAGCAGTGTTAGCAGTGTTAGCAGTGTTAGCAGTGTTAGCAATGTTAGCAATGTTAGCAGTGTTAGCATTGTCAGCAGTGTTAGCAGTGATAGCAGTGTTAGCAGTGTTAGCAGTGTTAGCAGTGTTATCAGTGTTAGCAGTGTTAGCAGTGTTAGCAGTGTTAGCAGTGTCAGAAGTGTTAACAGTGTCAGAAGTGTCAGAAATGTTAGCAATGTCACAATTGTCAGCAGTGTCAGCAGTGTTAGCAGTGTTAGCAGTGTTAGCCATGTTAGCAGTGTCAGCAGTTTCAGCAGTGTTAGCAGTGTTAGCAATGCTAGCAATGCTACCACTGTTACCAATATTACCAATATTACCAATTGTGCCAATGTTACCAATGCTGCCAATGGTACCACTATTAGCAATGGTATCAATGATAACAATGTTAGGAATGTTAGCACTGTTAGCATTGTGTGCAATATTAGCAATGTTAACAATTCTAGCAATGTTAGCATTGTGCTTGATTCAAAGGGACTGACTGACCCTCCCCCTCCACCTCCCCCCTCCCTCATTCCCCCTCCCTCCCACTCTCCCCGCCACCACACCTGAACCACTCACAGGAGGACACATTCACACACACCATCGTCTTCTCCTCCACCCACCTGCATTTTTGGTGTGGGCCTTTGACACCCTTTGTTTTCAGAAATAAGCCAACTCATCACCAGCTATTGGCACTTCTCAGCGAGCCAGCAATGGGACCACACCTGTATGAGCTTTACTTTTTCACCCACCCGGCTGTACTACATCTTGTATCGATAGAGTGTGACCAGCCGCTTCTGTCCATCCGATGTGATGCTAATAGTGTGTGTTACATTAACTTCCTTATTGAGTCATTCTTTATCGAATCACTCAACCAACTTCACAATGAGAACTTATTTGTAACCATATCGTATAATTGAATCTGATTGCAAGCACATCACAATCCATAAGGTCACTGCTAAGTACAAACAATGTCATTTATGTACCACAACTGAGTACATCTTGACCTTATGAACGCGAATTTGATAGTTTTCAATTTGTTACAAATCGAATGATGGAAAATTCATCATACAAGTATGCTGGCATACATTATGCAATATGCAAATGTACTTGCATTCTCAGGGCACTAAATATCGTCTGCTCTTATTACATATCCTTAGAAGTCACAGCTGATGATTGACAAAAGTGTGACTAGAAGGTCATATACTCAGTAGTCTTACATGGGTCTACAGAATCATCCTACGCCTTCCGACTTGCCTGCTCTAACCACACTCATACATACTCAACCAGCATGGCCCGGACAATGCGGCATCGCTTTCAATGTGAATTAGGTCAAATTGAAGCAAAACCTGATAATTTTGTAACATGCAATCTGATTGGTTATGTCCATTGATGGGCGGAAAAGAAAGTACTCTCAGAACCGGTCGTATATTCTCATTAGTTCTAATTTTCCCAGAGAGGTCAGAATGGCGATAGAATTTTGGTATTTTATGGAGTCACCAGGAAAAGGGCTTTCGGCTTTACAGTCCTGCTTCTCGGAAATGTATATGTAAGAAGGAGACATTTGATTATCTAGGCCATCATCGAGGGAGGCCTAAGTCTAAGACTAGCAAAGAGCGTAGGCATATGTCCTTGTGTAAAAGCTAAGGCTCGAATATGTGGCTGTGTAGGCAGCTATGGTGAAATCAATACAGACAAAGAGAAAGGAAGAGCATAACGTGTAAAGAAAAAGAGAGAGTCAAGCCCTCTGGTTTATTATTTATATGGTTACATGAGTTCATTGTAGAGTATCACCCATCCCTTTCCCCCAATGGGAAACAAGCATTCTTGGCCCTACCAATAGGGATCCAGCATTCCTGGTCCCGATGGATACCAGTGGTCTGCCCACCAACACCAAGCTGTATGGCCCCATGGCCACCACCAACCAAGACCTTTGAGTGTGGTGATCCCTATCCCAGCAGAGGGGGTAGGCCATGAGTGCACTCACACCCAGACCTGCCAGCACCACTATGTCTATTTACATCCCACTCAGCCACCAACAACCATTACATATATATATACATACATGTGCCTGGTCATGTACATCGATCAGGAATAGAACATTTGCATTCCCCCCTATGCTGTACATCGGAATAGTTTACACTTGGATATGGCCAGGTAATCCAATATAATATTAGGTGTAGTGACTTGATTCTCCTTCTCACCAATGTATGTGTCTGAATGAATACACACAAATATTCACTCACAAAGTCTCACACAGTTGTGTTTGCAAACATTTTCCGCGTTTCTTAAAACACAAATATGGGTGGCCTCAAGCGACTTCCAGTAGCGAGGGGCCAGCTTCTAAACCACCCATGCCATGCCAAAAGAACTACATGCCATGCCAAAAGATTCTGCATATCCCCATGATGCTCAAGCTACTTTACCAGCAGAACACAAGCAAAAGCATATCTGTCCCTTATTATTCCATACATAGTTCCATTATAATATATACATATAACTCCATTTCATACCATATTTAAAAAACTGTTATGCATATATATATCTAAATATATATTAAAAATCTGACCATCCGAGCAGGTCTGGAGGCGGTAGTGACCAGACACAGCTGGTATCAGGGTGGCCAGGAGCCACTCACAGGTGGCGCCATAGTGGCAGAAGCAGGAACTAACTCCTATGACAGTAGGATAGCAGGTAATAACTAATATATAGAAGAGAACCGATAAGTGGTAGTGTCCTTGTTTATATTCCCATAATAAATTATAGAGCAGATATTCAGAAGTGTAGCATATTATGTATATATATACATATTTATTCAGAAACTTGTCATTCTTTCCAAGAGAAAACATTGATAAGATGCAGTACTCGACTAGACTGAATTTGTATCTATTTCACTAAATCTGAAGTATGCAATGCTTGTTGTGAATTTTCTAAGATAAGTCCTCCAAATTAATTCCTCCTAGGAGGGCTTAATTCGCATTGAAAGCAGCATTAACCGGATCGACTGTTCCGAGTAAAGCCTTTATTGCACACTGTCCACTCAAGCTGCTTGCCGGCTATTACTTGCAACATCATTAGGATGATGAGCTGCCCTCACTTGGAGGGCTGAATCGGTAGAACGCAGGCCTCCCATCCGGGAGATCATGAGTTTGATTCCTGGTCGAATCAAACCAATGACTTACACAATTGATAATTGTCACTTCCTAGCTTGGCACTAGGCATTACTACATAAGGGAAAGGACTGGTTAGCTCAGTGTCAGGATAATGTGACTGATTGAGATATTGGGGCATGGTGCTGGTGGCCTGATATCCCAGTGGGGCAGCACTATAAAGTTGTCATGAGTGTGCACTGTCACCCCGCCCCCTACACCCTACACACCATCTCCCATCCACCCCCACCCCCACCCCACCCCTACACACCATCCCCCACCCACCCCAACCCCCTCCCCGCACACACAACCCCCCACTAACCCCCACCCCCACCCACCCCCGGCCCTCCCCGCACACAACATCCCCGCACCGACCACCACCCCCTCCCCGCACACACCATCCCCCACCCACGCCCACCCCCTGCCCCCACACACCATCCCCACCCACCCCCACCCCCTCCCCGCACACAACATCCCCGCACCGACCACCACCCCCTCCCCGCACACACCGTCCCCCACCCACCTCACCCTCTGCCCGCACACACCATCCCCGCACCGACCACCACCCCCTCCCCGCACACACCTCCCCCACCCACCTCACCCTCTGCCCGCCCGCACACACCATCCCCCACCCACGCCCACCCCCTGCCCGCACACACCATCCCCACCCACCTCACCCTCTGCCCGCACACACCATCCCCCACCCACGCCCACCCCCTGCCCGCACACACCATCCCCCACCCACCCCCACCCCTCTCCCGCACACAACATCCCCGCACCGACCACCACCCCCTCCCCGCACACACCGTCCCCCACCCACGCCCACCCCCTCCCCGCACACATCATCCCCCACCCACCTCCACCCCCTCCCCGCACACACCATCCCCCACCCACCCCCACCCCCTCCTCTCACACACCATCCCCCACCCACCTCCACCCCCTCCTCTCACACACCATCCCCGCACCGACCTCCACCCCCTCCTCTCACACACCATCCCCGCACCGACCAACACACACATCGGCAGCGCGATGAATGGCGCCATTTAAGCGCTAATGTGGAAAGGTGTGAATAGAATACCAGTCACACCTTGATGGTTGGGTCGTCGTCTTCGCCTCCTCTCTTCTTGCTAGAGATTCATTTTCCTTCTAATCATATGGATATCACTGGGATAGGGCCAGCAGCATTGCGTAATTCAGCGTTAGTTTAATAGTGCGACTGACTGGGATGTTAGGCCATGGTGCCAGGCGGAACGTTATCCCCGTGGGGCAGCATTATAAAGAGACCATGAATTAATAAATGAATAAATAATGTAAATTTAATAGAGCACTCTCACGTAAAATTCTCCGATTATGTCATTCTAAGACAACAATAAAAACATGATATGACACGTCCGAACTCCTGCTGATAGGACGTCGGGTGTTACTAGGGCCCAATACCCCAATAAACTGAACAATGCATCGCTCTCAGCCTTGTCTGTGACGTATTATACTCGGAAGAAAATCATTTATAATGTTATCAGTTATTGTTGATGGAGTGTACTTGTTTAAAATTGCTTAGTCCGATGGTTTTGAGTTTCTGATGTTTCCTGAGATAAAGATATTAAATTGATCGCTATAATCTACTTTACTTTTAGTATACGATGTTCTTTTTAGCAGAGGTTTATGTCCTACCCGCATCTAACGTCATATCGAGATTGTGCATGTTATATTAACATCGTTTGGGTTACGTGAATAAGTCGATATGAAAGAGTAATGGTGTCTCCATGTGGGTGATATATATATATTTATATATAAATTTATATATTTATATATTTATATATTTAAATATTTATATATTTATATATTTATATATTTATATATTTATATATTTATATATTTATAGATTTATAGATTTATAGATTTATAGGTTTATATTTTTATATGTTTATATGTTTATTTATTTATATATTTATATATCTATATATCTATATATCTATATATTTATATATCTATAGATTTATAGATTTATATATTTATATATTTATATATTTATATATTTATAAATTTATAAATTTATATATTTATATATTTATATATTTATGTATATATATTCACTCATGTCTTTTATTTGCATCACTTATCGATAACCTAGTGACAAATGTGGGCTGATGCATGGATTTAAATTACTGGGAAAAACACCCCTGAGTGGATACAGCTCGAGACCATATTGGTAATTTTAACGAGATGATGTATTTCTTACTTCTATTAGCAATATATACATATACATATATGAATATATATATATAAGCGATATATATATATATACATATAAGCAGGATGCATTTCTTACCTCCTCTACCAATATATATATATATATATATATATATATATATATATGCGTCAGGATCACGAAAAGAGGCCAATTGGGGAAAGTTGTCGGCGTCAAGAATCAATGTGAGGTAATGAGTATCAATCAATCAATCAATCAATCAAAGCATATCATAGTGTATCAAGTGAGGTGATAATCAATGAGTAAAGTTAAGTAATCAATATAAGTGAATCAATGTCTAGATAAGAGGATAATTGGAGTAATCATGAAGTGATGAGTATAATGGGTAAGTAATCAGTTCAGTAGGTAAGTGGGTAGGAAGTCGTAATGAATAGAGTCTGTTGGTGACCCGGGCCTCAACCCTTAAGGATGAAAGTTGGGTGGGTGGGGTGGTGAGAAAAGGGGTATTGCTGGTCGGGCGTCTGGTGGAGAAGTGGATGGAGTTTGGGGAGGGCGGAAGTGAAGGGGGGGGGGGGGGGGGGGGGGGGGGGGAGGGTACCAGCGGCGCCACCAGCACAGGGCGATGGTGGCGCCGCCTGGAGGTATGGGGAGAGGTGAGAGGCGGTGGGAAGGGGGAGAGGGCAGCACCGGGGCGGGGGCGACGGTGGCGTCGCCTGGAGTTAGTTGGGTAGGGAGAGTGGCGGGGGAGGGCGGTAGGAGAAGGGGGGGGGTCGTCCGCCTCTATCCCGAATTACCCATATTGCCTCAGCAATATGGACAATTATAATTTAGCATTGACAGAGGTGTTGGAAAGTCCTTAAATTTATCCTGAATGTAAAGATCGAGAAAATACAACAACCTTATTTGTTTCTAGGATAATTTAATATGAAACAAAGAAATGCACTACACTTTTAAGAATTGTGACGCCGACATCTTCAATTGACCACCGATTGGCCCGTTTTCGTGAGGCTGACTCATATATATATAGTATATGTATACATATATGTATATATCTGATGTATATATATATAGGTTGGCAAGTTGCATTCCTGGAGTTTGATAAAGTACAGCTATATATATTGGTGGCATTTAGTAGATTGATGGCAGAAGGCATCTGGTAAATTTATGGCATATGGCATATGGCACATGACACATAAGGATATGTATGTATATTACCATATTTTGTTCTTTTTGGATTTCTTTAAATTCAATTAAGTATCAATGCCAGACCAATTACCTCCAAGTCCGTCCGGGAGCGCAGAACGATGGATAACGTCCCACAGGGGTAGGAGATAGGCGGAAGTGCCGCATAGATCACGTGGTGACTGTGTGCACCGTGATTGGTCCATATGGACCCACCCTCCCTGAGGCTATTCGGCGACCGGTGCTGGGCAACGACAGCAAATGCTTTCCCACGGTCAAACCCCTCCCCCCCCCCCCTCACCTCCCGATGTGTGCGGAGCAAGACAAGCAGCCTTGTGCATTTGTGGACTGAATTGGCTGGTTTGGCGTGGTTGTTTGTTGTTGCTTTACGTCCTAGTAACATGCAAGGCCACATCAGGTCGGGTACCGTCTTGTGACAGTGCACACTGATGGCAATTTTACAGCGCTGTCCCACTGGTAGACCAGGCCGCCATCACCATGACTTGATATCCCACACAGTAACATTATCCTGATATTGTGTTAGCCAGACCTTGTCCTATCTTATTAATGCCAAGTACCAGGCAAGTACCGATTTTATAAGTCATTGGTCTGACTCGACTGGGACTCGAACTCCAAACCTTCCATATGCGAAGACTACGCTCTAACAGATTCAGGCACCGGGTCCGGTAGGCGGCTTTGACAAAATGATCCGGCTAAATCTCTAAACGGTGTCAATAGTGCATGCTCTAGTTGAATGACATGAGACCAGTTAATTATATAGTGGCATTTATTTTATTTTGTTTCGTTACAGTAGTGAGTCATGATGTTTTGAGTTTAAAGTTTGAGGTTTCCAGGCACTTAACTGTAAAAGAGACAAATTCTTAAAGTAGTTAGGTTGGGTCGGACGGTGAATTTAAGCTGGAGAAATACACGTCCGATCAATTGAAACACTCTGGTTGAAGTGAATTTTGAAAGTCTTTTATGTCACGATGTGTTTCTAAGATTTATGCTAAGTGGCGCGTCAAGCAGAAACCATTTAGTTAGTTAAGTCGTGTTTTGGTAGGGGGTGCCAAGGATCGCAGCCATAGTAACAGTGTGTTGTGGTCTCGCGTGCTCAATTACCCATGTTGCTCGCAACATGGACTATGTGATCTTCAATGAAATGAGGGTCATAGCTACCATACATGCAGACACGCAGCAGCGTCCCACCTGAGATAACAAATATTTACCTTTTTAATTAGAATATATGATGTTTTCTAGAATATTATTCCAATAACGTTTTATTCCACCGACACACCACCTGACAATGCCAAAATAGGCCGCTAGGGGAATGTCTAGTGTGTTGTGAGATCAATCTCAATTTACTATCACCTATTGTGTATTTCTATTGATAGTGACGCATTTAAATTTGTATAATCCGATGAAAGCATCCCATTTGAGAAAACTAAAACATTCATCTAGATTTGATCCTACATATCCAAATTAGCCACTAGTGCAGTTATTAATCACCAACTGTCTCATAGAAGGGTAAACTAAGCCAAGTTAATAGAACATGTTATTGTTGATGCCTATGGTGTCAGGATTCTATTGTATATGCACAATTATTATGCCATGTTTTCCCTTCAGACATCTCCAAAATTATCCTTTTTTTTTTAAATAACAGTTACTTCAAATAAGAGTGAGTTCTCTTATAGCGATCAATCTGGCGCATTTATCTGTTTACAAAAAAAAGGCAGAAACTCAAAACTATCGAACTATGTAACTCTAAGGTAAATCAGGAATTTCAGTTCTAAAATGCTTGTAAAGATTAGAAAGTTGTTGATATCAATAAAAGGAGTACCACCTTATTGCATCCTTTGAAGCTACTACATCCTCAGCATGGATATATTCCATGGCCCTACCAAAGACCCTATAATACTAAGACGGCTCACTCCCTATCTCTCCCATGTAAATTTCGCAGTGCCACCTTGTGGTGGGTTTGATCAGCCCGGCTGCTGGTTGGTGTTTCACATGTAAACACATACAATTATATTATACATGAGATAGGTAAGTATGAATACACATCAATATGAAATTGCTATGAACAAATACACATCATCATCAGCATCATCATCATCATCGCCATCATCAAACATCTTTCACATTCATATATACATTTATATATATAATATAGCACCTGTTTAACCAAGAGAACAGCCAGCGCACCAAGTGGTGGGTTTGATCATTTCGATTACACAGTACAGGCTGAGTGAGCCGTCTTAGTATTATAGGGTCTTTGGCCCTACCGAGGGAAATATATAATATATCACGGAAATAACATATATAATGTCTTTGAGAAGCATCATAACCGTTAGAATTTGACGTGCACACCAATATTAATTTGACATTGTGTTTAGCTCAAATAACTACAATGTTAGCGTCTTCAAAATACAAGTTACTTCAAACTAAAGTAACATAGATTGCAAGCATAAGCTCAATACATAACTATTTTTACAAAATGAGATGAATTGAAAACTATTGGACTATGAAACTTTAATGAGTATATAAGTTGGATATATGAAACAAAATCTAGATAAGTGTTTCAGTTTAAAAGCTGTGATGCTTTCATCGCATTATGTAAGCTTTAATATCACGTTTTATTTGCACACCTACACACCACTCGTTCATTTCCGTTGAAATATCACATCGGACATTGAATAAATTAAGGCATTTATTCAATATATACACTGAACAGAATGATGTTGGCTTTCTGAGTTGGCGTCTCAGCCATGTGAATAACTGATTACTGGTTTACAAACGAATCAACGGCATGCGATTTGATTAAATTGATTCCTAATTATGTTGTTGTTGGTTGTGGTTTAATGTCCTAGCAACATTTAAGGTCATATCAGGACAGGTACCGACTTGTGACTGTGCGCACTCATGGTGACTTTATAGTGCTGCCTGACTGAGAAATCAGGCTGCTGACACCATGACCACTCAGTCACATTATACTGACACTGATAGTGCGGTATGATATGTATTCCCGTAGGATTTTTGTGCTAAAATTGACTTTTTTGCAGTTCTGGCTTCAATAGGGTTCAGGCTAACAGAAAATGATGGGTCCAAATTTTCAGACCCCTCCCCCCTTCATGGGGGATCATTTCCGTTTTGAGACCCCCCGCAACTGACCATTCACCTATCTCCGGAAGTTATTGACCGATTTTCATATTTGAAGTGTCGATTTGTAGGTTTTCAAGTAAGCTGAGTTGATTTATGACACTTACAAAGCAACTGGAAGTGTAGGTTTTCACTTCTGGTTGACAAGTTAGGGTTTGACTCTGACTCATTTGCCTTCCGGATGGATACTGGCAAGTATCCTCATCATGTATGATCTGATTTCTTAGTTTTGGGAGATTTAAGCATACTGAGGTGATTGTGGGCACTTCAAAAGCAGCAGAAAGTATTTTTGCTGACTCTCGGTTCATCATATAGGGTCTCCGAACACCGAAACTAATGACGCTATTTTTTTTTTCAGGTCTGAAGCTTGGTGATGGACTTCACTACAGATCTTCCAGAATGTAAAATTTGTATTCCAGATACTCCAATTAAAATGGACCATATAAATGACTGTCATCAGCATGATTTCATTTATGTTTTTCAGATGTGTTAAAACAGTTTTGAGTCCTGTCGGAAATACTCTTTGCCAGCATTATTAATGAGATCAGTAAATCACATATGGCCGATATGTCTGCAGGGGAGGATAACGTTTGCGTGATTTGTAAAGAATGTGCCAAATCAAACAGGCGATTGGTGAAAAATCCAGCCATGACAGATGAACTTTTACGATGCTGCCGGGAGAGGGTGTCTCTTGGTGACACTCAAAGTGACATTCATAAACTATGGAATCAGTTGTCCGGATTGAATGAAGAAGAACTCAAATCCATTTGATATCATAGTGAATGTCAGAAACCTATCATCAACAAGACTAAGATTGAATGCCTTAGTAAGCGACCCCGAACCGATTCACCTATTTGTGCTCCACGAGGACGAGGACAAGGGCGACCTTCAAGTGCTGAGGTATCGGTACGGCCAAAGCAGTCAAAGACTGTCCCAATGGAAGAAGTGTGTATGTTCTCCACCTGTGACTTTTGCCCCAAGACTGACTCAGAGCCACTGCACTGTGTTCTTACTGATGCAATGGGTAAAACACTTCTTGAGATCAAGCAGCAAACCCTGGATGACCAGGTCAGAGTTTGTGTAGCCGACCTTGAGGGACTGGGTGACACATCAGCTCTTGAAAAGCACTATCATCGGACATGTTTGCGCTCTGCACAGAGAATATCATTGAAGATGTATTGCAGTAATGTATCGCTTTTTTTATCACTATGTGATGAAGAATTGCTCCTCGCTATTCAGAACACCCTTAGTGACAATGATGTTACATTGAGCATGGCTGAGGTCAATGCACTCCACTCTGTAAATGCTCTGGCGGTGACTGTGCAAATACTATTCGGGAGGATACTCCAGATATGGACATCGATGAATAGTGTACTGATTCTTCAGAATTTCGATGTCAGATTTGCCAGTTTTGCCAGCAAATACTTCAATAACACTCCCAGAGGAACTTTGCAATGAATCAGCTCAGAGTTCTTCACAAAAGTCTCACAAATTGTGAAAATCTGATCATACATGGTGAGGATACAGAGCGAGACCCTATATACTGACCGGAAGTGCAAGAAGGAAACTTCCGGTTGCTTTATAAGTGCTACAAATCAACTCAGCTTACCTGAAAACCTACAAATCGACACTTCAAGTATGAAAATTGGTCAATAACTTCCAGAGATAGGTGAATGGCCAGTTGCGGGGGGTCTCAAAATGGAAATGACCCCCTACAAAGGGGGGAGGGGTCTGAAAATTTGGACCCCATCATTTTCTGTTAGCCTGAACCCTATTGAAGCCAGAACTGCAAAAAAATCAATTTTAGCACAAAAATCCTACGGGAGCTGTTTTCCTTACATTACATACCACACTATGAGCTAACCAGTCCTTGCCCTCTCCTAGTAATGCTGAGTGCCTGGCTATGACGTGACAAGTATCACTTTTTAAATCATTGGTTTGACTAGACCGGGAAACCGAACTCCCGACCTTCCGCACTCGAGCCACACGCTCTACAGATTAGGCCAACGCGCTTGGTCGATTCCTAATGAACTTTGATCATAATGCACAATGCAAATATAGCTGACCTAATCACACTGGAACGTGATTCTCCTCCCTACATTCTGGTTGCTTAAAATTGCTCTTCAAAGTGGAGTACCTGCTTGTGTATTCCAGGCATTCACATATGGACCCATTAAATTTTGTTTCTTCACATTTCCTCAGTGCAAATCGATTTTCCGAATGACACCAATGTCGACAAGGAAGAGAATGAATGAACCGGTCACAGGCTCCTGAGATACGTACACATACCACTGGCTAATTTTCTATATGTATCACCGGACGCGGTGGCCGAATCGGTAGAGCGCAGGCTTCCCGTGCGGAAGGTCAGGAGTTCAATTCCCCGTCTAGTCAAACCAATGACTTATAAAATTGATACGTGTCGCTCCCTAGCCAGGCGCTCAGCATTATTTGGATAGTTGGCTCGGTGTCAGGATAATGTGGCTGAGTCGGATATCACATTGCTGTGCTGGCAGCATGGTACCCGTCCTGAGCTTAGATGTTGCCATAACATTATGCGAACATTATGCACATGTCACGCGCATGTGAGGGCCGTTCCCACATGTTGCGCCAAACTGTCGCTTTGTTTGTTTGTTGTTGTTTTACGTCCTACCAACATCTAAGGTCATATCAGGATGGCAGACCAAACTTTTTTGTTTTTTTTCTCACAACATTGGCCGCATGCTATCAATACGTTGCGCTTATGTCGAAAAGTTTGACGTGTCTCGACGATTAAAAGTGATTTTGCGCATTGGCGGTGCACCAGCGAGACGCGTCATAATGTGACAGCACCATAATGCCTGTCTTCTTAGTTTTGTGATAAATATCAGGTAATATTTGGTATGTCATGCATCTGCCTGTTAACGATGGGTGTACGCCTGCTGTCCTTTTTGTGAACAGTATTTCTGATCTTCAAAACTCAACGATCATATGTGGCAACAATTGGTCATTCATATGAGCATCAGCAGAAACAGTGAATACATGAGATCGTCAACTCCCATGAAAAGCGGTAACACACACTCTGGTGCCGCCTCTCGTGGTCATTGTTGAATAAGTCAAAATGTTGGTCATATCATCCATGGCAATACGTTCTCTGTGACAGTCTGGGCTTATCCACTACTTCCAAAACATTGAGAATTAAACAACCACCCAGACCATAGAATTCAACTACAAAAATTCATTTATGATACAGACCAAATACTCGTATAAATGATGTAACTATTATGATGTTTGCAATACCACGAATTCCAGTGTCATTGGCATAGTTTAACATGGTCATTTAAACAATTTAATTTACACTTTAAAAATAATTTATAAAGCAAAGCCCTTGGTAAATAAATATGCTGGTCAATGTCAAATATATTTGTTCTAGTTCTTGTTCAGTTGTTGTTTTCCCAGCACACCCACCACTGGGTGAAATGCCTTGTTCAACTACAACCACAGTCACAAGTGTTATACGGTCGGGGATGGGAGTTGGACTTCTCTATAGCCACATTCTCTGGTGTCAGTTTGAAGACCAGTGCCTCGGCGTCGATATATGCGACCTTTCCTGGCGAATAAACATATTTGTTAAAAGATGACCTGAGCAATTTTGGAGCCAACATGAATCAGCATAGGGTTACTGCGGAATAATTATATACCAGCTGAGGATTAATGAATTCTCGCGCACACAAGTCCTGTATGGCAGTGTGTCTAGTGCGTCCAGGCAGATGTGAATGTTCAAGTAGACGAGCTAGCCACCGATTCTCAACTTCAACAAGCCAGCTGTTGTTGCTGTTGCTGTTGCTGCTGTTGGTGCTGTTGGTGCTGTTGGTGCTGTTGCTGCTGTTGCTGCTGTTGCTGCTGTTGCTGCTGTTGCTGCTGTTGCTGATGTTGCTGCTGTTGCTGCTGTTGCTGCTGTTGCTGCTGTTGCTGCTGTTGCTGCTGTTGCTGCTGTTGCTGCTGTTGCTGCTGTTGCTGCTGTTGCTGCTGTTGCTGCTGTTGCTGCTGTTGCTGCTGTTGCTGCTGTTGCTGCTGTTGCTGCTGTTGCTGCTGTTGCTGCTGTTGCTGCTGTTGCTGCTGTTGCTGCTGGTGTTGCTGTTGTTGCTGTTGCTGCTGTTGCTGATGTTGCTGTTGTTGCTGCTGTTGCTGCTGTTGCTGCTGTTGCTGCTGTTGCTGCTGCTGTTGCTGCTGTTGCTGCTGTTGCTACTGTTGCTGATGTTGCTGCTGTTGCTGCTGTTGCTGCTGTTGCTGCTGTTGCTGCTGTTGCTGCTGTTGCTGCTGTTGCTGCTGTTGCTGCTGTTGCTGCTGTTGCTGCTGTTGCTGCTGTTGCTGCTGTTGCTGCTGTTGCTGCTGTTGCTGCTGTTGCTGCTGTTGCTGCTGTTGCTGCTGTTGCTGCTGTTGCTGCTGTTGCTGCTGTTGCTGCTGCTGCTGTTGCTGCTGTTGCTGCTGTTGCTGCTGTTGCTGCTGTTGCTGCTGTTGTTGCTGCTGTTGCTGCTGTTGCTGTTGCTGCTGTTGCTGCTGTTGCTGCTGTTGCTGATATTACTGCTGTCGCTGATGTTGCTGTTGCTGCTGTTGCTGCTGTTGCTGCTGTTGCTGCTGTTGCTGCTGTTGCTGCTGTTGCTGCTGTTGCTGCTGTTGCTGCTGTTGCTGCTGTTGCTGCTGTTGCTGCTGTTGCTGCTGTTGCTGCTGTTGCTGCTGTTGCTGCTGTTGCTGCTGTTGCTGCTGTTGCTGCTGTTGCTGCTGTTGCTGCTGTTGCTGCTGTTGCTGCTGTTGCTGCTGTTGCTGCTGTTGCTGCTGTTGCTGCTGTTGCTGCTGTTGCTGCTGTTGCTGCTGTTGCTGCTGTTGCTGCTGTTGCTGCTGTTGCTGCTGTTGCTGCTGTTGCTGCTGTTGCTGCTGTTGCTGCTGTTGCTGCTGTTGCTGCTGTTGCTGCTGTTGCTGCTGTTGCTGCTGTTGCTGCTGTTGCTGCTGTTGCTGCTGTTGCTGCTGTTGCTGCTGTTGCTGCTGTTGCTGCTGTTGCTGCTGTTGCTGCTGTTGCTGCTGTTGCTGCTGTTGCTGCTGTTGCTGCTGTTGCTGCTGTTGGCTGCTGTTGCTGCTGTTGGTGCTGTTGCTGCTGTTGCTGCTGTTGGTGCTGTTGGTGCTGTTGCTGCTGTTGGTGATGTTGGTGATGTTGGTGCTGTTGCTGCTGTTGCTTATGTTGGTGCTGTTGGTGCTGTTGCTGCTGTTGCTGCTGTTGCTGATGTTGCTGCTGTTGTTGCTGTTGATGCTGTTGTTGCTGTTGGTGCTGTTGCTGCTGTCGCTGCTGTTGTTGCTTCCGGTGATGTTGCTGCTGTTGCTGCTGTTGGTGATGTTGTTCTTGCTGATGTTGGTGTTGTTGCTGCTGTTGCTTATGTTGGTGTTGTTGCTGTCACTGTTGCTGTTGTTGCTGCTGTTGGTGCTGTTGGTGCTGTTGGTGCTGTTGCGGTTGTTGCTGCTGTTGCTGCTGTTGCTGCTGTTGTTGGTGTTGTTGATGTTGCTGCTGTTGCTGATGTTGCTGATGTTGCTGTTGTTGTTGATGTTGCTGATGTTGCTGCTGTTGCTGATGTTGATGTTGTTGCTGCTGTTGCTGCTGTTGCTGCTGTTGCTGCTGTTGCTGCTGTTGCTGCTGTTGCTGCTGTTGCTGCTGTTGCTGCTGTTTCTGCTGCTGCTGTTGCTGCTGTTGCTGCTGTTGCTGCTGTTGCTGCTGTTGCTGCTGTTGCTGCTGTTGCTGCTGTTGCTGCTGTTGCTGCTGTTGCTGCTGTTGCTGCTGTTGCTGCTGTTGCTGCTGTTGCTGCTGTTGCTGCTGTTGCTGCCGTTGCCACTGTTGCTGCTGTTGCTGCCATTGCTGCTGCTTCTATTAATGTTGCTGTTGTTACTGTTGTTGCTACTACTGCTGCTGCTATTGATGTTGCCGATGTTGTAACCGTTGGTGCTGTTTCCACTGTTGATGTTGTTGCTGATGTTGCCATTGTTGCCTTGGTCACCACTGTTGCGGCAGTTGCCGCCGTTCCTGCCTATGTCTCCCCGCGTGGTGTCGCTGGTGCCGGGAGTGCTGTCGACTGTCCAGTAGGCGAGTCAGCCTGGCCCGCCAGTGTGGCACTGAGCCCCGAGTCGAGCGCAGCCCAGAGCTGCTCGGAGCTACTCGCTTCTGTCTACGCACACTGTGAAGGAGCACCAGGAGTAGCATCGGAGCGGTGTGCAGGAGAGAGGGAGCAAGAGGGAGACCTAGAGCCAGAGAGCGCGCCAAGGATTGCGAGAGAACTTGAAACAGAGGCCAACCCAGAGATACCGTGCTGGTGCATGAGTGTAGCCAACCCCATCCCCACGCCCACTCCCCACCCCGGCAGCCTCATCTACGAAATACCGTTCTGCCTCAACAATCCAACACAACCCGACCCGGCCCTGAGAGGCGGGAGATGATTGGGTGCTCTGACGGTCCAGGAGCAGTCCCGCGCCCAGGTGAGCAGCTAGCCCGGCGGGCCGGTAGCCCGCCCTGCCTCTGCCGCTCAACCAACTCCGGCTTCCGCCCCGCCGCCCACCGCCCGCCGCCCGCTGCCCGCTGCACGCCGCCTGCCGCCCGCCGCCCGCCCCCACCCCCCAGCCCGCCGCCCGCCGCCAGCCACCCGGCCCGCGCCGCCCACCGCCAGCCACCCGCCGCCCGGCCCCCTCCTCTCCCCGCCCCCGCCACCCGCCCTCCCCCGCCCGGCCCCCGCCGCCGTACCCAATCCCCCGCCCCCCGCCTAGGTACCTAATCACGACCAACAACACGTCGTTCCTCACCACCACGCTCACGCACCACCGCCTCCCCGCCCGGCCGCTTCGTTAGCATCATGCATTCCGCGTAGGCGCCGTCGTCACTGCCGCCACCCACTGCCGATAACGGATCACCGGCCCGCCTTAGCTCAGCGGCGGCAGCTGCAGCCGTCGCCGTGACGCGCCGCGCCCGGCGGGTGTGACTTTCCCCACGTGCCACGCGACTTATTAAATCAGGCAGGCGGCTGAGTGACGTCACGGCGTTATAGTTTCTCGTTCTGCACGTGACCACTCGCTGACACTTGCGAGGTGACAGGGGAGTAAGAAGGAGGAGCGACGAGGACAGCCCGATAGAACGGACTCCCACACACACATACACACAATAGGATACACACAAACAGTAAGGTTGGTGAGGTCCTGGGGCTGTGGTACCCAACCGGCGTCAACTTTCCCACGACTAAACCCCGGCCCCCACCACCCTACCCTCAGCCATTCCTATCTCTACCCACACCGGATTCCCTCCCACAGCGCGGAAGCAAATAGATACGTATACACATATACACATACACACATATACACATACATATATATACACAGATATACATGTACACCTACATATACACATACATATATACTTACATACCTACATAAACATATCCATATACACATTCATACATATATATGTACATACCTAAATACATACATATACACATACATACATATACACATACATATATATATACACATATATACATGTAGACATACATATACACATACCTATATATATGCTTACATACACACATAAACACATCCATATTCATATACATATATGTACATACCTAAAGACACATATATACACATACATACATATATGTTTACATACACACATAAACACATCATACATACATATATACATATATACATATATATACAAATAGAGACGCCCTCCTCCGGGAGGTGGGTGCGCTGACAGCAGGGTGCCCCGGGACCTTCCTCCAGCGGCGCTGTTCACAAGCTGACCTCCCACAATGCACCAGGAGTTCACGGCCGGTTGACTGCCGGCACCACAAGTGGTATTCTTTTATCTATGTTCTCAAGCCTGGATATAAGACACGTCTACCAAAATACCAGCAGTGGCTTTGTGGTGCAGCAGTTCTTTAAGGTGACTCCTGCCCCAAGCCCCATCCCTACCCCCAACACCTCCCGGTGAAACCGTTCTTACAAAGATGACCCTTGCTCTTTGCTCCCAGTCGCATTTCAGTGCAGCAGTTCATTAATGAAACGAAACCTGTCACAGACTTCCGGTGGAGCGGTTTTGTGAGACGACTTCTCGTCGCCCCAAACGCCCGGAGGTATTTCAGTGCAGTTGTTCTTTAATACAACACCCGCATCCCAACAAAACTCCACGCGCCTGTACAGTGCAGCCGTTCTTTAAGAGGATTCCTATTCCAAACTCCTGGAGGCACTTCAGTGCAGTGCGTCTTTAAGAGGAGTCCTGTCGGATGCATTTCATTTCAGTGATTCCTTACGAGGAGTCTGGTGTCAAACTGCCTGAGGCATTTCAATGCAGCGGTTCTTTACAAGGAGTGTTGTGCTAAACTTCAGGAGGCATTTCAGCGCAGTGGTTCTTTAACAGGAGTCCTGTCCCAAAATAGAGGAGGCATTTCAGTGCAGTGGTTCTATAAGAGGAGTCGTGCCTCAAATTCCTGGAGATATATCAGTGCAGCAGTCCTTTAAGAGGAGTACTGTCTGAAACTTCAGGAGGCAATTCAGTACAGTGGTTCTTTAAGAGGATACCTGTTCCAAACACAGACACCGGGGTTTTGGACAGGGTCAGCATGGGGTGCCAGAATAGTAAAGGATCCCCGAAGCAGGGCAAACAGGCTCTGGATAACAATAGGAACGGCCCGTCCGAGCCGGGCGCCCCGCCCCCCATCGACAGCAGGCTGCCCCTCAAACCCAGACAGCTCTTCCTGCTCAAGAAGTCGTGGAAGGGGGTGAAGCGGAACATGGCAGCCACAGGTGTAGAGCTGTTCATAGGGTGAGTACTCGCCGCCTGAGCTTCTTTTGTGTGTGGAAATTTCAATAGGAAGCCGATAATGTGCTTGTGTATGCGCAGACGCACATGTGTGAGTACAGGTTTTGTACACATATATAATACGAGTACAGTAAACCCTCTCTAACCGACCACCTCCACTGATCGACTACTCCCCTATATTAATCGGTTTATTTGGGTCTTAACAATACCATTGTACCCATATTCTAACTCCCTAAATCGACCACCTCCATAAATAGACCACTTAAAGTCGGTCCCAAGGTCAGTCGATTTAGAGAGGTGTTACTGTATATATATATGAAGGGTTCAGGCGCAAAACAACAACCAAAGCCATCTGGGCCGAAATGAAAACGTGACTACTATGTTTGACCTGAAGCTGCCATCATTCCGAAAAACAAATCTGTTGGATCTTTATTTACAGAAGCTGCCACATCCCCGATATAATATCGTTCTCAATATGAAATTGATAGACTTTAACTCTAAAGTGCAACAACGTGTTCTATTTTACAGAAAACAAATCAAATGGATTTGTTGGTTTTTGCTCCTGACCCCTTGATATGTATGTATACGGTTATAACTAATTTCTTTGTCCACATTGACACTAAGCAGCACAGCAGGAGTTACACTGAAAACACAAGATGAAGACATTTGCTTCAGATCAACAAGTGTTCTATTGAGAGTAGGAAACACTGTGCAAGAGACAAATCAAGTTATCCTGAGCAAATCAACATTTCTGTTCATAAACAGATAGTATGTTGATCGCTACAATGGGCAAAGCCTTGTCCCATATTATTTGGTCGGTTGTTGGAGTCTTAGCAACAATTAAGGTCATATCAGGATGGCTACCGACTTGTGAGAGTACACACGCAAGGTGACTCTATAGTGCCACCCCACTGAGAGACCAGCACCATGACCTGATATCCCACTCAGTCACATTATCCTGACACAGAGCCAACCAGTCCTTGCCCTATCCTAAGAATGCCGAGCACCTACTAGGAAACAAAAAGTATCAATTTTTAAGTCATTGGTTTGAATCGACCAGGGGTTTGAACCCGTGAGTTCGAATCCCACGACCTACCAAAACGGGAGACGGACGCTCAACTCATTCGGCCATCCCGTCTGGACCCCCATATTGGTTATCATCTTTTAAGACATTTACACTTCTGTGCGACGTGTGTGGTGAGAGGGGGGGTATGGTTTGTGTGTGTGCATGTATGTGTATGCGCGCGCATGTATTGCGTGTAGCTGCGGGTGTGCATGTATTGTATTTGCGCGTGTGCGTTGTGTGTGGGGGGGGAGGGGCTTGTGCTTTTGGAAAGTGAACCCGTGTATGTGTATGCATCTCTTGCGTGTATATCCATGTTTGTTTATGCATCTGTTGCCTGTATATCCGTGAACATGCACGGTAAGAACGCTGGTTTCCGGTGTCGAAACGTTGGGGCTTCGAATCCCGGCCAAGTCAAACCAATAACTTTTACCAAATTAATACCTATCAGTATCTACAATTGATACCTATCAGTATCTACAATCCACTCAGCAGTATTAGTATACGACAAAGACAGGATAATGTGACTGAGTGGGATATCAGGTCATGGTGCTGGCCACCCCATCTCCCAGTGGGGGACAGCATTATATAAGTCAGCAGGAGTGTGCACTCTCACAAGTCCGTATTCGTCCTGATATGACCTTAGATGTTGCTAGGGTGCAAAAACCAAACACACAAACGGCATGTCCGTGCATGTTATCAGGTTATGTGCATTGTGTGCGGTGTGGGTGGTTAATATGGTGTGTGCGTTGTGTGCACGTTTTTGTGTGCGTATCTATGCACATGCCTGTCAGTGCGCATGCGCATATCTCGCCAAGTCCAAAGTGTGTGCGCATATATATATATGTATATATATGTATATAGTCAATATCCAGGAGCGTGTGGATTACGGAAATCAGCATAGACATGTTCAGGTGATGAATTAATTACCAAGGCTCAATGTTGAATACGCTTAGATTGCATTATTAATTGCTCCGTTTCAAGTTTTCATTGTTGGGTAAAGCTTAAAGCTGCATAGTCCGATGAAGTATCAAATTTTCAAAACCAAACGAATTATCCAGAATTTATTCTACATATCTAACGTAGATACTCGGGCACTTATTAAACATTTGTTGCCATATAGAAGGGAATGCCGAGTCAAGTTAATAGAAGCTGTTACTGCTGAAGCCTCTGGCGTGCTTGCTAAAATTAATTTTACATGCCTGACCTTCAAATATCTAAAAGGTTTACCATCTAAAATAAAAGTTACTTCAGACTAAAGTAAGGTAGATTATAACAATCAATTGAACGTATTTATCTCAGAAAAATGACAGAAATTCAAAACCATCGGACTATGCAACTTAAATGTGGTGTGTAAAGGTTATGCGAATATCATTGTGAATGGAATAAAACTCCCGGCACGACGCTGTGTTATGGAAGGGTGGGAGCGTGCCGCTAGAGCGACCTGGAGGGCGGGGGACCTGCTCCGAACCACTGTGACCTCCCCCACCATAAATGTTGTAGTGGGTTGCAGTGACCTAACATGCAAGGGGTCATGTGTACAGGTAGCTATTGATTGGCAAGCCCCTGAGATTTATATTATAACCTTTACCCTTCAGTAGGAACGTTGTTTATAAGGTCATCCTCTAATTCAGGATCAATTAGTCCAATTCGGCCCTAGCGTCATTTCCTTGGGTAGCCCTATCAATTTATGTTCAATGGTATGCTTAGCGCCTTTTCACCATTTTATGGAGTAACCTTATCAATTTCCCTCAACACTGTATTCATCACGTTAGCACCAGTTCATAGAGTGCCCTATCAATGTATGTTGAGTGGCATGCCTACCACCATAGCAGCATTTCAGAGTAGTCCTATCAATTTGTGCTCAACAGTATACTTATCACCTTAGCACCAGTTTTACCTCAGATTCTCTATTCCTTTGCCACAATTGTCATGATTATCAGCTATAACTTTCGTCATTTGACTCCTAATTGACTTACGCTTTTATATTATTCGTGAAAACGATGGTTGAATAATAATAATAATACAACAGAATCAAAGTTTAGCACTTCTGACCAGGAAGATGGCTATGGCTGCCGACACAGACATAAATACAGCCACCAATCAATCAATCATCCAGAGTGTCTGACTTTTTTATAGGTCAGACTCCTAATCTGAGGGTCGGCGGTTCGATTCCCCGTGCCCCCAGCTCTGCCAATTTGGATTTCCACCGCTGTGTATAACTTACAGCGTCACCAAAGGCCGGTTGCTCTCATACCATGTCTATGTGGTGTGGGAGGTTAAAAATCCCTTGGGTCGGTAAAAGTGTAGCCTCAGGCTTTCTATCGACTAGCAGTGGAATGAGAAAGACCAGTCGTCTATGACTGAAATTTCCCCTGCTTAAACAACTAATGGACCAAAAAAACAACAACCTGGAATTCCATACTCACTCCTCAGATCCCCCGCCTGTGATCGGGTGATGCAGCCTGGGGGTGGTCCAACCTACTCAACCTCAGCTCCGACGGTGGTGCCACCTCGCTATGTGCTCATCAATCAATCAATCAATCAATCAATCAATAGGATACAGCTATAATAGGCCTTGGACCTGTTAGCCGCTCTTAATTAATAGAAATGGAGACAGTTCTTCAGATGTGGTCGATCATAGCAACTGTCACTGGCTCCAAGATATACGTAATGCTTGATAACCTCAGTGACTGAAACGCCAAATGTGTAATAGATGGTCGTATTCTACCACGTTGCTGGTGAATACATCAGGGTTTTGGCTGGGTCATTTCAACTCATCGCTAATGTTGGCACTCTTATCGTCAAGATAGACATGCGATCTCTCCAGCACTCGACAGGCGGGCAGTGCCTCAGAAAGGGGAAGAGACCTTTGTCATCTCCACTGGGTGGTGGTCGAATCCGTAGGGCGCGCGCCATGCGTGTGGGAGATCGGGAGTTTGGTTCCCGGTTGAGTCAAACCAATGACTTATAAAATTGATACGTGTCACTTCCTAGCCTGTCGCTTGGCATTAATAGCATATGGCAAGGACTGGTTAGCTCAGTGTCAGGATAATGTGACTGAGTGGGATATGGGGTCATGGTGGCCTAGTGGCCTAGTTTCCCAGTGGAGCAGCACTATAAAGTCACCATGAGTGTGCACTGTCAGAAGACGGTACCCGTCATGACACAATGTTAGATGTTGCCAGGATGTAAAACTCCAACAACCAACCAACCATTGTCATCTCGCAGGTCATATAATTATTTTTGTTCAAATCGGTTCATCGTCGAGGTAGTGGAGTACATTAAACCTTTTAGCTGCACTTTAACCATGTCACGTGGGCGCCCACTCAGACGCTGGTGTCTGGTGCGTTTTAAGCGGGGGTTTGGGGGGGGGGGGGAAGAAGTTACTGCCCCTCTCTCTCGCCACCCCTATCATTATCCCGTCCTTTCAACCCCTTTCCCGATCCCCCTGTCCCACACCCCCGCCCCGCTCTACCTGTCTTGATACCCCCGCCCCGCTCCCACAGTCCCCCGCCCCCCGCCATGTTCCCCCATTCCCCAACCCCCGCCCGCTCTACCTGTCTTGACACCCCCACCCTGCTCCCCCTGTCCCCCTGTCCCCCACCCCCGCCCCGCTCTACCTGTCCCCCACCCCAGGCCCGCTCTACCTGTCTTGATACCCTAGCCCCGCTCCCACTGTCCCCCACCCCAACCCCCGCTCTACATGTCCCCCCCCCCCGCCCCCGCTCCCACTGTCCCTCACCCCGCCCCGCTCTACCGGTATTGACACCCTAGCCCCGCTCCCATTGTCCCCCAACCCCACCCCGCTCTATCTGTATTGACACCCCCCGCCCCGCTCCCACTGTACCCCACCCCCACCCCCCGCTATACCTGTCCTCCCCGCCGCCCCGCTCCCACTGTCCCTCACCCCGCCCCGCTCTACCTGTCTTGACACCCTAGCCCCGCTCCCACTGCCCCCCGCTCCCACCCCGCTCTATCTGTATTGACACCCCCGCCCCGCTCCACTGTCCACCCCCATCCCGCTCCTGTCCCCCCCCCCCCCGCCCCGCTCCCACTGTCCCTCATCCGCCCGCTACCTGTCTTGACACCCCCGCCCCGCTCCCCGTCTCCCTCATCCCCGGCCCGCTCTACCTGTCGTGCCCCCCCCCCCCCACCGCCCCGCTCCCCCTGTCCCTCACCCCCGGCCCGCTCTACCTGTCCTCCCCCCCCCCCTGCCGACACCCCTAATCCCTCACCCCCGCTCTACCTTTCCTGCTGCCCGGCTCCACTCCCCCTGTCCCCGCGACCGGCCCTCCTCCACTGTCCCCCGGCACCGCCCCTGGACTACACACGGCGCCCGGGTGGCGCCGGTATTGATGTTTCATGAGTTCGACGCCTCTATTCCATAATACATGATTAGTCCCTCTGCCGAATGTAGTTAGATTTAGGGGTATTAAGCGTGTGTGGAGATGTACCGGTGTTAGAGGTGTGAGCAGAGGTATGGGTGTTAGAGTGTGTTCTAGCTCAAGTCTATAATATTATAATAGGTGTTAAAGGTGGCTGGACAAGTATGGGAAAACCCCATGTTAAAACCAGGTCAAACTAAAAATAGGATAAATACAATCAAGTCTATGCCATTCAGAGTGCATGCAGGATGTACCTATTGTGGATTGACTCGGAGAATTCCTAAACCGGTATTTGTGAAATGTTTATTTTAAAGAGTGCTGGCTATGGAGATCAGGTGCAGACATCTCCCCCGCCCAGGGCTGAAAGGGTTAGTAGTGTAGTAGTCTGGACTGACTTCACAGGCATGGAGTCACATAGACAGCCAGGTGTGGTTAGGGTGATTGCATCAGGGAGCCTAGGTAGAATAGTGTATTGGTTAGCCTGCTAGCTCCGGATGGCAAAAGGTTTAGTGGCTTCGAATCATGGTCCAGGCGCAATATTTCAATATTTCCCATTTTCATCACCCAGACGACAATATGAATAAACACCATTTATAATGGGGATAATTGTGGATGTGATAGGTATGTGGTGAGTGATGTGTATGATACTATGAGCCGTGTGGGGGTGAATCATGGACCTTAGACGTGCGTGGTGACCTCTATATGCTTCAAACTGGATAGTGTTAATGGAAACAACAGTGGTAATACTTGTGTGTGGTGTCTAATTGAAGCGAGGTCGAGTTGCCTCACCCCGCCCACCAGGCGCAGTGGCCAAATTAGTAGAGCGTGGGCCTCACGTGCGGAATGTCAGGAGTTTGGTTCCCGGTCGAGTCAAACGAACAACTTATACGATTGATACTTGTCGCTTCCTAGCCTGGCGCTCGGCATTAATAGGATATGACAAGGACTGGTTAGCTCAGTGTCAGAATAATGTGACTTAGTGGGATATCGGGACATGGTGCTGTTTTATGCCTCGGTCACATACACATTAGTGGACGTAGTTGAATGTAGTGGAGACTAATGTAGTTGAACGTAGTTGAACATAGTCAAACATAGTTGAACATACCGGTATCCGCACTTGTCTGTGATGTTAACTTGGTAATAACGTGGGTGAGCTGTGATGTCCGATTTTATTTTTGGACATGTTCAAAAGAGTGCTATGTTAGAGGCTGAATTCGCATCCATGATGCTAATGTACTCTAGCATACTCTAGCATATGCTAGCATACTCGAGCATACTCTAGTGTACTCTAGCATACTCTAGTGTACCATAGCATACTCTAGCATACTCCAGCATACTCCAGCGTACTCCAGCATACTCCAGCATACTGTACCATACTCTAGTGTACACTAGTGTACTCTAGCATACTCTGGCATAATCTAGCATACTCTAGTGTACTCTAGCATACTTGGACGAAGCCCTGGTCACATAGCCATTAGTGGACGTAGGTGAACAAAGTGAAGGCTAATGTAGTTGAAGGTAGTTGATTGTAGTTGAACGTAGTTGAACGTACCGCCATAACATATTTATCCGTACCGTAGTGTATTTATCCATACCGTAACATATTTATCTGTACCAAAACCTACCGTACTTTAACGTATTTCAATGTAGTTTAACATACTTACACCACACTTGACCCATGTTAGCCTCCACTACGTTCACCTACGTTCAACTACATCCACTAACGCGTATGTGACCAGGGCATTAATGTAAATAACACAGCTTTTTACCAATGTAACAAGCGAATCTTAGAGTTCCTAAAAAAAAGCCACTGGGTTGCATTGCCTCCTGTCATTTTGGCTATTTTTTGTGACTTTGATGTCAGCTGACGCAAGTCTAACCACTTCAAAATTGCATCAGAGATGGATTTTTTCTATCATTTGATAAGGATCTTACCATTTTGGAGTTTTGTGTAAATTTCAAGGTATGCGTGTGAATGCTGTGTGGGTGCTGTGGGTGCTGTGGGTGCTGTGGGTGCTGTGGGTGCTGTGGGTGCTGTGGGTGCTGTGGGTGCTGTGGGTGCTGTGGGTGCTGTGGGTGCTGTGGGTGCTGTGGGTGCTGTGGGTGCTGGGGGTGCTGGGGTGCTGGGGGTACTGGGGGTGCTGGGGGTGCTGGGAGTGATCGGGGTGCTGGGGGTGCTGGGGGTGCTGGGGTGCTGGGTGCTGGAGGTGCTGGGGGTGCTGGGGGTGCTGGGGGTGTTGGGGGTGCTGGGGGTGCTGGGGGTGCTGGGAGTACTGTGGGTGCTGGGGGTGCTGGGGTGCTGGAGTGATCGGGGTGCAGGGGTGCTGGGGGTGCTGGGGGTGCTGGGGGTGCTGGGGGTGCTGGGGGTGCTGGGGTGCTGGGGGTGCTGGGGGTGCTGGGGTGCTGGGGTGCTGGGGGTGCTGGGGGTGCTGGAGGTGCTGGGGTGCTGGGGTGCTGGGAGTGCTGGGTGCTGGGGTGCTGAGGGTGCTGGGTGCTGGGAGTGATCGGGGTGCTGGGGGTGCTGGGGTTCTGGGGTGCTGGGGTGCTGGGGATGTTGGGGTGCTGGGAGTGATCGGGGTGCTGGGGGTGCTGGGGTGCTGGGGTGCTGGGGTGCTGGGGGTGCTGGGGGTGCTGGGGTGCTGGGGGTGCTGGGAGTGATCGGGGTGCTGGGGGTGCTGGGGTGCTGGGGGGTGCTGGGGGTGCTGGGTGCTGGGGTGCTGGGGGTGCTGGGGTGCTATGGGTGCTAGGGGTGCTGGGAGTGCTGGGGTGCTGGGTGCTGAGGGTGCTGGGGTGCTGGGTGCTGGAGTGATCGGGTGCTGGGGGTGCTGGGGTTCTGGGGTGCTGGTGCTGGGATGCTGGGGTGCTGGGAGTGATCGGGGTGCTGGGGGTGCTGGGGTGCTGGGGTGCTGGGGTGCTGGGGTGCTAGGGGTGCTGGGGGTGCTGGGGGTGCTGGGGGTGCTGGGGGTGCTGGGAGTGATCGGGGTGCTGGGGGTGCTGGGGTGCTGGGGTGCTGGGGTGCTGGGGTGCTGGGGTGCTGGGGTGCTGGGGTGCTGGGGTGCTGGGGTGCTGGGGTGCTGGGGGTGCTGGGGTGCTATGGGTGCTAGGGTGCTGGGAGTGATCGGGGTGCTGGGGGTGATCGGGGTGCTGGGGGTGTTGTGAGGGGTGATGGGGGTTCTTGGGGCACTAGGAGTGCTGGGAAGGGACTTAGTCCTATATTTGAACCATTTAGCAACATGACACAGCGAGAGAAAAGGGGGTAATGCTTTATATTTTTATAATTCTAAATTTAATGTTTTTACAAGAAGTGCACGGCGAATAGAGGGGGATATTAATAGTGCAGGAATGGCAGCTTTAAACATGATGCAATTATACCACAGGGGTGTGCATCTAGGTCTTTCATGTGTATTCTTAGCATTTTTCAGCAAGAATATATGATTCCAATGGAAGTGTAATGCAATGCAATTGAAGGGTTCAGGAACACAAACAGACAAATCCAGTTTAGGTGTTTTCTGCGAAATAGAATTTATTGTTGTGTTTTCCAGTTAAGGTCTATCAATTTCATATTGGATAGGGTATTATATAGGGGTTGTGGCAGTTTCTGGGGGGAAAAAACACGGATTTAATTATCAGGATGATGGCTCTTCAACTCAAACATGGTCGTCGTGGTTTCATTTCAGCCCACATGGCATCTGTCGATTTTTTCACCTGAACCCTTCAATTGTAATCGGCAAATATTTGTGTAGCGCTACATGCACAATCCCTGGTTTAATATTTATTAATGTCACCATCCTAATAAACAAATTTACACATCTCTTCAACCTTGTCATTGAAACAGGTGTATTCCCAGATAAATGGAAAATAGCTACTGTCACACCAATACCAAAGATAAGTAATCCTAAATCATGCAATGAACTGCGACCAATATCAATACTGCCCCTCCCTGGCAAAGTCATCGAACAAATAATCCATGATCAAATAAAAACCTTCCTGGAAGACACCGACTACCTTGCCAAATAGCAAAATGGCTTCAGAAAAGATAAATCAACCACAATAGCCCTAGCCACTCTATTAGATGAACTGCTGACTGACATGGATAGAGGAGATCTGACAATAACCGTTTTTCTTGATTTCAAGAAAGCTTTTGGCACAATAGACCATGACATTTTAATCTGGAAAATTGAAAGGGCAGGACTTGGTCCTAAATCTTGTACATTTATAGCCAACTATCTATCAAATAGACAACAAGTTACAACAATAAATGGCACTAAGTCAACAGAGAGATCAATTACAACTGGAGTACCCCAGGGTTCCATGCTTGGGCCACTACTCTTCCTCATATTCATTAATGACTTGCCCTTGGTAACAAATGAGGCCATGTTCACACTGTTTGCTGAAGATGCGGCACTCACAGTCCATAGCCCAAACATTGCATCTGCAGCAGAGGTAGCTGAGGATGTACTAGCTAAGGTTAAACTGACAATTAATGCAAAGAAATCTGAATACATAATTTTGCAACCAAAGTAAAAAAAATCCAGAGCACAACCTATCAATTTACATTTGGGTGATGCAGTATTGAATGAGGTAGACACATACCAATATTTAGGGATCACACTCGATTCTACACTAAATGGTAATCGACAACTCTCAAGACTTATTCAAATGATAGCCATAAAAATGACAATTTCAGAAAAATTAGGTACTACATGATCGAGAATACAGCCCTGTTACTATAAAAAGCCACTATTCTTCCAATAATTGACTACAATGATTTAATATATGGACTGATGACAAAACAACAAGAAAACAAATTACAGAGGATTCAAAACAGGGCACTTAGAACTGTCTACAGAGGGAAAAAACCTGTCTGTAAAGGAAATGCATGCTAAAGCACAAGTCAGCTACCTTAGCCAAAGGAGGGAAGCACATCTCCTCAGTCTCATGTATGAAAGATCCAATGATGAACAATATGTTGACCATACAAACAGAGTAACCAAACAGAGCGATGCTACACTTCTAAAAACACCCAAGCCACTAACAAACAAGCTGACTAAAGGTGGCACATTGTGGAATAAACTTACAGTGAGGACAAGATGGTCCACAAGTCTCTTTGAATTTAAAAACTTAATGAAAATACAACAGGCCTGTCAGACCACTACACAGTTATAGGTATTCTAAAGGCCATCCTTGCCCTGACCCTTGTACATACATAAATGTATAAATGTTCTCAAATGCACTACACAGCCCTGCATACTGATACCCTTCCCGCCCCTACCCCACCCCTACTATACCTTCTTTCAAAACCTATTACCTAACATTTTCCTTTAAATTGACATAAAACCTGTCTGATGTAAGTCCCCACTGCAATCTCAGATCGAATCATTAGGCCACACAAAACGGAACACTTGTGATGGGATTAAAAAATGGGCAGATTTCTCGCATTTGGTATTGGTGATTGGATCCACTGATTTGCATATTTACAATATAATATACATATGCGTATTGGAGATATGTTATATCTTTTTGAAAAAAGAAGAGAGAAAGCAAAGGAAGAAAGAAGTGCTTAAAGACAATTCTAGAATCATCTTGTACATTTATTGATGCATGCTCACCAAGTGCATAATACATATGTTGAACTGGAATTCCATGCAGTTACTATTACGATGAATAGTCAATTTATATTATGCTTCTATTATCGAACAGGTTTTTCATGTGGTTATTATTACAACTGATATTGTCATTTATGTACCAACAAATTGTAATGAACGGCCGGAAGACCAGTGCTCTGGTGCTGACAAAAGACATTATTCGCTGAATAAAATACATTTAGTAAAAAAAAAAAAAGTAACACCATTCACATGATGCACACATTTATCACTGTATCCGCCCTGATATGACCTTATATGTTGCCAGGACGTAAAACTCCAACAACCAACCTTCGTCACTGTCACACATGAGAACGTTGTCATCGTCCTCATCTCCTACTTTCTGTCACTGTCACACATGGAAGCAACATCGACATCTCCACATTTGGCACCGTCACCATTGCTCCGCCAGCCGTTCGCTCCCAGCAGCCGAGCACTCCGCATCTGCCCCATCACACACTGTCACGTGACCCACAAGCCCCGGCCAAGCGCTATAAATAGATTGCATCTATTTACTCTAATTCATCATCTGACGATTGGATACGATCGATCCCCTTTGCAAACCTACTCATAGATCAATATAAATGTGTTCCAATAATAATGTTATCGGGGTGGTGAGGTGAGTGCAACACATAAAATAACACGTAATCTTTCTCGATTACGACCTCACATTGCACTTCAGTCAATTACAATTCTTATAAAAGAAGTGCAATGCATTCCAATTCATGTTTGTTGTTGCTAGGTGGTCTGCTGTTATTTTAAACAGGAGTTTGTGCATTCGTGCTCAGGGCCCTAGCTAGGAATTTCTTTATAGGGTTTTCACACTTGCTCAGATTGATTTGGGACGACCAGATGCATCCTTGGAATGAACGAGTGCCAAAGGCCGAAGTCACTATATACAGCGTATTCTATTTCTAGGGGTATCCCCCCGCCCCCCCCCCCTCCCACACCGACATCTCTGAAATGCCATTTCGAGCCATTTCAGGGAGGTTTCATACTGGGTTTGTTTGTTTTGTGGGTGGGGACGGGGGCAACTGAAAACCCCCTTCCCCCCTGCTAGCTACAGCCCTGATGTTAGAGCTCTTGGCACTATTTGCTTTGGCCTGTAGTTCGTTTTTTTCTGTTGTCTTCTTTTTCTACTGAGTCTCTTAGCCATCTTTTGTTATAGCTTGGCTTAGCTCTGTCAACAGCTGAAGAAACCCAAAGCACTTTCTTTATGTTCCTTCGGCATTGATTGTTCTCCAAGAATATAGCATCGGAAACTGGGTTATGACATGACACTGTCAGAGATAGCTTGCATTGATAGTAGACGGGCTATTGTAGGACTTTTCCCATTCTATCATCGTGCGCACAACCTGCGATAATACACCAAGCCATCTCCATGATCGTACCCTACGCACTGCCTGTGATCGTGCACTTCACACTGCCTGCGATTGTGCACTATACACTGCCTGTGATCGTACATTTCACACTTCCTTTGATTGTGCACTACACGCTGCCTGTGCTCGGGCACTAAACACTGCCTGTGATCGTGATCTATGCAATGCATATTACCATGCATTGCTTGTATCCACGTTTACTACACACTGCCTATGATCGATCATTATGCACTGCCTCTGATTGTGCACCATGCGTTGCAAACTCTTTGTGATCGTGCACTCCACAATACCCATGATCAAGTACTACACACGGATTGTAACCATGCAGTACACACTGTCTGTGACCGTGCACTACGCACTGCCTGTGCTCGTGCATTATACACTGCATGTGACCGTGCGCTTCACACTGCCCGTGATCGTGCATGTCACACTGCCTGTGATCGAGCACTTCACACTGCCCGTGTTCGTGCATTTAACACTGCCTGTGATCGAGCACTACACGCTGCCTGTGATCGTGCACTTCGCACTGCCTGTGATCGTGCACTTCACACTGACTGTGATCGTGCATTTCAAACTGCCTGTGATCGAGGACTACACGCTGCCTGTGGTCGTGCACTTCGCACTGCCTGTGATCGTGCACTTCACACTGCCTGTGATCGCGCGCTGCACACTGCTTATGCTCGTGCACTGCACACTGCCCGTGATCGTGCACTGCACACTTCCTGTGCTCGTGTACTAAGGAATATCCTACGGCGCATGATTTGCTGTGTGGTTGTAGACTGTGTTGGGATGTGGTGGTGGCTCGTTCTAACGGATTAAGATGGATTGATCATGTCGTCACTAATGGTTAGTTTACTGCGAAGAGGGTTGGTGAAATGATCTCATCAGTTTCTGTGATAGATGTAGTTTGAAGCAAGGGTGGAAATCAACTCCAGACATTGCATAAATAACACTCTCCCAGCGCAAGGCACTCTCCCAACACGCTTCCGGCACTCTTAATCCCTCAATCACTGTCCGTGGCTATCATATTGGGTCCCTACCGCCTTGGGACAGTGTGCACTTATGGATATTTTATCGTATTCTTCTTCTTCGTTGCTCTCCCAGTGTAGCAACACTAAAAAGTCGTCATGAGTGCGCACTGTCACAAGTCGGCACCCGTCCTAACATGACATTAGATGTTGCCATGACGTAAAACACCAACAACCAACCAAACCTTAGATGTTTCCAGGACGTAAAACTACAACAACCAATCAACCAACCAACCCAGAGGCAGGAGGCAAACTGCTCAGTTTGAGTTGGAGGTAGCTGGAGAGAGGAGATTGATGAGAGGTGTAGAACCCAAGACCAGTGAGCAGCTCTCTGACATAGTGCCGCAGCACAGCGAGCTGCTCCTGAAACCTCGGCTACACCGTCGAGTAAAAAGTAAAGCTTGTTTTATTTCACAACGTTTCTAGAGCATATTGATTTTTATCATCGGCTATTGTACATCAAACATATTGTCATTCTGACATATTTCTTTGGAGGAAATCTGCTGCCATCACATAGGCTACTCTTTCCGACACCGTCAAGTAGTGCCTTTAGGAGCCTGCACTCGGTCATTGACGACGCATGCGCAACAATCGGCGAAATGAGCCATTGGGCAGCAGGATAGCTGGGTTGTTTGCTTGACAGGGTTTTACCTCCTGGCCGGTATGCAGGTATTGCAGGTATGCAGGTATTGCAGGTATGCAGGTATTGCAGGTATGCAGGTATTGCAGGTATAGCAATACCTCAGGGAGTTTGACACCCCTGCCCTGCAGAGTTGCAAACCACTGCCTTGTGGTACAGGTCCTTGACAGAACTGAAGGCTAAGGGAGCAAACCCTAAACAGAAAATCATGTCACTGTGGCAGCATTAAGGGCGGTTGATGTATGGAACTCCCAACATCTCCTGACCAGCCACTGCAGGGACAAATAGTTTTGCGCCTGTCTTGACATGTTCTTGCCAGTGTGAAACCTCTATTTGCTCCACGAGAGAGTGCCGCTGGTAACTTGCAAACGCCAGCAGCACTTCAACACTTTTGCAGGCAGCTTTCATGAAATGTGACCGACTCATGGACGCAACTCTCACAGCAGAGAGCTAAGTGGAGAGCGGCAGTCAAGTAATGAAAGCAGTCTTTGTCACATAGTGACCGACAGTATGATGATGATGACCTTCTGGCCACATCTAAGGGCATATCATTATCAGGAGGCTAGCTGGCAGAATAGGCCAGAAGCTGTTTGTACAAGGCCGGCCTTGTAGTTCAGATAAATTGTATCCCGAGGGACAATACCTGAATAATTAATACCTCCCGCCCGGTCTTAGGGTACTACGGTGCAACCATGGCAACCAACCCAGGGGGTCGCCTTACTAACGGGTTCGCGTCTACTGAAAGGGTTCATGCGCAAAAACCGACAAATCCTTTTTACTTCTTTCTGGAAAATTTACTTTAGTTGTATGCTTTCCAATTCAAATCGATCAATTTCATATTGAGTAGGGCATTGGGTATGTTATTAGGTAACATCAATAATTCATAGGATAATAGGGGAAATCACGCTCTCGGTTGCCATAGATATATAGAGCTGCCTTCTATTATGTCAAATGCTACACCCATCAGTTCTTACTCCACACTCGCTCAATCCAGACCAATAAGCATATTCAGAGTTTTCCTCCCTCCCACCCTACATGCTCCTTATTGTCTTTTTAGGTGTTGTGGCTGAAGGTCAAATTCACAGCCATGAGCTTTCCTTTCCCCAGAATGTTATTAAATATTGATCAATTCCAGTTGTCATTTATATTCTAATTATAGAATAAGTATATTACTCTGCCTAGTCAATGAAAGTTTATGAGTATTTCAAAATATGATCTACACCTTCTGGTTACATGAGAGTTGAGAGGTGTGCTAGTGAATAACCAAAAGATTAATTATTAATATATCCTTTACTTGTTCTTCTCGCCAGTCTGGTCTTAATGGACTGCATGATCTAATTAGCTCTCCACATGGTGTCTGCAATAAGACCTTTCTTGATAATTTATTGAATTAACAGGGACGTTAACTGTTAAGATATTGTCATATATGACATATTATTAGTATATGAATCGCTAATAGTAAATCAACATAACTCACATAATGTATTGATTTGACCTTCAATCAATAATGCCCACTGTGACAGGTTATTGTGTGGTGAATTATATAAGGAGTGTGGCAGCTTCTGTCAACAAACAGATTTGAATATTGGAATGATGACACCCTCAGCTCAAACGTGGGTCTTGATGATTTCATTTCGGCCTGGATGGCGCTTGACGGTCTTTGCACCTGAACTATTCTTATATACAGTACAATCACGTTAAACCAAGCTCGGTTAAACCAAACGATCGGTTAATCCAAACTTTTTTCGGCAGCCCGCCAAAATACTACCAGTTATCATATAACAAAGTTGGTTAAACCAAAGTCGGTTAATCCAAATTATCGGTTAATCCAAACAAAAGTGTCGGACCCCAGGCCACTATGGTATGGTTAAACCAAGCTTTCATGTGGTTATTATATCATCTGAGACTTTTTTATATGATAAATGGTAGTATTTTGCCAGACCGCCGAAAATAGTTTGGATTAACTGATCGTTTGGTTTAACCGAGCATGGTTTAACGTGGTTATACTGTATATACATAAAAAAACAATAATCAGTGTCCACATAAATTGTATATTACATGTGAAATACACGCTTACTCAAAGTCAAAGTCAAAGCCACAGCTCGGTTAACCCAATGATCGGTTAATCAAAAAAAATGTCTAGGGTCCCTTCAAGTTTTGTTTAATGGGGTTATACTGTACATACATATATAACCTGAAGTTTATTGCTTATGTCAGTATCGGGCCTGCCACCTAACCAATGCTCCCAGACGTCGACACGCTGGTGCTCCACTCTGCCCATTCCCCCTGGCTTTCTGCCCCCACACACACACTCCCACCCCCACCCCCTCACCCACACACCTACATCAGGTAGGTTTCAGGGGAGAGGGGGGGGGGGTGGAAGGTGCGACATTGAGCTCATGTTGTGTTAGCGGCTGGCCAGAGCGGCTAGTAGGACCCGCCCCTGTTGACAGACAGTTCTGAGTGTTCTGAGGGCTCAGATTCTTCTGACTGCTCTGGGTGCTCTGAGTGCATGTTGTTATAACACCACAGCTCTGCTGCCAGGATGGGTGAGTGAGTGGGTGACTGGGTGCGTGAGTCGGTGAGTGGGTGGGTGTGTGGGTGAATAGGTGAGTGGGTGGATGGCTGAGTGTGTGAGTGTGTAAGTGTGTGAATGTGTAAGTGAGTGAGTGGGTGGGTGAGTGGGTGGGTGGGTGGGTGAGTGTGTGAGTGTGTAAGTGAGTGAGTGGGTGAGTGTGTAAGTGAGTGAGTGGGCGGGTGAGTGGGTGAGTGAGTCGATGAGCGAGTAGGTGACAGGGAGATCGAGTGAATGGATGAATGAGTGAGTGAGTTAAGGTAGTGAGTGAGTGGGTGAGTCAGCGAGTGAGTGAGTAACAGAGTGAGTGAGTGGGTGAGAGAGTGAATGAATAAGTGAGTTGATGAGTGAGTGAGTGTGGCAAGTTAGTAAGTGAACGATTGAGCGGGTGAGCCAGTGAGTGAGTGAGTGTGTGGGTGAGTGAGTGAATGAGTGAGGGGTGAGTGGGTGAGTGAGTGGGTGAGTGAGTGAGTGGGTGAGCCAGTGAGTGGGTAAGTGAGTGAGTAAGTGAGTGACTTGGTGAGCCAGTCGGTGAGTGAGTGAGTCGGTGAATCGGTGAGCCAGTGAGTGAGTGAGTGAGTGAGTGAGTGAGTGAGTGAGTGAGTGAGTCGGTGAGTCGGTGAGCCAGTGAGTGAGTGAGTCGGCTCAGCCAACTGACATCTCAGATCAGGTCCAGCAGGTTTGTGAAATAGCGAATTCTTGGCAGTTGTATGATGGTGCCCCCACTGAGATACCGCGCCAACAGTACCATGGTACGATATCCTACTCAGCTGCACTATCTTGATAATGTGCCCGAGCAATAGAATTCTGCGTGATTCCAATTCTGTCCTCTATCTGAAGAGTTTGACTTCTTACGGCATGCATGCTTATGAGACGCTGCTACTTCAGATGTTGCTCAGATGTAAGACCACAATTAATCAGTTCAGGCTGAAAGCTATATAATAATTGATCAAAAAACAAACAATAACAGTTCTTTCATGACAATAACTAGCCATATTTAAAACAGAAGTTATCTCCTTTGTTCTGAAGATTGTTGTTGCGAACAAAAATAAACTCATTAGTGTTAATAGGTACTCTAAAGTGAATTTTTTATTTTAATGTTTCAGTGTTTAAAATTATATAGGTGTATGGATCTTTTAAATCCGATTCCAGTGATGCAAAATCTATATAGATCGCTTGAAAAGTTCCGAAATTATGAGGTTTTAAAGGTTCATTTTTTCACCCTTATTTGTGCACATTTCCAAATTAGGGAAATCTAGGTTTTTATGGCCCCAACACAAAGGCTATGTTGCATATCATTTGTCCAACATTAAAGAATTTCACTCTCTATAGCACAAATAGTAGGCTCCACTTTTTCTACAGACCATTAGCTTTATTATTCTTTCAGATATTTCATGCTAGACTTGCTAAATTCCTTAATTTCTACTGAATATCATCAGGATTAATGATAAATTCTTTGAAACATCATAACTTCTGTTCTACTTACACTATCACTCTATTTTTTATTCCAAAATAATCAGAATCAAAGCTGTATTTGATCATAGATGTTTTCAATTAATATCAGGCAAAAACTGAAAGTTCACTTTTAGAGGCAGTGCTAGCTGACTACAATTCTAGCTCGCAAAGACATTAACTTTATTAAGATGATTAAACAGATTCCCTCAGCCAACAATAGGCTTCAGAAATGTTTTTAAAGTCTGGCACCTTCCATACTCTAAAGTCATCGTTGGTGGGTGCCACATCAAGCTTTTTCTGCTGAAACAGAAGCTTCAATCAATACCATGTTCACCGCTCTGGTGTGGGAGACAGGAAGAGATGGTCATTTCTCAAACCAACCTTGACGAGTCTCATAAAAATCTCAACCCAATATTGTTCTGGTTATGTAGAGGAAGACTTGAGCTTTCTGATTATATAATTTTCAGGATGATCCTGATTAATTAAAAGGAGAATGAGCATCTGAATGTTTTCACTCATTCTGTTCAATCAAATTTCCCGCTCAAAGACAGCCATGCTTGATATGCTAATGAAGCCCATTTCTTCTCCATCTTTCACTGGTGGATATTTTTAGATCAGGTTGTAAATTACCATACTCAGCAAGGTAGCAATTTTAGGGAAGGGAGTGACCAAGACTCGGTGCAAACAGATTATAGCTGCATAATCTGATGAACGAATCAATGGCACTCGAGTCGATAGTCGCTCTTTGCCTTGCTAAGTAAGGCATATGAATTAGTTACTGGATTATGTGGATAGGTAGGTCAGCTATATTCCGAGCTTTCTAAGCTTCGGGTAGTAGTTGCGAACCAATATGCAGTAGTTGCTAAGCTAGATGTAGTAGTTGCGAACCTAGATGTAGTAGTTGCTAAGCCAGATGCAGTAGTTGCGATGCTAGATGCAGTAGTTGCTAAGCTAGATGCAGTAGTTGCTAAGCTATATGCAGTAGTTGCGAACCAAGATGCAGTAGTTGCTAAGCTAGATGTAGTAGTTGCTAAGCTAGATGCAGTAGGTGCTAAGCTATATGCAGTAGTTGTGAACTTAGATGTAGTTTGATTGATTGATTGGTGGTTGCTTTACGCCGTGTCGGCAGCATAGGCCATATTCACGGCGAGAAATGTTTGTTTTTTGTTCAAACCATCGCTTTTACATGTAAAAGCAGACAATCAATTATGTGCCAATAGACACTCATTAAATTAGAAAGCTCACAATCATATATTTGTGGTCAAGGGAAACAAATTCCCATAGAAAAGAAAAAGTTTGATTAATAATTGATAGAATTTATTTAGTAAACGATATGAGGTGGTACAGTCCAGCTCCCCTCAAAAAGGCTAAAATGTTTTCCTGTTTTACTTTAGTAAAAAGGTCATGCATACTGTCTGCAGTGTAGAATTGTTGGCGCAGGGCCAACAAATCAACGCAACTTAGTAAAATGTGTTGAGTGTCAGCGGGTACTGATAGCCAATACATTTAGGGGGAGGTTCCACCTTGAGCAGAAAAGCATGTGTAAGCCACGATTGGCCAATACGGCAGCGGCTAAGGACCACTTGGTCCCGCCGACCTCCCACATGAGTCTGTGGTGGTTTTCCCACAGATGGTTCAATTTCTTTAAGTTTATTAATGTTTTCATCCGACTCATGTTGCCATTTGGATTTTATGTGGGTGGCTATTAGTGGTTTCAGATTAGAGTGAGGGATCAGGCACGGTTCAAGATCACAGTTCAAAGCTTTCTTCGCAGCCCAATCAGATCATTTGTTTCCTTCTATGCCGGCATGGCCAGGCACCCAGCACAGGTGGATGTCATACCCATCCGTTGTCAGTTGGTTCATTTTATAAATGACCATTGCTACAATAGGGTGATTCATTTTCAGTCCAGCAACAGCCATAGATGTAGTAGTTGCTAAGCTAGATGCATCAGTTGCTAAGCTAGATGCAGTAGTTGCTGAGCGAGATGCAGTAGTTGCTAAGCCAGATACAGTAGTGGCTAAGGTAGATGCAATAGTTGTTAAGCTAGATGTAGTAGTTTCTAAGCCGTATGCAGTAGTTGCAAACCTAGATGTAGTAGTTCCTAAAATATATGCCGAGGTTGTTAAGCTATGCTTGTAGTTGCGAAGCTAGATACAGTAGTTGCGGAACTAGATGCAGTAGTTTCGAAGCTAGATGCAGTAGTTGCGATGCTAGATGCAGTAGTTGCTAAGCCAGATGCAGTAGCTGTTAGGCTAGATGCAGTAGTTGCTAAGCTGTATGCTGAGGTTGTTAAGCTATGTGATTAGGTGCTAAGTTAGACGCAGTAATAACTAAGTCATATGCCAATGTTACTAAGCTATGTGAGTTGCTAAGCTACATGCTTGTTTGCTAAGATATATGTAGAAGTTGCTAGGCTATCTACCGTCATTGATAATCAATGCATAGTAGTTGATAAGTTATATGCATTGGAACAGGGATGAAATATGCAGTAGTCAACTCCGTATGAAATCCTGTGGTTGCCAGGATAACCCCAACAATGCTTGGTCCAGAAAGATAGAAGTGGCCATTCCCGCTAGGTGGCACCCGAGGTTATGACTCTTTCCCACTTGTCACACATATTGTCGGCTGTACTGCCAAAAGTGCTATACAAGGAGTATAATAATATTATACGTATATAAAGTGCCGGAGTAAACATGTAATAATAAATATATTCTCCGAGAGCATATATATATTTTGTAATATCTAATAATGTCCAATCGCTGGCCGGTGCCTGCGAGCCCAGGACTATTCGATAGTGGATCTTCCGCCGCTTGGTCGCCATATTTCACCAGTTTTGGCCCGGATTTTGAACTCACAGCACTCAAATGCATCCCCCTCGCTACCCCTACCATATATGGAGCCTAAATTAGGAGCTTGCCCCACAACAAACACAACACATGAATCTCGAAATCATCACGCTGAGTACAGGTTATCGAATGAGGCATTTATAATAGAAGTAGATTGTTAATCTCGAGGTGGTATCTACGGCGACACCTGGCGATACGAGCCGAAGGTACTTACTGAGAGACAGTTTTGACCTACATCAGTAATTAAGAATTACTAATCAGTAACTGAAAAGGAGAGTTGCATAGCCAGAAGGTAGAAGTGAAATGAATCCTTATTTACTTCAGCTTTGGTTAGGTTTGAGGTGGATGTTGTGAGGACCCTACAATACCTGTAGCAGTACGGGAATCAAGGTAGCAGTACGGGAATCGGCTGGAGCCAACCCTTAATGGGATGCCCATATAGCGATATAGCAAATGGTAGACAGGAAGTGTGAACACTTATTTGTCTCTCATTTCTGCTTGAGTGCAAGTAAATAAGCAACACAAGGAGTAATTAGTAGCATGTGGTGAATAAGGGGTCAAATTTCCCTGGATCATCAGCCCATGCTTTTTCTAATCTATTCTTGAATGAATTAATTGACTCGGCATCAATAACATTTTGTGGGAGACTGTTCCATATATTTATGATCCTGTTTGAGAAAATATGTTGCCTTAACTTTGAATTGGCTCTGGGTTTTACTAGTTTGAGAGTATGGCCCCAACTGCCTTCTCTTTTATTCAAGTTGAAAAATTTGTTCATATCTATTTTATCAAAACCCTTCATAATTTTAAATACTTCAATTATGTCACTTCTTTTCCTTCTGTAGGAAAGGGTAGGAAGTTTCAATTCCCTAAGCCTTTGTTCATAGGATAGGTCCTTTATAACTGCAACTAATTTCATTGCACATCTCTGAACCTTTTCGATCTATGGAAGGGAGTCGAGTGTGGGACGGGATGAATCCCGCCTCATGCAGAGATCAAACAAAATTACAGAGATCAAACAAAGTTATTGTTCTTGAGCGGTAGTGTGCAGTTTTCAACAATCCCTCTAGAAGAGGATAAGGAACGTGTCTTTGTTATAGGAGAGTTGTCTGGATCAAGGAGAGAATGTACACCCACACATGTGTATGACCTCCGTACAAACACTCATGGAGTTCCTGTAGCCACAGGCTAATCCTGCTTGTTCCTAATCCATCCACCAGGGTTGTAATGCCTAGACATAGTCAAACCCCCCCTTGCCGTATTTGCTCTGATACAACTGAAATTTATATTTTCCGTGTTGTTATTTTCTTCAGAAATATCAAATAGTATTAGATACACTTCTTCCTTATACACGCACAAAACTTAGAACACATATATGATGAATTTACAAATAGAAGTTTGCGGTGGCGTTCTCTGTGGTGGAGTGGTTAGAGTGTCTGACTTTTTTCTAGGTCAGACTCCTAATCTGAGGGTCGGCGGTTCGATTCCCCGTGCCCCCAGCTCTGCTAATTTGGATTTCCACCGCTGTGTATAACTTACAGCGTCATCAAAGGCCGGTTGCTCTCATACCATGTCTATGTGGTGTGGGAGGTTAAAAATCCCTTAGGTCGGTAAAAGTGTAGGCTCTGGCTTTCTATCGACCAGCAGTGGAATGAGGAAGATGACTGAAATTTCCCCTGCTTAAACAACTAATGGACCAAAAAAAACACAAAAAAACTGTCTCACTTTTAGGTCTCACTTTTATATAATTACCACCATATTCTCAAATAAACTATACCCTGCCAAAGAAACCCCACCATAAGTATTCCTTATGCACTAACCCTGCCTAATGAGTAAAGTGCTACACTAACACGCTTTGAATAAACTGGTGCTTCCCTATGCTGATGTAGTATCTTTTATCTAGTCTGAACACATCAACTCACCAGGCCACTCCCATCTCTATTCTCCACCATGTATGTATTTTTATCAAGAGAAACCTGAAGCTGAGAGACATTCAGACCGACTCATGGACATCACTCTCACAGCAGAGAGCTAAATGGAGAGCGACAGTCAAGTAATGAAAGCAGTCTTTGTTGCATCGCGACCAACAGCATGATGATGATGATGATGATGATGATGATGTATTTTTAATGCTAAAGCCATCAGCAAATATTTATGTAAATAACCGGCAACCTTAGCAGCTAGAAAACCAGTCTCCGCCATGACAAATGATATATTCAGAGAAATAGCTATAACAAAATAATAACAATAAAAGGCATAACTACAAGAAAGTCCAATATTAAAATCCAATATTGCTTCGAGGTGAATCTTCCCTGCAGATATATAACTAAACGATAACTAGCGATGGTAGTACATTCATGTCATCCTACATGCTATATAAGCTGATGCTCGGTGATCTGTTAGTACATTCATGTCGCCCTACATACTATAAAAGCTGAGGCTTGGTGATGTGTTTGTACATTCATATCATCCTACATGTTATTTAAGCTGAGGCTCGGTGATCTGTTAGCACATTCATATCATCCTACATGCTATATAAGCTGATGCTCAGCGATCTGTTTGTACATTCATGTTATCCTACATGCTATATAAGCTGATGCTCAGTGATCTGTTTGTACATTCATGTCATTCTACCTGCTATATAAGCTGATTCCCAGCGATCTGTTTGTATATTCATGTCATCTTACTAGATAAGCGCTATAAGCTGATGCTCAGCGATATGTTAATACATTCATGTCATCGTACTGACTTTTTACACTGGTACCTTGCCTGCTCTTTGTACATTCAGATCATCCTACAGACTTTCTAAGCTAATATCCGATGTGGGAAATGGGTCGCTGGCAAGCAGACCCATTAGTGTATCGATTTATAATGAAATTGTGGTCTATTCAATGTGTGTTTTGTAGATCGCCAGACTGACGGCGGCTTCATAGGGGAGCATAAATACACATCGAGCACACATCAGACACTTAGAATAGTTCTATCAATTCGCAGTACAGAAAGTCTGCCTCTTGTAGTAAAACATCCAGCAAAGCCAGAGGAAGTGGCCGAATGAGTATGATATTTTAATTTTAATTATATTTGTTATGATAGCTGTTATAACCCACGTACTGGTCTATGATGCTGCAACCTAGTGAATAAAATCAATCTAGCATGGTCTGCCAGTTACTGTCCAATGAACCGGCAGGTACTTACTCGGTGACAGCGATGCTAGCTGCAGCAAGATGATCCCTAATGGAGGCGTAGGTGACTTTTATTTGGATTCTACCCATTGTTAGAAAATAGTAGTGTATGACTGGCTATCATCACCGAATTAAGCAATTGGAGTGGGAAAGACAGTGGAGTGAAAATGAAGATTTCATAGTATTATTGACAAAGCAGTGTTAGTAGACTTTCTACAGTGAATATTGAATGCAGTGTGTATAACCAGGTTCAGGGACACCGCATGGAGGACAGTATTGAATATTTGAGTTAGCGTGCCAACAACCAACATCTCAGAATGGCTAAATTCAACCCCCCAGAAACAATGTCATTTGATTCCCTTCAAAGTGGCCAGAGTGGGGGGAAAAGGTTTTGCAGATTTAGAATAGCCACAAAGGTACATAGGGATGATAGTGATATTCAGGTTTTATCACTGATATATTGTATGAGTATGCCGCAGGAGAACATTTATAAATCGTTTAGGTTCATGGCTCACCTAGCAGCAACAATAGAGGTGCCTAACCCAATCAACCGAAAAAAATGACTATGAGATAGTCTTGAGAAAGTCTGATTAATATGTTGTGCAGAAGGGAAATACCATGGATGAATGACCAAAGTTCTATACACGGGCGCGGTGGCCGAATCGGTAGAGCACAGGCCTCGCGTGTGGGAGATCGGGAGTTCAGTTCCGGGTCGAGTTAAACAAATGACTTACAAAATTTATACTTGTTACTTCCTAGCCTGGTGCTCTGCATTAATAGGATAGGTCAAGGACTGGTAAGCTCAGTGTCAAGATAATGTGACTGAATGGGATATTGAGTCATGGTGCCCATGGCCTGTTTTCCCAGTGGGGCAGCACTATAAAGTCACCATGAGTGTGCAGTGTCACAAGTCGGTACTCTCCTGATATTACCCTAGATGTTGCCAGGACGTAAAGCTCCAACAGCAAACCTTTGGACATGGGCTCACACTTGTCCTTCCGCGTCTCTGTCGACACCTCGATTTTGAGATCTGTGGAGTCTTCTGGTTGTCGATTGAGATTGTGTGGTTAGAGGACACAACTGAAAGACCTTAGGATTGGATGTAGCCAAGTGCAGGCAGCTTTCCAAATATATGACAGCGGGTTGAAGTAATGTCAGGAAGGAGGTGCCCCAGGCACTTTGAAGCACCCACCCCCTTCAGCTCCCCCATCCTCCACCAAAGAAGGCACTGCTACTGCCAACTCATCTCTGGGTAGGTTCTATGAATTAACACAGCCTCTGTATGTCGACCTTTGCTCTGTACTTCGGCCGTTAGAGCCAAGCCATCCAACGGATACTAATCGATATCAGCCATTGATTCCCATGGGATTTTTTCTTTTTTATACAAGTTAATATAATCCTTTCTTAAGCAAGGAGAATTTCCATTGTGTACTATTGGATTACTTCTTTCCGTGGCTCATTAAATATGTCGGAATGCAGCTGAACAATGTTATAAGGGGTCTGAATAAGGGATTTTCACTCTTTTTTGTGAAATGTCACTTCTTGGGATAATTGCAAAATATATGGTGTATAAGGATTATAATAAAGCTGGAAGTGTCCATCTGCTCCTCATCCTCGACTCTTTCCTCATGGCCCTGTCACACTCCGACGTTTCCCCCGGCGCGCCGGCAATGCGCAAAATATTTGCAACCCGTCGAGAAACGTCAAACTTTTCGGCGTGTTGCGGGGTAGTTGGACGGGCGGCAGCGTGTTGGTAGCGTGATCATAGCGTGTTATTAGCGCGCGGCCAACGGGCTTCGACGCGCGGCGGAATAAAGTGTCAACGTCTCGCCAGCGGGTTCCCAGCGTGCCATCAGCGTGTTATCGGCGTGTTGTCGGCGCTCCGTCGGCGCGCCGACGGCGTGGGAGTAGCACGTTGGTGTCATGTTAGTAGCGTGTCAACGCATACATACCCGCCAGCAACACGTTAGGAGATGCGCCCGCAGCGCGTCCACACCCGCCGCCAACGCGTCCAGGCGTGCCGGCAATGCACCGAGAAACGCTGAAGCAACACCAATAGCGCGCCAACTACCCGTCGATGGCACGTTGCGGACGCGCTGACGGAACGGTCGCATTTTGGTGAAAAAAATGCCAACGTTAAGCGACGTTGCTCAACGCGATGCCAGCGTTCCGCCGGGGCGCTGGCAACGGGTTTCGACGTGTTGCAAACGCGTCCATAACGTGCCCTCCAACCCGTTGGAGCGCGTCGCTGCGCGCCGACAGTTTTGTGCAAGCACAAAACGATCGGCGCGCCCCAACGCACACCAACGGCCGCCGACGTGTCGATTCACACGTTGCTATCCCTCAACGTGTACCGACGCGCTGGTAACGCGACGGTAACGCGCCGGCAACGCGCCGGTAACGTACCGGACGTGTACTGACGTTTCGCCTAAAAAACCAACACGTCGGCGCGCGTCGACCCGCGTTGGTGAGAAACATCATAGTGTGACAGGGCCTTAAGTATCGGCTGCAGGAGTTTGAACTAAGTCATCGACTGCTTTAATCTACCCCAACCTCAGGTCCACTTGTAGCGCCACCTATCAGATATTGCCATAAATGATCACAACTTAGATTCACTCTACCACCGACATTTTTATCATTTTAGGCAAGGGGTGTTAGATCCTCTATCCAGAGAATATAACTAATATCCACTATCATGTCTTCTTCCATATTTAATGGAGTTCACTTATATATATATACAATACTCATGGATTTTTTTTTTTTTTTTTTGATGGGATGTTTATGCTGTCCATAGCATATAAGCTCGGATGATCGAGCTTGTTTTCAATGCTGGGCAGTTATCGGTCTGTGTTTCTTAAGATTATGGTTTGTGGCTAGTGATCTATGTTAGTTTTTTTTTTATTTTCTTGGAAAGAGTCTTCCTCTTCTTATTTTTCCTACACTTAATTCTATACTAGCCTACTCTATTTACATAGTATAGGCTTGTACGTAATAGGTAGTTGGTTTATGTTTGGATTTGATGTTATCTGGCTGTTTTCTGGTAGGGGGTTACCTCTCATGGGCTGTCCAGCTGGTGGGCTGTGACATATCACATGCTCTCTTGTGGAACAGCTTAGAGGGGGTTTCCTGGTTTTATTTTACAAAGGTATTTTTTGTATGTTTTTAGGTCAGGAATTTGTCATTCCTTTACCGTTTGTGCGTTCCATACTTTGGCAGCCATTTCCAGTGGGCTTCTTTCGTGAGCTTTGATTTGGCTTCTGGTCTGCCTTAGTAGTGGTGCATTGTTTGCTCTGGTGTTCCTTAGTGGTTGGATTAGATGTTTATTGTCTCGACTATATCCATACGCTAGGGTTTTTAAGTGGATTATTCTTCTGTTTTCTAATAACATTACTTTAGTTCTTTTGTGTATGTCATAGGTGGGGTGCAGTTTGTCTACTTTGAGGCAGGTCTTTAGGGCTCTATTTTGCAGTATTTCCACGTTTTTTAGTAATTCTTTTTTAGCCCCCATGTAAATTACATCCCATAGTCGAAGTAGGGGAGCACCATACCTTTGAAGATTTTTATTGACATTTCTTGTGTCATATAGTTTCTTAGTTTTGCAAATAGCCACAGTTTGTGGTTTATTTTTTGGATGATTTTTGTGATACATAGGTTGTAGTTTAGCTGGCTGTCCAGCTCTAGGCCTAGGTATTTGTAGTGATTTATATTTTCTAATATTTGGTTTCCTAGCTTGCAGTGTAGATTTCTTTCCGGCATTGATTTATGTGAGAAGAGCACTGTTTTGGATTTATTTGCATTGATGGTTATTTTATTGGACTCACACCAGTCGTCCAGCTTCAGTAGGAGTTTGTTCAGTTTAGTTGTTACCTCTTCCTCTGTGTTTCCCTCTGCATATATGATTGTGTCATTTGCATATAGTTGGAGATGTTCTGTTTCTAGCCATTTTTTCTAGATCGTTTATGTAGATTATAAAGAGTAGAGGCCCCAGGACTGATCCTTGGGGTACGCCACATGTTACAGGCTGTTGGTCTGATAAGGCATCATGTACTTTTGTTTTTTGTTGCCTGTTGTTTAGGTAGCATTTAATCCAGCTTATTGACTTGGACTTTATGCCCATGTTGTTTAATATTTTTAGTAGTATATTGTGGTTGAGTGTCAAAAGCTTTGCTAAAATCAATGAAGGCTGCCCCTACTAATCGTTTTTGGTTCATCGATGCCAGTATGTCACTTGTTAGGTTTGCTATTGTTTTTGATGTGGAGTGCAGTTTCCTAAATCCCCTTGTCTTTTGCTTAGAATACTGTTCTTTTCCAGGTGCTCATGTACGTGCCTGTGGAATACCTTTTCAATTAGCTTGCCTGGTGCTTGCAAAATTGATATTTGTCTATAGTTCCCATGTTCCCCTTATCACCACTTTTGTAGATGGGGGTGATGGTTGCCTTTTCCAGGCTGTGATGAAGTGCCCCTTTTCAAAGGAGATGTTGAACAGGACCACCATGGTATCTGGGATGGCTCGAAATGCCTCCTTAAGTATTTTTGTGGGCATCCCATCTATTCCACTTGGTTTGTTTGTGTCTATGCCGTTTATTAATTTTGTTATCTCTTTTAAGTCGGTTTTGCAGGTGGGGATTTCATCTTGAATATTGTCTGATTTGTTTTCCCAGTTTCTTGTGAATTTTTGTGATAATTTTTGCTGAATTTTGGCGAAGTGTGTGTTTATTTTATTTGCTGCATCACTATTTGTGAGCATATTCCCTTCATTACCCTGGACATGTATTCGCTCTTCGGTGTTTTTATTGGGGAATAGCAGGTTTACATTTGTCCAGAATCATGGATGAATCATGGATGAATCATGGATGAATCTAACAGATCATGATTCAGTTCCTTTCTATGTGGTAGCATCTCCGATTATTTAGGCAATGTAGATAATGTGCCATGGATTAATTAAAGTTTCATAGTCTGATGGTCTCAACTTTCTCTCATTTTTCGAATTAGATATATTAGATTGATTGTTATAATTTACCTTACTTTAGTTTGAAATAACTTTTATTATTGATGATTGACTTTGGAGCTATTTAAAGTTTAGACATTCAACATTTTATTTGGGCATACTCAGGCAAATTCTGACACCATAGGCTTCAGCAGTAACATATTCTATTCAATTGATTTACTATGCCCTTCTATCCATCACCAAGTCTTTAATAAATGCACTAGTATCAAAATTTGATCTCTTTGATCGAATTTAGATGCGTGTTTTGGCTTCGAAAATGTGGTGTTTTCATCAGACTATCCAGGGCTAAAGTGATGATAAGTAATGGTGTAGTGTTTCCAGTGACTTCATTGGCTTAAGGAGATGTGAACTGATTAAGGTGCCTTTAACATTTAGCCAACCACCTCTACGTAACGAAAGATGAATCAGTAAAACCTTGCTAACACAACTAATGCTCATCTCATCTCACCTTACCTAACTGATATGAGCTTAGATGCGGCTTGGACGTATAAAATACCAAGAAAGAAACACTGGCTAAGTATTTACTCACCCCATCAATTTGCATATCCTTTCTTTTCAATTCTTAGCCAACATTTAAAGCACCAACAAAGAAATTAGCCAAGTATCTAATCACTCCATCAATTTGTATCTCCTTTATTTTCAATTCTTAGCCAACATGTAAAACCCCAACAAAGAAATTAGCCAAGTATCTAATCACCCCATCAATTTGTATCTCCTTTCTTTTCAATTCTTAGCCAACATTTAAAGCAAGGCGGAGAAAAGGCGGAGAGGGCTCGCGGCGCCCCCGAGGGGGTGAGGCGGGGCAGTAGGGTGGACCGGCAGAGAGGGCGCACCGCGTCAGGGGTGAGGTTCCCTCTGTGGGCGGCGATTGTCCGGGGCCTGCGTCGACAGGGAGCGGGCGGCCAAAAAAGAGGAGGCCCGCTCCTTGGCGAGATCCGGCGAGGAGGTCCGACGAGGGTCGAGCAGGGGGGCAGCGAAGTCCTCAGGGCTGGGTGGGGTGGCGGTCGGGGTCGGGTCGGGCGGGTTGCTGATGGCGGTGTCGTGGGGGTCGGCGGCTGTGATGTCGGCAGAGGGTTCCTCGTGAGGCTGGGCTGGGCTGTCGTCTGAGGCGTGAGGTCCGAGGTGATGACCTGGAGGTCGGGGTCGATGACGTTGACGGAGGCGGTCGGGGGAGGGTCGGGGGCGGGCAGGGCGGGCGGAGGGTCGGGGGCGGGCGGAGGGTCGGGGGGTCTGGAGGGAGGTCGTCGGGGGGTGGCAGAGGAAGGCAGTGTCGCCTGGGTCGAGGTGGACATCTGGGTCGAGGGCGATGGGCAGCTGGCGCTGGGCGGCGGTGGGAGCCTTACGGGGGGGGGGGGGGGGGCGCTGGGCCCCGAGTGAGAGGTGGTTGCCGATGAGGTCGGCAGTGCCGAGGTGGCGGTCAGGCCGCGCCTCGAGCAAGCTGGTGGTGCTGTGGTGAGTGGTGTCAGGGGGGCTGGCAGGGGTGCGGTGGGCGGCGTTGTCAGGGTAGGTGGGCCGGTTAGGGGCCTCCGGGCCGGGCAGGAGGTGCCACTTCCTAAAAATCCGGCGAGGCGGTGCAGGAGGTAGGATCCCGGTTCCCGGCGAGGTGTGCCCGAGGTGATGGGATGGGTGGTGGGCTGTACGCCGTCCGAAGCCGACGGGCCGTGATCTGTCGGAGGGCAGCCTCGGCGCCCGAGGGCTGGTCCCGAGGCGCTGGGGAGGGGCCCGGGGCCGAGCTCGGCGAGGCGCCTCCCGGCGTGCCCGAGGAGGGGGGCGGCGTGGCCGCGGCGGTCGTCCGGGGTCCCTTCCGCGGTGCTTGAGGCGGTGGGGGAGGGCGCGCCCCCGCGGGGGCGTGTGCCCGAGGTGCTGGGATGGGCGGTGTGGCGTACGCCGTCCGCCGCCTGGGGGTGGGCCATGGCATCCCCTCAGTCGCGGCGGTGAGACGGCTGCCGCGCGGGGAGGGTCGGGGTCCCCCCGACTCCAGGGCGTCCGGTGCATGAGGCGGCGGGGGAGGGCGCGCCCCCGCGGGGGCGTGTGCCCGAGGTGCTGGGATGGGCGGTGTGGCGTACACCGTCCGCCGCCTCGGGGTGGGCGGTGGCGTCCCCTCGGGCACGGCGGTGAGACGGCTGCCATGCGGGGAGGGTCGGGGTCCCCCCGACTCCAGGGCGTCCATAGGGGTGTTGATAAGGGCGCCAGTCTGGCGGTACAGGGTCTGGAGGCGCTGGATGACCTCCATGATGGCCGTCGTGTCGGCGCCCGAGGTGCGGTCTGAGGGCGCCGAGGGGGATGCCTGGGCCGAGGAGGGTGAAGCGCCCCGCGGGGATCTTGAGGAGGGTCCCGGCGTGGCCAGGGCGGTCGTCCGGGAGCCCTTGCCTTGTCCTGGCATGCTTGTTTCGGCCTGAGGAGTTGCAGCGGTCCGAGGTGGAGTCCGGCGAGGTAGAAAAAAGGCAGAGAGCTGGAGAGTGGCAGGAGGGCGAGTGCCTGAGGGAGGCCGACAGGCGGCCTTATAAGGGGAGGGGGACAGGCGACAGCAGGTGAGGTGTGAATGCTGCCGGCCCGGGGGTGGGCGAGAGGCGGTGAGTGGCGGGCGTCGGGTGAGGCGCGAATGCTGCGCGACAGGGAGGCGGGGGAGGGAGCGGCGGGCGGCGGCAGCAGCTGAGGTGAGAGCGCAGCGCGACAGCCCGGGGCGGGGGAGGGTCTCTTCCTTTTCTCGCATCAAACGTAATGCTTCGCATTACGACAAATGAGTTAGAGCGTCCGTCTCCCGTGTTGGTAGATCATGGTGTCATGGATTCGAATCCTGATCGAGTCAAACCAATGACTTAAAAATTGATACTTGTCACTTCCTAGCCAGGCGCTCGACATTATTAGGATAGGGAAAGGAGCAGTGGAATCCACGATTGAAATATCCGCTGCTTAACCAACTAATCTACCAACAACAACAACAAAATACCCCAAAAATAGGACTAGTTATAATTTTCATAGCTTCAAGCAACCTATTCTCCGGGAATTATTTCGGGCCCAACCATGGTGTGAGGGTCTCTGTGGTCAAGCTGTGGCTATTACTGTCATTCAGCCTTAATGAGTGTCCACAGTGACATAAACTAGGTCAAATTGTGCATAATGCTTTGGCATTGCGGGTAATCAGCATCGCGAATACAGACCAAGGCATGCCAGTACTAAGGACGTCTATTGTGTCGCCGACTAGCGGAATCCTTTAGAACTATGTAACAAACTCAAACGCCGACTAGCGGGTCTTTTCTAAACCTGGTCGCCGATCGGGTAAACAGGACTTGATGACGTATTATGCAGTACACTCACACTGCCGATGCGCCCTTTTTCGGGTAGACTTTTGCTATATAAGGCAGCGCAGCGACGGGGTTTGGTCATTACGACCGGAGGAGCCAGGAGACAATAACCAGCCTTAAATTGGCCTCCCACCCACCCTACATGTGAAAGTGGAAAGTAGGGCCATAGCATCTCTAGCCTCATTTCTTAAGCATTTGTGAGCTGACATTTGTATAACCTGACATTTAACTTTCCTTAATTAAAAATGCCATAACTATATTTGCTGTGTTCGCGTTTTTCCTGATTACAGACTTTGAAAAGTAGTGCAAAGCATACCACCAGTTCAAATACATTTGAAGGTTCTGGAGTATGCCTTATGAACTATGGAAGTCCACCTTTTCATTCCCTGTGTGACGTCACATAACTCGTAATAATAACCATTGAGTAATCGGAGGAGTCAACTTGTGCTTGACAGACTAATTGCAACACAAATAACCCATTCTAAGTGTGATTGTCAATTAAGATGCATTGAAGGACTACACATAGGGCCTTCATATAAGGACTATGTATAGGAAATATGTACAAAGAATAGGTATAACAAATACATATAAGGAATATGTATAAGGAATATGTATAAGGAATATGTACAATGGATATGCATCATCATCATCATCATGCTGTCGGTCACGTTGCGACAAAGACTGCTTTCATTACTTGACTGCCACTCTCCATTTAGCTCTCTGGTGTGAGAGTTGCGTCCATGAGTCGGTCTTAATGTCTGCATAAGGAATTCGTACAAGGAATATATATAGGAATAGATATAAGGAATACATGTAAGGAATACCTATAGAGACTATATATGTATGGACTGAATACAATGAATAAATATAATGAATACATAAAAAGAATACATAAAAAGAATACAAATACAAAATATATACAAGGAATGCCTTCATATAAGGAATACATACAATTAACAAATACATATAATGAATACATACATATAGGGAAACCATACATATAAGGAATACATCAACAATAGGAATACAGAATATAAGGAATACAGAATAAAAAGAATACAGAATAAAAGGAATACAGAATAAAACGAATACAGAATAAAACGAATACAGAATATAAGGAATACAGAATATAAGGAATATAGAATAAAAGCAAAACAGAATATAAGGAATACAAAATATAAGGAATATAGAACAAAAGGAATACAGAATAAAAGGAATAGAGAATAAAAGGAATACAGAATAAAAGGAATACATACATGGAAGGATTTCTTTGGGCCCCCCAGCACAAAATGTAAACATCGGCTAAGGAATAATAAAAGGAATATATATATAAAGTACATTGAAGGAATACGTGTAAGGAATACCGTTACATGTAAGGAATACACATAGGGAATACATATAAGGTTTACACATGAGGAATACATATAAGGAATACATGGCCAAATTATGTCGTAAAATATTCCGGTATACAGCATAGGGGGAATGCAAATGTTCTATTACTGATCGGTGTACGTGACTAGGTGCATGTATGTATATATATATATATATATGTATGGGTTGGTGGTGCCTGAGTGGGATGTAAATAGACATAGTGGTGCTGGCAGGGCTGGCACCTTCCATACTCTAAAGTCATCGTTGGTGGGTGTGAGTGCACTCAGGGCCTACCCCCTCTGCTGGGGTAGGGATCACCACACTCAAAGGTCAAGGTTGGTGGTGGCCATGAGGCCATACAGCTTGTAATGGCAGACCACTGGTATATATGGGGACCAGGAATGCTGGATCCCTATTGGTAGGGCCAAGAATGCTTGTTTCCCATTGGGGGAAAGGGGTGGGGTGATACTCTACAATGAACCCATGTAACCATATAAATAATAAACCAGAGGACTTGACTCTCTCTTCTTTTTTACACTTCATACTCTTCCTTTCTTTTTGTCTGTATTGATTTCACCATAGCCTAGGACGTAAAACAACAACAAACAAACAACAACAACAACAAACCATAGCCTGCCTACAAAACCACAGATTCGAGCCTTAGCTTTTACAATGTGATCAGATCTGTAAATCCTTACCGGAAGCCAGCAGCTGAATCTATATTCTCTGCTGCTGTCAAGGATCGATGGGATTGGCAGAGAGAAACTCAAGCGCTGAAGGCGATAAGGAGTTGAGTCATTGTCGCTGCTGTCTCTGTCCGCTTCACTACATTAAGTCCCAATAGCAGGTAATGCGATACATTTAGATATTACCAGAGCTTGTGTTAGAGCGACGAGAGATTCCCGTCAACATGACAAGTAGTTTTTCCATGTTAGCCTGGATATCGCGCTAAGTAGAATTGAATTGAATAGGCTGGCTACTTGCCGGGTTGTACCATTCTTTCTGTAATCTGATTGGTCTCATGTGTAGTATAAATAATGTATGCACATATTATTATGGATGCATGGTCCACTGGTTTTGAGTTTCTGTCATTTCTTTCTAGGAGCCTAGGTGGTGTAATGGTTAGCACACTGGCCCGGAATGCAAAGAGATGTGGGTTCGAGTCCTGCTCTAGGCGCAATATTTCCCCCATGACAGTTTATATTGATATTTGGTTTATCTGTCTTTTTACTTATAACCATTGTTTTGGTCTACCTGGCATTCATCTTCATGTTGAATAGTATTCCAGCTTTATTGATTCTATTCACAATATCTTGTAGGTTTTTCTCAATGTCTGCTAGTATTACACTGTCATCGGCATATCTAAGATTGTTGACGTTCATGCCACCTATTGTCACTCCCTTGCAATCTTCAATGTGTCTGAAAATCATCTCTGTGTACAGGTTAAAAAGGCATGGTGACAATACACACCCCTATCGAACTCCTCGTTTAATCATAACTTCATCCGATAGGCCCTGCTCCATTTTTATAAATGCACGTTGTGTCCTGTATAAGTTCACAATTAGTTTAACGTCTTTGCCATTGACACCAATATCTTGTCAACTGAGATAACTATATTAAATCAACTACTACCTAATCTACCTTACTTTTGCTTCAAGTACTGTTTATTTAAGTTTTGAGATATGTTAAGGGCAAATATGTCGCATTAGTTTGGCAAGCATGCCACAACTCTGACTCCATAGGCTTTAGCATGAACATGTTCTACTAAATTGCATCACTATTCCCTTATATGTGGCAACACATGCTTAATAAGTGCATCAGTATCTAGGTTAGATATGTAGAATCAATTCTAGATAATTGTTTTGGTTTTGAAAATGGGATGCTTTATCGGACTATGCAGCTTTAAGAATGAAGACCAGTGGGGTTAGTTCTGTGGTCGAATGTGTGTTTGTATATATGGGTAGGAGTAGCTTGAGCAGCCTAGCAACCGGCAAGCGTGTAGTAAAGAAGGTGTAGTTGGGCCATGGGCTGCAGGCAGTTTGGTTCTGGGGCAAGTCTAGGTCAGCTGCTTCTGATTCCATCATATCCCAAGACATAATTAGTGTGTCTAATCACCTACCATTATCCTTACATAATCCGATGGGTTTGAGCAGCCTGACAACCGGCCTGTGTGTATTAAAGAGGCTGGAGATGTCTCTTTCCAACAGAATCGTGCGTCGTGTTAATGTTGCGACCAATTGACTAACTTTGGAAATATTTGAATTGAAAACATGCTAGATTAATTTTGGTGTAATCATCAACATTCAAACACCACAGATTTCGACAGTGTACAACACAATTAATGTAGTGTTTCCTCTATGCAGCACCATATGCTTAATAAATGCACCAGTATCTAAATTAGATACGTCGGATTAAATGTAGATGAGTGTTTTGGTTTAGTAAATGTGATGCCTTCATCGAACTGTACAAGCGAGAAAGCTCGGGGCTTAGTACAATCAGCCGCCACTAGGGGAGCATCAGTAAAACTCACTGGGCTCTTCTACTTGACAACACACTGATCGGAATATTAACTCATAGTGGTTTTATGTCAATCATCTGGACACGTGTCATTGATTTTTTGTGCGTGTTATTACCAGCCAAGGTTGGCCTATCCACATCTGAATTATGTGGGCATCTAACCGCCACCTGCCAGTAATAGGCAGCTTTTGGGGTTTGATGTCCGAGGGACACTTGGACCAGGGTCGCTGGCCAGCTGACGGTAATTGAACAAGTCAGAGGTTACTTGATACTTGATTATCGTGGTAAGGCATTTGTTACAGTTGCATAGTCCGATGGTTTTGAGTTTCTGTAATCTTTCTGGGATTAATATATTATAATAATCATTATTATCTACTTTAATTTAGTTTGAAGTAACTTTCATTTTAAATGATAACTTTGAGATATGTGAAGTGCAAACATGTCAAATTACTTTTGGCAACCATGCTAAAACTCCATACACTTCTGCAGCAAAAGGTTCTATTAAATTCGTTTAGTGTTCCCTTCTATGCCGAAACAAATGTTTTAATAAGTGCATCAGTATCTCAGTTAAATATGTAGAATAAAATATAGATAATTATTTTCGTTTTGACAATTTGATACTTCATTGGGCTATTGAGTTTAAATGACGTTGGCTTCTTCTATAAATTGGTCATTCTAATCGATAGATGTTTGTTTGTTGGGATTTAAAACCCTATCATAACCGGATGGGTACTGACTTGCGAAAGTGTGCACTCATTGCGAGTTTTACAGTTCTGCCTCGCTGGGGTACAATGACCTCATAACCCACTCCATCACATTATCTTGATATTGAGCAAACCAGTCGTTGCCTTATTCCAGTAATGCTGAGCATCAGGTTAGATAAGCAACAAGCATATAGTTGGTAAATCATTGTTTTGGCTCAGCTGGGATTCAAAACCCGAACCTTCTGCACAGGAAGCAGGCACTCTTATGGGCCTGTCACACAATGCCGTACGGGGTCAGCGCATGCCCAACCTACGACAATTTGGCAGTACGTCGGCATTCTTCAAACTTTTCAGGGGCGGGGGATAAAAATAGGCATACACACAATGTACACACAATGTACACACAACATATGTAATGTATGCAGAACCTTTCTCTCACCTATTGCTAGCATATGAGAACGTTCATGTGCCTCACAAAATGTTGGCAAAATGTTGGCAAAACATTCACAAAATGTTCGCAAAACGCTTGCATATGCTCACGGTACGCTGACCAACGTTACGTACATTACTTCATCGCTAGAAGTATGGCATATACTTTAAGTACATTGGAGATACGGCAGGCATTCGTTCGAAGTACGTTAGGAGTATGCGATGCATCCGTTGGCTGTACGTGGACTGCACATTCCCAATAGGCTGAACGTATGGCTAACGTGTTCCAACCTATCTCGACCTACCCCTAAAGTGTGCATAACGTACACCGATGTATGCCGAGCATATGAGAAACGTATGAGCCATATGGCGACATAAGTTGGCAATTTTGAACATGCACAGCAATTTTTTAGCAGCTCGACATATGCCGACTTGTGACGACCTATAATGCTGTATCCCGAGCATACTCAACATATGCCCAATGTGTACATAACGTATGATGCCATATGCTGACATGTTAGTCGAAAATCGCATACTTTGGCATGCGCTAAGGCCATACGTCGTAGTGTGACAGCCCTTTTAGCGATTTGACCGTCGTGTTCGGTTTAATTGATAGAAACTGAAGGAATCTACTGTGACCTCTGACCTCTGACCCACCATGGCATGTCTATATATGCATAGATATAATTATGTACATGTATTGTAGATATGCTCTATAATATACTACGAGGCAGTAGTACCTTTTGTACAGATAACGTCATATACAGTGAAACCCCATTATAAACCCACCCCGACTTAGCACAAATTCGTATATAACGCAAAGATTCATTGGACCCAGAATTATTTAATTCAAAGTTAGATCCGTAAACTGATCCACGACTTAATGCGATTCCACTGTTTTCATGATGACATTTGATGGACCCCAACGATCGCGTTATAATGGGGTTTGACTGTATTTACTAATGTCTACTGCTTCGTTGGTAATCTTTGACATCCTAGCAACACCCACGTTCATATCACTAAAGCCCTGTTCACACACGGGCGTTAAGTCGCTTCAACTAGTTTGCCTTGTCTAGTTCGGCTCACATTGGCCATGTGGATGCGACACTGAAGCGGTTTAGGGCTGAGTCGATTCATCTAGTTTGCCTCAAGTAAACAACCTAGTGAGGTAGTCTAGATGAAGCGAACTAGCTTAAGTCGGCCCATCTTGCTTGTGTGGACGGTAGCGGTTTACTTTGAGGCGGCCTAAGCATGTCACACACATGTGCAGTCGAGACCTGAGTTTGTTGATTTTCCAGTCGATCAAAAGTGCATATTATATAATTTGGTCTATGAAACTGCTAGCTGTGCACAGATATTTTTTCATCATTTATTTTTAGGGTTTCACTGCCCAGCAGAAGTTTTGATCATTCAAAAACAATACGATTCAGTCGATACATATCTAGGTCGAACCAACACTCTCTCGTGGTGATGTTGACTAATCGAAACTGGTGCTGGTTAGGATGGACTTGCTCATGCGCAGATATCGATTTCCGCCTTAAGCCGCCCCAAGTACTGCATGTGTGGACATGACTCACTTTCACGCCTAGTTCGCCTCATCTAGTTCGCCTTATCTAGTTCAGCCTAAAGTTGTGCGTGTGAACAAGGCTTAACACTGGGTGCTCATTGCGACTTAACAGTGCTGCCCAGTGGGGCTGTGCCGCTGCCAGCATGATCCAATATCCCACTCAGTCAGACTATTCTGAGCTAACCAGCAGTGGAAAGCCATACGTGCAGCCTTAAAGGTTAAGGGCAGATTGCACCCGGCTGATGGAGGGGGGTATTAAAGGTGCATAGTCCGATGGCTTTTTATTTCTGCAATATTTCTTTCTTTCTTTCTTCAAGTAAATGTATTAAGTCGATTGCTATATTCTATCTTAGGTTAGTCTCAGCATATCTTAATTAGAAATGGCTAACTGTTGATATCTCAGAAGTGAAAAGCTGCTAAATATATTGCGCCGTGAAGATTGACATGCTGGACACCATAGGCTTCAGCAGTGACAGGTTATATTGAATTCACTTAGTTATGTTATCTATGTGGTAATAAATAAGTTCCTGGATATTATAAGTTCGATATGTAGTTGTATTGAATTCACTTAGTTCTGTTATCTATGTGGTAATAAATAAGTTCCTGGATATTATAAGTTTGATATGTAGTTCTATTGAATTCACTTAGTTATGTTATCTATGTGGTAATAAATAAGTTCCTGGATATTATAAGTTCGATATGTAGTTCTATTGAATTCACTTAGTTATGTTATCTATGTGGTAATAAATAAGTTCCTGGATATTATAAGTTCGATATGTAGTTCTATTGAATTCACTTAGTTATGTTATCTATGTGGTAATAAATAAGTTCCTGGATATTATAAGTTTGATATGTAGTTCTATTGAATTCACTTAGTTATGTTATCTATGTGGTAATAAATAAGTTCCTGGATATTATAAGTTCAATATGTAGTTATATTGAATTCACTTAGTTATGTTATCTATGTGGTAATAAATAAGTTCCTGGATATTATAAGTTCGATATGTAGTTCTATTGAATTCACTTAGTTATGTTATCTATGTGGTAATAAATAAGTTCCTGGATATTATAAGTTCGATATGTAGTTCTATTGAATTCATTTAGTTATGTTATCTATGTGGTAGTAAATACGTTCCTGGATATTATAAGTTCGATATGTAGGAGCAAATCTAGGTCAGTAATTTGGAAGTTCTTAGCGGACTATGCAGCTTTAACTGTGAGGTGAGTGCAACGATCTACGTGCCATTCCACTTGCTGTGTTCCTGATATTAGCCAGGCTCGGCAAATCGACAGGCGGAACAATGTTAGCTATTTCACCCACACCACACCTCAAAGTGGCTGCCGGTGTGCTAAGAACTACCACAGTCTCGGAGTAATCTGATTTAACCGGAAATGGGAATGTAGTACACTGATTGCGGAGCATATATATATATATATATATATATATATATATATATATATATATACACATATGTATGTGGGCAGAAATACATATAGAGAGAATTGCATGCTTAGAAAAACACGACGCTCTATTCCCCTGATTAATATGTGCATATATATATATAACGCCATATATATTATATATATATTTATATGTATTTATATATATATATTTATATATATGACTATGCATTTATATATGATTGCACACTACTCCCTTGGTATTTTTTTATGTAAATAAGATTATATATGTTTTTCTGAGTAATACATATATAGACATATATGCACGGGCCTGATTAATTCCCCTGGTTAATATAGTCATATATATTATATACATGGCACAATTTCACCTAATTGTTATATATATGGAGGGATATATATATATTTTCCTAATTACTACAGCTGTATTACAAGAACAGCGATCAATTCACCTAAATAATATATGTATATTGCGATATATATATAGGATATAAAGAGAGCTATATGTGTAGACAGATATATAAATATACGGAATGTAGCTTTATCCTGATTAATATATTTATATAGGGATATATATCAAGGGATGAGGTTAAATATAGAGAGACATATATAATATGCATGGTGCACTGTTTCTTTGATTATTGCAGGTCCAAATTCTTAAACTCGAACAGTTCTGAAAACTATTTTTTTAAATAGAAAGCGAGGAGAGTGGGAGAAGGGATTGTCACGCAATATTAAAGGTCGAGGATTGAAGCGCCGAGACATGAGACACTATGCGATCATGTTGGGTCGTGTTCGCCACGGCTATGCCCGACCTAATTAAGAATATTTGTCTGAGCGGGTGTGAAGGAGACAGTGTTGGCGGTGGCCACTTACTGGCGTAATTCGCCATAACAAAGTATATCGCCTGCCTTTGTTCCCCGAGGAGGAGGAGGAGGAGGAGGAGGAGGGATGAGGGGACAAAGAGGGCGGAGGCGAAGGAAGATGGAGGAGGTGTTAAATCAGGGAGGAGAAATGGGGGAGAGGAGGGCTGGAAGGGGAGGGGAGAGGGATGGGTGTGAGGAGGAGTAATGTGGAGAGGATTGTGGAGGAAGAGGGGGAGCAGGGAAGCGGGGGTGGGGAAGGAGTGGAGGTATTAGGGGGTGGGGAAAGAGGGGGAGAGGGGGAAGAAGCGGGGAGAATGAGGGGAGAGGAGGAAGAAGCGGGGAGAATGAGGGGAGATGAGGAAGGGGGAGAGGAGAAGAGGGAGGGGAGGAGAGAACGGGGAGTGGAGGGGAGGACAAGAGGGAAGGGAGGAGAAGAAAGGAGGAGAGGAGGAAAGCGAGGTTGGAGTTTGGGTGGGAGAATGAATGGGAGATGGGAGGAGGGCGGATGGAGGGGGGGGGTGAGGAGGAAGGGAGAAGGGAGAAGGGAGGTAGGAGGGGGAGAGAGAGGAGGATGTGTAAGAGGAGTGCGAGAGGAGTTGTGCAAAGGGGGAGGAGGGCGGGAATGTGGGGGAGTGTACATGAGGGGAGGGGAAGGGAGGGGAGGATGTGAAGGGGAAGGGGAATTGAGTGAAGAGCGGGAGTATGTGGAGATTTTGGTGAAGAGGGGAGGCTTGCATGGTCCTGCTGTGGTAATAGGACAACTAAGATATAGTCCATGGAACCAAACTTGGCCTGCTTCACCTGGTGGCATAACTATGAACCATATCACCACAATGTGGACTCAGCCTGCGCCCTGCGCTGTGCGCATGACCGGAAACGGCGCTTCAGAAGTAGTCTGCCATTTGATGTATGCAAGCATGCGCTGCACAGTGTTATCGGTGGTTGTTTAACTGGCTCTCGTTGAGGCACAAGCAAGACACACACACATCCGTGCTGCTTTCTACAGTTTACCTCACTTACCAAACACTCGGTGTATTGTGTCCGGTATGTAATTGAGTGTTATTCGACTCGGAACGACAAGCGACATCACGTTTCACACACGCCACACCCGCCCGCCTCGGTCAGCTACCAGTAGCACGCCCACCCCTCCCCCCACCCCCTTCCCTCCCGGCCCTCCCCTCTCCCCATCCCGGCAGGGTGAGTAGACTGGGCAGGCAGGTCTTGTTACCTGTTTTTGCCTTTATTCAATTGGACACTTAGTAAGGAGCGGATGCACCAGGCATGTGGAGGTAGGGAGGAGGGAGGAGTGGGTGTATTATTGATATCAGTTAAACTAGATAACCGAAGCCCATGTAATCAGTGGAATGCCTCCATTGTGTCAATGTGAACATTGTTCTGATAGACTGTGAATAATTCAAGCATGTCCACTGTGAAATATTTGTAAACCATGATGTTCTTGGTCTCCCTCTCCCTCTGCTGCCATTCACCTTCCCTTCCAACAATGCACAGTATATTGAACTCTGACAAATGATGTGGCCAAAATAAATAAGTTTCTTTGTCTGTATAGTGGCAAACAAGCGTTTCTTATTTTAATTTTTCTGAGAACTTCTTTGTTGGTGATCTTCTTTGTCCATGATATTTTCATCATCCTTCGATAAGTCCACATCTCAAATGCTGCTAAACGTTTGTACATTTTCTTAGAGATTGTCCATGTCTCAGCCCCATACATTAGAGTAGAGCACACATAACACTGAAGAATACGCTTCTTTGTATGTATTAATATCTTACTTGATGTTAACACTCTATACATTTTGGAGAATGTTGTTCGGGCTATTGTTATCCTTCTCTTAATTTCTTCCTCACATCTCCCAACATTTGTAATCTTTTGTCTGAGATATATGAATTTGGATACTTGTTCTATGTTTGTGCCATCTATGAGACTATGGTTATATTGATATTTGGTTTATCTGTCTTTTTACTTATAACCATTGTTTTGGTCTTCCTGGCATTCATCTTCATGTTGAATAGTATTCCAGCTTTATTGATTCTATTCACAATATCTTGTAGGTTTTTCTCACTGTCTGCTAGTATTACACTGTCATCGCCATATCTAAGATTGTTGACGCTCATGCCACCTATTGTCACTCCCTTGCAATCTTCAATGTGTCTGAAAATCATCTCTGGGTACAGGTTAAAAAGAGATGGTGAAAATACACCCCCCTGTCGAACTCCTCCTTTAATCATAACTTCATCCGATATGCCCTGCTCCATTTTTATAAATGCATGTTGTGTCCAGTATAAGTTCACGATTAGTTTAATGTCTTTGCCATTGACACCAATATCTTGTAAACATTTGATTAACATTTCATGATTTGCCCTATACATTATATATACACTATACATTATGTATGCACTATACATTATATATATACCAGCTATGGAATTTGCATGGAGGGCTGGGGATGAGGAGCGGGAAGTGTGTGGGGATGAGGGTAAATTAATTTAAATTAAGTTAGCAGTGTACCCACCACTCATAGTATAGTGTCCGTGTATGATTGTATTTTGTTGGTTTATCCCCGTGAATTTGGACAACACGGCGTAAACTCACTATAAAACAATCAATCACTCTATTATTTATATTCTTCCGGATAGACAATGACACACGGATATTAGTTGGATGAGAATATCTCTGGCTGGTACCTCGAAAGGCCCGTCCGCTTATTAACAGATACTCAATAGTAATTGTGCATGTTAACCTAACATGGATAATTCGCCAGCGGAGATAGGCCCCACCTGACTGAGCTAATCCGACTCCACCCTCCATGAAAGAACACCCATACACACAACGCTGATGCCGCCACCTAGCGTATAGAAACAAACCTCCCCCACCCTTACGGGAGGAGACCCCCCCCCCCCCCACCTTCCACCAAAACACCACGTGACCAGCCCGAATCAGACCTGCCTCCACGGTCACAACTCCTCCAGCTGCCGTCCCGATAACACTACCACCTTCCTTTACCCACCCACCCACACCTCAAAAGAATGAGTACCGGAAGGGTTAAGGGCTCGGTTACGGCCAGGACCACCAGCACTGGTACACATAACAAAAAGGGGAGGGGATATAACGAACGAACATCTGACTAGCATCCTGAAAAAACTGTCGAACATAAATGTAAACGGAAAATGAATAAACCCACTATATATGTACACCTTTCTCCGCATTAGTGAATTATAAAGTCAAATTTTTGACCGACTGGAGGGTGTATAGAGACAGCGCCCCCGAAGTCGCCTCCCCCTGGGAGCTCCCCCCTGAACCATGTGCTTACTTTAAGACTGCCAAACACGGGGGGTTTGCGATGTCCAGGGGGATATGTGATTTCCTAGGAAATCGCAAGTGGGGGTTTGCGATTTACAGGGTATGCGATTTCCTGCTAGACCGGGTCAGAGAGCTTGTATATAGATGAGAGGGACAACTCCTGCGAAAATCGGTAACACAGGCTACAGTGGCGCCTCTCGCGGTTATTATTGAACAAGGCTTGAGTTTGATGGTACATGCAGTGCAAAACATCAGTTTTATTCAAAATTAATAGGAATCCAGAACCGTAACCTTATAGATTATATATAATCCTTTTGGTAAACATGTTTTCTATATGTGTTCCAAGCTGTTTGTGTCTAGGTCATGTGGTTTTAGAGATATTTCACTTTTTCTGTATGAAGATTGCCCCTAATAAATTTCCATAATGAACAAATTAATTAATTGACATACTTCGCGACGCCCCTGATAACCGGTGATAGCTACCCTGTGTTAGACGGTTAACACCACACGCCGCTAACACTGCTCCATGCATATGGGCCCTGGAGTGTGACCCCTGTTTTGGGTGAGTTGTTGGTAACAAATGGATCACTGCTATACAATATGTGATGCAGTCATCTTTAATGCTGGAACATTGGTAGGTTCATTTTAAAATTATATTGAACTAGTAATATATATATAGTATGGGGTATCTTGGTGATCGGTTATGTATATGTAGATAAATATATGTATCTATATACATGTATATAAATTTGTGTATACATAGGTAGATATATGTGTATTATAATTAATTATAATAATATAAATAACGGAGACCCCTCAAGGTCTAATTGTATTTATTATTGTTTGCACTTATATATTCAGTTATTATGAGTCGCGCACCAACCTTGTCCGGCGTGCGCGATTGGGGCGCCACCTGTAGAGCGCCCAAAATGATTCACTGCTTGTGCAATTTTCATTTTTTAGGTGGGCATATTTATGAGTCCTGCCAGAGAACTAATAAAATAGTACTCAGCCCAACTCTGGTTTATTTACCTTCTTGTCGTAGTGACCTTTATGCATATATATGTAGATGTATGTTTATATATATATATATGTGTATATACATGTAAATATATGTAAATATATACATGTATGTCTATATGTGTATGTATATGTGTGTGTATATATGTGCATATATATCTATATATATATCTATATAAACCTCTCGAAATCACTCAAATTTGAGGGTATTCATGTACACACATATATACACATATACATATATACAAATACACACGTTTCTGTCGTTAAGCATAAAAAACAACAAATATATGAATAGATATGTGTGTATAAGCATACAATTATGTACATATAGATGCACATATATACCGTTTAGATGTACATATATGGATCTATGAATATATATATATATATGTATACATGATTTGTATATATATATATAACCAGACGGGGTGGCCAGATGAGTTAGACTTAGAGCGTCCGTCTCCAGTGTTGGTAGATGGTGGTATCATGGGTTCGAACACTGGTGGTCGAGTCAAACCGATGACTTAAAAATTGATACTTGTTGCTTCCTAGTCAGGCGATCGGCATTATTAGGATAGGGCAAGGACTAGTTGGCTCAGTGTCAGGATAATGTGACTGAGTGGGATATCAGGTCATGGTCCAGTGTGGCAGCACTATAAACTCGCCATGAATACGCACTGGCACAAGTCGGTACCCGTCTTGATATGACCTTGGATGTTGCTAGGACGTAAAACAACAACAAACAAACATAAATATAATGCATATATATGTGTACACACAAATATGTATACATATGTATGTCTATATCTGGATATACATATATGCATATACGTGCATGTATATTGGTCTATATATATATATACAACCCAATGCTGAGACTCCTGGCCTACCAGCGTCGGAACTCTCGGCCTCCCGACGCCGGGACTCTTGGCTTCCTGGCGCTGGGCCTCCCTAAAATAATATGAATAGAAATAAAAAGTGATAACCAACAATAAAATAAATAAGTTGTTGTACCAGCAGGAAAAGCCATATTTGTGGTGATTATGCATCAGATGCATAATCACAGTAAATTATATATCATGCATATATATAGGGGTATACAATAAATACATCTAAATGATGTACCCCAGTCCCCACAGCACACCTGTGGCAAGTGGAAGTATGTGAGTCAGCCACAAACCAGCATATACCCTATTGGTGACTGGAGGTGCTCCATTGTTTGGGAGTTATGGCTATACCAACACAGTACTATCATGGGCAGTTTTGGCCTGTATCCATTTGTTGTAACTAATGAATTATTTCCTAATATTCACTGCTAATTTACTCAATCCGGTCCTAACTAAATGTCCTGGGAATATTAAGGAATTTAGATATATGTTTTTGCTTTCTAGTGATGTATTCCAATATGAAAACCTCCCAGAACTCCCAGTGTGCACAACCAGATTTGTCAAACTGCACATTAATCTTATGGCCCTGTCACACTACGACGTGACGACGTCAGCATAGGGAGAACGTGAAAAACGTTGAACTTCTCGGCGTAGTATGCAAATTTTGGCACAAGTTGAACGTGGATGCAGCGTAGTTGACGAGAGCGTAACATTGGTAAAGCGTAGTGATAGCGTCGTTCAACGAGAGAGGACAACGTAATTACACTGACGGGACGTTATTAACGATATTCGATCGCCAGAACTACGTCATGAAACGGTGGCAAAATGGTAAACGTACGTTGGACGTCTGTTAGGCATCCGTTATCCTGACATTTTCACTACGCGGACTGCACGTTGCCACCACCTTTAATGTGAGTCAACGTAATGCAATGTAGTGCAACGTAGTGACCAGCGTTTGACTAACATCTGTTTAACGTCATTGACGTTCATCGAATGTGTACAGAACGTACGGCGAACGTAAACCCTTACGTTCTAGTTACATCAAAAGTTTTGAACAGGTTCAAAACTTTGATGCGCGCCTACGTAACACAACGTAACATGATGTAGCTCGACGTCAGTCTAACATCATTCTGACGTCATCATAACATAACTCAACGTACGTCAACGTAATGACAAAGCGTGATCATGTCAGGCTTACGTTTGCTCGTTACGTCATAGTGTGATAGGGGTATTATATAAAATTCGACGTTCGTAATTCAATCGGACATCCAATAACCCTCGTAGCCGAAACGAGGTTAGCTCTCCAACCTGCTCAGTCCATCATGGGAGTGAGTACCTTAAGGTCATGAGAATGCTGGGAAAACTAACAATGACGCATGATCATGACACAAACGCATGTAACCTTTAACCCTACTGTTTGCAGAATCCTAACCTGACCCAGTTTTTCAGCATGACATGTCATAGGAATGGAAATCAATACCACGACACTGAACACAATAATAATTATATATATATATATATATACTAAGGTTGGTTGTTGGAGTTTTACGTCCTGGCAACATCTACGGTCATATCAGGACGGGTATCCACTTGTTACAGTGCGGTCTCATGGCTACTCTATAGTGCGTTTTGCCCAGCCCAACTTTGTAATAAACCACAATATCAACCATTTTACCAATTGCCTTGTGCTTGAACGTGACTTAAATCCAAAATCTCAAACCCACCTGTATTAACTTCAATTCTGTATCCATAGTAACAATTGAGCCTAACACAAGATGTGTCAGGCTCATTTGGTTACACTACACGTAAACATTCAATTTTCATTAAATAGATGTATTCATCTAACGCTATATTGCACTAATATTGCCCAGAGTCCTAGCTCGGGATTTTTTTCTGGTCGTACGTAGATGTAATAAAATGTTATTCGGCCAAGGTTTTGTGCGGGTCAAAGTAGGCTAGGGTATGCTAGAGTATGGTAGAGTACATTAAGAAGTATGCTAGAGTACACTAGAGTATGTTATCATCATGGAGGCTATGTCTGCCTCAAACATAGTGCTCTTTTGAACATGTCCAAAGCTTAAATCGGAACTCACGGCCCACACATGTTCTTATCACGTTCTCATCACGGAGAAGTATGGATGCCGGTATGTTGCACTACGTTCAACTACGTTCAACTACGTTAGCTTCCACTACGTTCAACCACGTGCACTAACGTGTATGTGACCGGGCCTTAATGCACTTACACCACGTTTGACCCACATTAATCTATCCTACATTCAACTACGTTAACCTCCACTACATTCAACCACATTCACTAATGTGTATGTGACCGGGCCTTAATGCACTTACACCACGTTTGACCCACATTAATCTATCCTACGTTCAACTACATTAGCCTCCACTACATTCAACTACGTCCACTAACGTGTATGTGACCGGTCCTTAATGTACTTACACCACGTTTGACCCACATTAATCTATCCTACCTTCAACTATGTTAGCCTCCACTACATTCAACTACGTCCACTAACGTGTATATGACCGGGCCTTAATGTACTTACACCACGTTTGACCCACATTAATCTCTCCTACGTTCAACTACGTTAGCCTCCACTACATTCAACCATGTCCACTAACGTGTATGTGACCGGGCCTTAATGTACTTACACCACGTTTGACCCACATTAATCTATCCTACGTTCAACTATGTTAGCCTCCACTACATTCAACCACGCCCACTAACGTGTATGTGACCGGGCCTTAATGTACTTACACCACGTTTGACCCACATTAATCTCTCCTACGTTCAACTACGTTAGCCTCCACTACATTCAACCACGTCCACTAACGTGTATGTGACCGGGCCTTAATGTACTTACACCACGTTTGACCCACATTAATCTATCCTACGTTCAACTACGTTAGCCTCCACTACATTCAACTACGTCCACTAACGTGTATGTGACCGGGCCTTAATGTACTTACACCACGTTTGACCCAAATTAATCTATCCTACGTTCAACTACGCTCAACTACGTTCACTAAGGTGCATGTGACCAGGGCTTTAGTTTTATGATGTGTTAGGCAGGTGTGAGGGCTGGGTAGGTGTTGCTATTCTACCCATCATACCACTAAAGGACAAGCCTTTCTTCCTGTCTCTATCCAAAGTGGTTTTATGAGAAAGAACCTGGTCAATACCTGAGACGTTGCTAACCAGGAAGTACCAGCACCACACGCACACGCATCCGCTTCGCACACGCATCCGCTTCCCACATCCGCTTCCCCATACTTCTTTCAACAGTATTGATTATTCTTGTCGTACTGGTGCCCTGCACGTCTTGGTTGCGGATTATCCTCTTGTACAAAATAAGCCCTGCATATGTGCAAGTGACATGATTCAATATGATTGTAATTCATTAGTTGTTTGATATGTTGATACAATTCTCTGGGAGTTATTTACAGCATTGTTGATGCTGTGAATATTAGATCCCCTCGGCTGTTGGAGTGCCATAGACTAAAGTTGGTTGGTTGGTTTTTGGAGTTTTACGTCCTGGAACATCTATGGTCATATCAGGATGTGCACCGACTTGGGACAGTGCACACTCATGACGACTTTATAGTACTGCCCCACTGAGAAATCAGGCTGTCGGCACCATGACCCAATATCCCTCTCAGTCACACTGAACTAACTAGTCCTTGCCTCTTCATATTACTGCTGAGCACCAGGCTAAGAAGTGACAAGTATCATTTGTATAACGCGCTGGTTTGACTCGACCGGGAACTGAACTCCTGATATCCCACACGTGAGGCCCATGCTCTACCAATTCGGCCACCGCGCTCGGTCATAGTCCAGGGAGCACTCACACATTTTCTCTCTAAAATAATGATGACACATATTTTAATTTATTTGACAGCTCTCTGGTGTATATAGCTATGACTATAAGCAATAATATGCTACACTAGACACAAATAATTAAAGGCATGTGTGCATTGTTTGTAATTACAAATTGTGGTTGTTTCGGCAGGAAACACAGCCCCCCCAATCGGGAGGTGACTGAACAATTACCGACCCGCGCACTCACAATTTAAAACCTCCCACCCTACCTACTAGGTTGGGGGTCTCCTAATGACACTCATTGGACTATGGTAAAAATGCTCATATCAATCTTGATCATACTTGACTCTTGAATATTAATCTGTTCCTAGTAAGTTAATTAAAGTTACCACCCTTCCAATGCTGCCTCCGGGGCTTGTTGTCCGAATCATCATAATACCTCAACTGACTTATTGAATTTCAAGCCATTTTCTTATTGCCTATAGACAGCGCAATTTCAGCTTGCCTTCTTGTTAAAATTGTTTTATTTACCTATGAAGGTTAACCAAACTGACTTTCTTTTAGTGTTATCCAGTGTTAGTCTTATTTTTCTTTGTTTCTCCCTCATTTTTGCGGGAGAGGATGCGATGGCCCCAGGAATCCATATCGCGGCATATTTAAAATGTCTTCCTTGCTCATATTTCTCAGTACTAGACCCTATACTTGAGATTTAGGGCCAGACAATCAAGGAGTTGGCCGCAGGCCTCACAAAACCTCTGCACACCACTGACAAGTAGTAAGACCAAGTTAATTAGAAATAGAAGCAAAATAATGAGAATCCCTCGAAGCAGCTTTGGTGAAGTGAGTTCCTGAAATAAGAGAAGCGGCATATTTGAGAATCCTCGCCGTAGGGAGCGATATATTCTTAGAGGAATATTATATCTCAGGGTCCACGGGTACTCCTAGCTGAATGCAGTCAACACTTCAAGTAATTGCACATTTCGTTACGGCGTAGAGAATATGATGCACGGAGTATATTCATAGGAATGTGGTCATAACTATTAGTGGTGCCGTCGATCTTTTGCGACAACGGTGCCTAAATAAGAACTTCCAGTAGTGGTGCCACGCACATTTATAGGTCACTGTTTGTTTGTTGTTGTTTTATGTCCTAGCAACATCTAAGGTCATATCAGGACAGGTACAGACTTGTGACTGTGTGCACTCATGGCGACTTTATAGTGGTGTCCCACTGGGAGATCAAACCGCCGGCATCATGACCCAGTCACATTACCCTGACAGTGAGCTAACCAGCCCTTGCCCTATCCTATTAATGCCAAGCACCTGTCTAGGAAGCGATGAGTATCAGTTTTAAAGTCATTGGTTTGACTCGACCGGGAACCGAACTCCTGACCTTCCGTACGCGAGGCACGCGCTCTACCGATTAAGCCATAGGTCACTAGTTATAGAGGAGCGCTATTAGCAAACAATATGCTGCAATAGAGAAAATTAATCACAGGCATGTGGGAATTGTCTGTAACTACAAATTGTGGATGTTTCCTGGGAAACACAACGCTCCCAATGGGAAGGTCACTAAACAACTCCAGGAAAATAGTCTGAAAATTTGTAATTGTAACCTATGCACAATCATACTCCATCGTGACACATCTGAATATGCAGGCTGGGTCATGTTCATGCTGGTGCACTTGCGAGAGGGTATGCCACAACGCGGAGACTAGCAGGTCACTCGTACTAGAAGCAAAATCAATACTGTTGAAAACCTTATAATGCCATTTGTGGGAAGGGCGTGCATATATGATTAGCACCATCCTGATTAGCAACATCTGATTAGCAACATCTGATATATCAAATAAGTGTTTATTAACCAGACAGGATGGCCGAATGAGTTGAGCATCCATCGTCCTTTTTGGTAGGTCATCGGATTCAAAACCCCAGGTCCGAACACTGGTCGAGTCAAATCAATGACTTAAAGTTCTATACTTGTCATTACCCAGCCTGGCGTCCGACATTATTACAAGGAGCAGCGGAATGAGGAAGACCAACTGTCTGTGATTGAAAATTCCCCATCTTAATCACCTAATGTAGCAAAACAAAAATAGGTGTAAATACATCAAATTAGCGTGGTTTGAGAAGGGAAGAAAAAAGTATAAATAGAAAAAAGGTATGCAAAAATGACTATGATAGTTTCAAAAGTGAATATCTTCAAATGTTACTCCTTTAATTTATGTAGTAGTTCATACACATAGGCACTACTCGCGCGTGATTAGGGTGAATACTCTTCCTTTCTTTCCTTGCCTGTATTGATTTCCTATTAGCCTGCTTACACAATTACAGCTGCCAGACGACGACTTTACACCATGATGGAGCTGCGCCCAATGAGCATCTGGGCGGAGTAGCATTAGTAACACACATATGTGGGGGACCAGTGTAACAGGCTACACTGCCAGATATCTGCCACGAAATGGTAGATACCTCGGTTTGAAATCCACTCTTTGCATCATGTCCCCATTTGTCGTTAACACCCCACCCATCCCCATCACCATGAATGGCGTGTCTTTTTAAAGAAATGTTTTTAAGAAAAGCTCACCACGCCCTTGCATTGATTTTTATTTTATATTTTATTAGTCGCTCATTTATTTTTCCGATGAGGTATTTTCTCTTTTTGTTTAAGAGATGGTGTTCTCTGTGGCAGAGTCGTTAGAGTGTTCGACTTTTTTCTAAGTCGGACTCCTAATCTGAAGGTCGGTGGTTCGATTCCCCATGCCCCCACCTCTACCACTTTGGATTTCCACCGCTGTGTATAACTTACAGCGTCATCAAAGGCCGGTTGCTCTCATACCATGTCTATGTGATGTGGGAGGTTAAAAATCCCTTGGGTCGGTAAAAGTGTAGGCTCGGGCTTTCTATCAACAAACTGTCTAATGGTGAAAACAATTCTATTCAGACTTATCCATGATAGGCAGTATAAATCTTCAAGGAAGAGTTGGTATTGAACAGATTAAATATGATTTAAGTGCAGATGCACTGGGCTGCCGGCCCCGGTGGCAGTCTATACCCGTGAGTTCTGTCGTGTTTTATTTTGTATTTTGTTTAATACTTGTTTTATTTTGTGGTTAAATTTATATTCCTCGCTTTGGTGATGATGGTACAGGGACTTTTACCCCTCCCGTACAAAACGTCACCCGGGGCATGATGGAGATGGTCCGGCCGTGACATCTAAAGGTACAGTAAAGAACGCCTGAAGCAATGCAGCGGAGCCTGAGGGAACCATTAAATGCCACCCAATCGATATCACACAAGACCTCCACACCACCTCTCACATTGACGTATAATATGTAGATATATATATATATTGAAAGTGAGCAGAGTGACAGTTGGCTCATGGGTGTGGGAGGCGGGGGAGGAGAGAATGCGCGCTCCACAGTAAATAACATGGAAGTTAAGGTGGTTAGAGAGAAACATTAAGGGTCTGCCGTTATTTATGTCCACATAATAAATGATATTCCAGGGCTTGAATGACAGAGGGAGAGCCCGTAGTACAGGTGGAGGCCGAAGGTGGCGCCACCAGTAGCAGGAAGAGATATAGGAGGTGAATACATCGAGGACAATGGTAGGTAATGATAGAAGAAGAAGAATAATACGAATAATAATAATTCCCTTCCACGCCTTTATACTCGCATAATGCTTATACATCACATATATAGATCTATATAAATATATATATATATATATATGTACATTGTTAGTGAGGGGGTCAGCAGAAGGAGTGGCCAACATGAGTTGAGTGCCCGCCTCCCATTTTGGTAGGATTCAAACCCCTGGTTTTCGAAACCCTGGCCAAATAAAAGCAAAGACTTAAAAATGTATACTTTTCGCTTCCTCGGCTGGTGCTTGGAATTCTTGGGAATATTATTAGCATATATAAGTGTTGTATAAGGATTATATGTAATATAATCTATTATATGAATATAAAGGGGCTGGGCTGGTTAGTTGTCCATTGTATTATGTTGTCTCAATTTGTATGAAGTTGTGTGGTATACGCATTGACTGCCCCGCTCTGGCTCCACTAGTTCTACTGGTGGGGCCTCCTGGTTAAGCCCGCCTCAATAACCGCCAACCTACACCTGTACCAGCCTCTTACACACAACATTAGTTTAGGCAAGGGGCAGATAACCTCTTGCCAAAGATTACACTATCGTCAACCCACTTTATTATTGTCTTGTCTGCATTTAAAACTGTAGCCTTTTACAAGTCCACATCCTCTTATCGGAAACCCGTCCTGATGAGACCCTAGATGTTGCTAGGACGTAAAGTAACAACAAACAAACCTTACCCGAAATCCATGGGTGCAGTTGCGTTTTGGAATTCTGAATTTTTCCGATTTCAGAATAAAGGTAGCAGTCAAGCGTTAATATTGCAGTTAAAACTTATGAATATTCACATAATGTGGTATAAATAAAGTATACAAATACTATTACAGTTTGTTTACAAAGTATATGCTGATACATAAAATAATAGGATAATTATTTACCATAAATACTCTAGTACCTTTTATATCCAACAAAAACATTCGGTAAAGGTTAAGCATATAAAGCTTCAAATGAACCATAATAAAATACATTAATATTTGTCCAAGGAAACATGAATATCCACACTAAATGGGACAAATAAAGGCTGTAAATATCGTTCACCTTTAATCAAATACTGAACAAACAAAGCTTCGATTTTCGGCTTTTCGGTTTCAGAATTTCGTATAAGGGGATGGGGACCTGTATATCTATCAGTTTATTCACTGGCCAAGAAAGATGGTTGATTGTTGGAGTTTTACATCCTGGCAACATCTAAGGTCATATCAGGATGGACACCGACTTGTGACAATGCACACTCATGGCAACTTTATACTGCTACCTCACTGGGAGACCAGGCTGCCAGCACCATGACCTGATATCCCACTCAATCACATTTTCCTGACACTGAGCCAACCAGTCCTTGCTCTATCCTAATGATGCGCGAAAAGGAAGACAGAACTCGGATGTGGGAAACTGAGGCGTTTATTGTGACGCCTCGGGCAATATATAAACAGAGCAATATACAGCAAGGAAATATCAAAACATATAGAGAAGATATACAGGGTAGGTAACAATCTGAATGCAAATATCAAAACATATAGAGGAGATATACAGGTAATCAATGAGTGAGTATCCAGGGAACAGCCCGAGGAGGGAGTCCTGAGAGTCTATGGAAGGGGGTGCGCCGAAGAGCCCTCCACCAAAACGGAGGAGAGGGCTCGAGGCGCGCCCGAGGGGGCGAGGCGGGGCACGTAAGAGTGCACCGCCTCGGAGGTCCAGGTCCCCTGGGTCATGATGTCGGGGAGGGGCACCCCGGCGCGCTGACAGGCCTGGGCGGTGCCCCGGCGGAGGCTGTGGAGGGTGAAAGCCTCGGGCGCCGGGACGCCTTGGGCCTTAAGGGCGCCCCTCAGGAGTTCGGTGAGGGAGCGTGGATCGAGGGGCCGGCTGGAGGGCATCAGGAAGGCCGGCACATCCGGAGGCGCGGGAGACTGGGCGAGGGCGAGCTGCCAGGCCGATTCCGGGCATAGAGGCGATCCGGGGATGGCAGGGATGAAGAGGGCCACCGCACCCGAGGGCCCGGAGATAGTCTTGGAGCTCATTATCAGGAGCCGGAGGCCCCCGGGCGCGGGGCGGACGTCAGCGCGGGTCAGGGGCCCCCCCAGCCCTCGGGGCTCGGGGCCAGGAGGTTCGATTGGCGGAGCATGCCGAAGTACCCGAGGAGGAGGGCGGCCCGAGGGACGAGCGAGGCAGGGCCCGCGCGGGTGAGGTGGTTGATGGCAAGCGTCAGCTGGTGGGGCGTGAGGGGAGGGGCCTGGCGCGGGACGTGGGTGGAGGAGCGCTCGCCCCCCCCGGCAGACGTCCTTGGCGAGGCGGGCGTCGAAGCCCGAGGTGAGGCCCCCCGCCCCCTCCACCCAGGACCGCGCCCCCGAGACGGCGTTCTTGACGGAGGCCGGGGCGAGGGCGCGGCCGAAGAGGGAGGCGGTGAAGGCGGCGACGTCGAAGGCCGACGGGGCGAGGGGATCGACACCTCGGGCAACAGCGAAGCTGACAAAGTCCTCGGCTTGGCGACGGCGGTTCCTCCAGGTCGCCGGCGCGAGGGCTGCGAGGCGGTGGCGGGCGACGTCATCGATCTCGGCGGGAGGGTAGCCTACAAGCCAGGATGGAAAGGGAAAGCGTCATGGGATGCGGCGGCGGGGACGGGCCCGAGGCGGGCCACCTCGCGCCGGGCCGTTTCGGCCCAAGGGCCGGCGAGGTGGGCGTGGCTGAGGGCGTCGGCGAGGAGGAGGTCCGCCCCGGGCTTGTGGGTGATGTGAAGGTGAAAGGAGCCGGTGGCCGCCAGCAACCAGAGCTCCCGCGCGCAGGTCCCGAGGGTGGGGTCTCGGGCGCGTCCCGACTCGAGGGCGGTGGCCGAGGCCATATTATCCGTGTACACAACGACCGTCGCCCCCGCGATGTCTTCCGGGAGGAGAGAACGGAGGGCGACGACGAGGTTGACCGCCTCGAGTTCGTGGATGGAGGGGAAGCGCGCCCGGAAACCCGGGGAGTACCCTCGGGCGTAGTAGTGCGTGGGGGAGTGGGCGCCGCCGCCGGTGAGACAGGAGTCGCACTCGATCACCGAGCGTCGGCCCTCCGGGGCCCGGAGGAGGTGGATACCATTGGAGATTCGTCCATATGCGGCGAACCACCTCAGATCCCGGAGGGCGTCGTCGGCGAGGGTGATGGAGGCGGCGCCGAAGCAGCTGCGGAGCGCCCCGAGGAGCCGGGCCATGAACTTCCGGCCGGGGAGCATGCAGCTGCTCACGTGGTTGAGGCAGCCCAGGAGACTCTGGAGCTGTTGTTTCCCGAGGGTGGGCTGGGCGATGCGGGCGTCGCAGTCGTCGATGAGGGCCTGGACCTTGGCGGGGGCCACCCGGATGGTCATCGTCTCGCTGTCGAGGGCGAACCCTAGCCAGAGTAGGCGGACAGCGGGAGGATGGCACTTTCCGGGTGCTACGTCGAGGCCGAGGGCAGCGGTGAGGGCGAGGAAGGCGTCGAAGGCCTGGCACGCCCTCAGGTAGGAGCCCTCGCACCCTATGAAGTCGTCGACGTAGACGAGGGCGTGGAAGCCCTCGCGCCGGGTGATCCAGGCCACTGCAGCGGTGACGCGGACGCAGGCCACGCCCGAGGAGCGGCACCCGAAGGGGAGGGCAAGGTCTATGTAGGTGTTGCCGTCGAGGCAGATGCCGAACAGGGGGCAGGAGAGGGGGTCGGCACGGAGCTGGCGGTAGGCCCGTGAGATGTCGGCAGTCCAGACGTAGGCCCCGTGGCCCTGGTCGATGAGGCGGCGGCCTACGTCGGCGACGGAGGGGAGGGTGTAAGCGTGGGGTTCCCCGAGGAACTCGCGCCGGGGGATGCCCGAGTTCACGCTCGCCCCCGGGGGGTAGGAGAGGTCTACGATGACCCGTCTCTTGCCCGAGTCGGCCTTGGGGCGGGTCATCATAGGGGAGACCTGGGTCCAGGGGGTGAAGGGGGGGACGGTGAAAGGGCCGATAAGGGCGCCGAGGGCCAGCTCCGTGTCGACGAAGTCTCGGATGTGGGAGAGGTTCTCGGGGGGCTCTCGGTGGTTTGAAAAGGAAGGGCGGGGGAGGGTAGAGGCGGAGTAGTTAGCGGGGAAACCGAACTCGAGGAAGTCGAGGACGGCGGGGTCGGGGTAGTGGCAGAGGTGGGTGTGCCAGGCGGGTATGTGGAGGGCTGAGGGAAGGGGAATGCGGCCGGCCAAAAAATTAGGTAGGCCCGCTTCCCGGAGGGTTGTGTAGGCATGGTTAAATGCGGGGTAGCGGGCCCACGCCTCGCCGGAGGTGTGGGGCCAGGAGGAGAGGAGGGTGGAGCGGTACTGGGAGGGGGTAGGGCCGCAGGAGGGGGCGGCAGGGAGGGTGTCCTGCAGGTGGGGGTTGATAACGTCGACGGTAGGCTCGTCGAGGGTCGGGGCGGGGGCGGGGTGGCGGTCGGGCGAGGAGGTGCGGTGGGGCCGGGCGAGGGGGGCAGCGAAGTCCTGCTGGGTGGGGGTGGGAGGGGGAGGGGGGCGGGGTCGGACGGGGTCGGGTTCGGGGTCGGGTTGGGGGTCTGGGTCGGGGGGGCTGAGGAAGGCGGTGTCGCCTAGGGTGAGGTGGAAGTCGGGGTCGAGGGTGCTGGTAGACAGCCGGTGTAGGGAGGCGGTGAGGGCCTTGTGGGCGGGAAAGGGTTCCCGGGCGGTGGAGGCGGTGCTGGCGGGAGCGGCTCCGATGCGGTGGGCGGGCTGGGCCTCGGGGACGCTGGTGGTGCGTGGGGCGGCCCGGTGGTTGGCCGGCTGGATCGGTCCGAGGAGAAGCGGCGGTCCGAGGCCGGGGGTGGTGACATGGGGGCTGGTTGGGTTGTAGGTGTCGGCAGGGCTGGTCTCAGCAGTAGTGGGCCGGTTAAAGGCCTCCGGGCCGGCCGGGGGGCACCGGCGGACTAAAAATCCGCCGAGGTGGCGGGCATCGCGCGCTCACGGTTGCGCTTGGACATGCACACGTCCTCGCTGTGCGCAGTTAGCATCTTGCGCACATACACGCAGTAAGTGCACGTATGCCGCTGCATGGGGCTCCCTTGGCCGTGAACCTCCCCAGGGCCGGCTTGGGTACAGGATGCAGAATACCGGTTCCAAGCGTTGCAGGGGGCCCAGTGGAGGTCCCTGCTGTAGGTGATCCGGGCCTCGGGCTGGGAGCGGGTATGTTGGCGGGCTCTGGCTGGGTCTGTTGGGCGGGCGGGGGCGGCTGTGGAGGGCTGTTGGGCGGGCGTAGTGAGGGAGTCGACCCTGAGCATATTGAGGGCCACAGGGTCATGCCACCCTTGGGGGAGCCTTCCGTCCACGATCCAGGATAAGATGGACTCCGAGTACCGGCGGACAGTGGGCCAGGGGTGGATGAGGATATCTCTCATGACGGTTAGGTGGTGGTGGTGTAGGCCCTGGAGAGAGTGGGCCGGGAAGGAGGGGTGGTTGACCATGGAGAGGAGGGCGAGGTTGTACTCGTCCTTGGCGGCTTCTCCGAGCTTCACCGCCTTGCGCCCCGCCCCCCTCTCCACGAGGTCGCAGGGGAATACGTAATCAGACGGGATACCTCGGCGGCGTACGGTGTGCTGCGCCTCGGTGGATGCCAATATCTCGCGCACCGCGTCGGCCGCGGATGCTGGGGTGTGCTCCACGGGGTCTTGACGGTAGGCAGGCGGCGGCGCCGAGGTGGCGTGGGCGCGGGTGTATCCCTCGTACTGCGGGTGCAGGCCTCCGGGCTGAGTCGCTTGAGGTGGTGGCGGCGGCCGGCTCCCGGCTGCGGCGTGTGCCCGAGGCGCCGGGACGGGCGGGAGGCTGTAGGCGGTCTCTCGCCTCGGCGCGGGCAGGGGGCTCTCCAGGGCTCCTCGGGCGATCCCCGTCTCGACGGCGTCCATGTGGCTGGTGAGGCGGGTGATGGCCTCGAGAAGGAGGGCCGTGTCGCTGGCGGGGCGGCCCGAGGGTGCTGCGGGCGACGTCGGCGCCGTAGACGGGAGGGAGCCCCCCCGGGGAGCCCGAGGAGGGTCCTGGCGTGGCCATGACGGTAGCCTTGGAGGTCTTCCGGCTCTTTCCCTTTCCGCGCCCGGGCATGGTGTAAGATCGGCAGAGGAGCAGCGGTCCGAGGTGGGGTAGAGCAGGCTGGAGGAGAGCCAAAGTAGAAGAAGGGCGGCGTGGTGGAGACTGGAGGCGAATGGCTGAAGGAGGTGGGCGGGCGGCCTTATAAGGGAGGAAGTGAGCAGTGGCAGGGAAGGCGTGAACGCTCAGGGTGGGGGGGAGGGCGAGGGTGAGCAGCGAGCGTTGCGCGAGGCGCGAATGCTGCGCGACAACCCGGGGTGAGAGGGGGGGGAGGGACTCTTCCTTTCCACGCATCAAACGTAATGCTTCGCATTACGACCAATGCCGAGCATCTGGCTAGGAAGCGACAAGTATCAATTTTTAAGTCATTCATTTGACTCGACCAGAGTTCAAACCTGTGGATTTGAATCCCACGATCTACTAAAACAGGAGATGGACGCTCAACTCATTCAGCCATCCCGTCTGGTAGGCAGTGGAAGTGAGACTGATTGAAGCCAGAGAGGTCAGTGTGTCTTGGGTGTTGGTTTCATATCAGGGGAGTCTTCGTCTTCATTACAGAGATACATGAGCGTGTTGGTAGGTGCCAGTATTACTTCCTATCAATATTGCATATCATCATTGGATACATCAATAGCAATGGACAGCACTGGGAGGAATACAAGATGGGTGTGTTGCTTGCAGATGTTTCACGTCATTCTGTTTTAAACCGATTCTCATGGGAGAAGACAAGGCATAGTCCAGTTAAATAGAAGTTTTATTGCTATTGTCCTGTAGAGCCCCCAAGCCCTATAGGTGCTGAATGAGGACAGTACAAATACATAGGTATTAAGGAATATTGTCAAGGTGGATACATAGGTGTTAAGGAATATTGTCAATGTGAATCCATAGGTGTTAAGGAATGTTGTCAATCTACTCGGTGCTCCTCCCCATTTTTGCATGAACTACAATGACTGGTGACGAGGACGAGGCATAGTCCAGTTAAATAGAAGTTTTATTGCTATTGTCCTGTAGAGCCCCCATGCCCTATAGGTGCTGAATGAGGACAGTACAAATACATAGGTATTAAGGAATATTGTCAAGGTGAATACATAGGTGTTAAGGAATATTGTCAATGTGAATCCACAGGTGTTAAGGAATGTTGTCAATCTACTCGGTGCTGATCCCTATTTTTGCATGAACTACAATGACTGGTGGTGTACATTACGCATGTTGGCGAGTCAACATGGATAATTTGGACGCGGGAACACTGGCACTACTTTCACGCACTACTTTCTCGACCGCACTGCTTTCTTACCTGACACTCAGTTACTTCACTCTTCCGTGTGATCCCGTTCCTGCTAGTCGCTTCACCCACCCGCCCACCCGATCTGAATGGGTAGGGGTTGAGGGCTGCCGGGTCTGTCTAGTCCTATGTCTCGGCTTCGGTTTCCTGACTATCAACACTATCTAGATACTAAGCGACATTTAACCGTTATTGACTAGCATTAAGGCCACCTTGATATGATATGATTCCGATATGATTTGACTTGATAACCAACAATCATCTCGATTACATTTAACTCGATCATGACATCCATCTCTATAAGAGACACGATACCGATATGTTCGCCACACAAGTCGACCTGCCGCAGGTTATGTTCTCCATTAAATTTTTGTTATTTCCAATTACTTGTTTGTTCTCTGTTTGTTCACGTGTCTGAATTATACAGCAGGAGCCACTCCCTTAATACAACAGAATCGGTGCTGTACCTAATACAGCATTGATCAAACTTAGATTATATAGACTGTGAATTCCATTAGTAAGATTACCGGAAGACAAATCAAAGGTGGGAATACATGGGTGTTAAGGAATATTGTCAGGGTGAATACATGATTGTTACGGAATATTGTCAGGGTGAATGCATGGGTGTTAAGGAATATTGTCAGGGTGAATGCATGGGTGTTAAGGAATATTGTCAGGGTGAATGCATGGGTGTTAAGGAATATTGTCAGGGTGAATGCATGGGTGTTAAGGAATATTGTCAGGGTGAATATATGATTGTTAAGGAATATTGTCAGGGTGAATACATGATTGTTAAGGAATATTGACAGGGTGAATGCATGGGTGTTAAGGAATATTGTCAGGGTGAATGCATGGGTGTGAAGCAATATTGTCACGATGTATACATAGGTGTTAAGGAATAGTGTCTAGTAGTAGTAGGTCGTGAAGAGTCTCAAATTGGGTTGTTGGCCGGAAGTATCAAATTGTGCGCTCGGTCGATGGAAGAGAAGTGCTGGTGCATCAGCTAAGTGGGGAATTCTGGGATGAGGTCATATGGGGAGCCTCGGCGGATGGTTCTGACTTGTGGGAGGAGAGAGTCCGGTGGGAGGGAGCTGGAAGGCTCTTGACGTCTCCTCCCCCTGCAAATCAGACGCAATTCTCACGTAGTACGCGCCCATGTGGAGCCGTAGTGTAAACTGAGTATGCCAGGTGAGTTGGTGCGAGTGTCAAACAATTACATCGGAACTACAACGCATCTAGTCCGAACACCCACGCACAACGCTCGGCTAATTGGCTAGCTCATCTAACAATGGAAACTGCAAAGCACACGTGTACAGTAGAGTCTGCTGCAGGATTTATGAACTAATTAACAGAATGGACATCACCAAGAAAATGGTTTCAGTAGTAGAAGTACACGTAGAAATACATAAGAATTATATATGTGAATGCTAGTGCCATGAGCGGTGTTTTTATAAATGGGAAACGGAGATTCGAACCCACATTTCTGCCATTCTGCGACTGGCGTCCTAACCATTAAACTATCTAGGCTCCACGAGACAATGAACCTAACCATGGCTACCTTTACCTAAGGCAATTTACCTTTGGATGTCAGTGCACGTCATTAGACTACTTAGAAGAATCTCTTTGCTAATACTCATTGGATTTATAATATATCATGATCATCATCATGATGTTGGTCGCGATGCGACAAAGACTGCTTTCATTACTTGACTGCTGCTCTCCATTTAGCTCTCTGCTGTGAGAGTGATGTCCATGAGTCGGTCTTAATGTCTCTCAGCTTCATATATATAATATATAATATATCGTATATATATATCATTAGGAATACAGCTGTACCTGTCATCTGCAATCCTTTTGATTGGGCAACTGCTGCCATATGCGGACAATTTTCAATGTACAAACTGTGTTCGTTTAATTTTAGTGTCTGTCGAATGACAGGACACATGCTATGTTAGAACAACATTGGTTTGGATGCAGAGTTGCCCTCTAAAGACAGATACTACTGTAATATCATTATAATTGATGCGTAAGCCACATATACAGTAAGCACTTAGAAGAATATCATGACAAGGGGCTGGTTATTCGAAATGTGATCATGCTGTATATTTATCCAGATCAGAATATAACTAAAGCTATTTCATTATACAGCGATTATTTTACAGAATGGGAATCCGAAATAAAATAATGTCATCTTGTTTGTTTGTTTCTGTCTTTCTTTACATAACGGCGTCATCCTGTCAATTCGTGGTGTCGGTCATTCGTTAGCATAACTGCCCATAACATATTAAATGACGGGCAAACTAGTATCACAACGCCCCTCGCCCCCACCAGCTTCCTCATTTCCCCATGTATCGCCTTCTTTGTGTATGTGGCGCCATTCTGATTGGCCCGACATTGTTCAGTGCAAAAGTTTCCGAGTGTTTCTGAGATAAGTATATCTATCGGGATAGCATAAAGGCCCTGTCACACTACGACGTTTCTCACCGGCGTGCAGGCAATGCGCAAAATATTTGCAACCCGTCGACACACGTCCAACTCTTCGGCGTTTTGGGAGAAAGTTTGACGGGGTGCAGCGTGTTAGTAGCGTGCTATGAGCGCGCGGCCAACGGGGTTCGACATGCGGCGGAACAAAGTGTCAACGTCCCGCCAGCGGGTTCCCAGCGTGCCATCAGCGTGTTATCGGCGCGCCACCGGCGCGCCGACGGCGTGGGGGTAGCGCATCATTAAAGGTTCGCAGAACGCCGGGTAACATTAGGCATGCGGCAGACGCGCCAGCAACACATCAACACGTGCCAGCAACATGTCCAACGCGTCGAGAAACACTGGAGCAACGCCAATAGCGCGCCCACTACCCGTCGATGGGATGTTACCAACGCGCCGATAGAACGGTCGCATTTTGGCGAAAAAAATGCAAACGTTAACCAATGTTGATCAACGTTATGCCAGCGTTCTGCCGGCGCGCCGCCAACGGGTATCAACGTTTTGGTAACACGTCCATAACACCCCCTCCAACCCATCGGCGCGTGTCGGGGCGCGTCGAAAGCTTTGTGCAAGCACAAAACGATCGGCGCGACCCGATGCGCGCCGACGGCCGCCGACGTGTCGATTCACACATTGCTATCCCTCAACGTGTACAGACGTGCCGGTAAGGCGCAGGTAACGTGCCAGTAACGTGTCCCGACGTGTATCGACGTTTCGACCAAAAAGGCAACACGTCGATGCACGTTGGTGGGAAACGTTGTAGTGTGACAGGGCCTTAACGTTGCATAGTCCGATGGTTTTGAGTCGTTGAGATAAATATATTAGGTTGGTCGTTATAGTCTATCTTACTTTAGTTTGAAGTAACTTTGATTTAAAAGTGTAAAATGTCCCGATATTTAGACATTGGAGGATGGCGTGAACTAGTCTATGGTAATTACAATTGTATATAAAAGGATAAATGGTATATAAAGCCAGAGGCATTAAGGTATTATGTGGTGCTGGTGATCCTTTACTGAGTTGATATAAACATTGTGTAGTTATAGATAGTGTGAGAGGGGCACTACTTTTAGCGTGACAGAGCCTTGGGAGCTCTGCTCACATACCACCTCCCCCCCAAGTGTTATTTACGGATCACTGCACACCCAGACACAACAGGGCACTGTAGCCATAAACAACCAAGGCTTGGATACAGGCAGGTTGGATGTTCATTGGTTGGTTGCAGAATGCCTAGTGCTGATTGGAGGAGCTGATCAGGTGTGACAGCCATCTTGGATTCATGAACCTATATATAATAATAAAACAAGCAAGCTCCTTCTGGTTCCTTCTGCACACTCTATACTCTGCCTTTCTTCTACTTGCCTGTAGTGATTTCCTATTTAGCCTGCCTACACAACCACAGCTGCCGGCCGTCGACTTTAGATAAGGTCACATATATTTGAAGCATAAACATCCTAAATTAATATTGGTATGCTTCTAAAAAAAACTATTCCCCCATAGGCTTCAACAGTAACATGTTCTATTAAAATGACTTTGTATGCCCTTCTATGTAGCAACAAACGCCTAATAAGTGGACCAGTATCTAAGTTCAAATCTAAATAAGTGTTTTGCTTTCGACAATTTGATACTTTCATCGGACTATGCACCTTTAAGGAATATCTACAACTGAAGCCCACTATATCATAAATAAATATAAATCAATAAATCAATAAATCACCTCTTTCTAGAAACGTCCATTACGAGGGCCACTTGTCAACAGGGGGCGTGACGGAGCATGCGTTGTAATGGCCCTGTCACACTACAACGTAACAACGTCAACATAGGGAGAACGTGAAAAACGTCGAACTTCTCGGCGTAGTATGCAAATTTGGGCAGAAGTTGAACGTGGATGCAGCGTAGTTGATGTGAGCGTAACGTCGGTAAAGCATAATGATAGCGTAGTTCAACGCGAGAGGACAATGTAATTACGCTGATGGTACGTTATTAACGTTATTCGATTGCCAGAACTACATTGCTTTACGTTACTTACGTCATGAAATGTTGGCGAAACGTTCGTCGTACGTTCTCCTGACGTTCTCCTGACATTTTCCTGACGTTCCCATTACGCCGTGTGGACATTTCCACTGGCGTTAATGTGGGTCGACGTAGTAGAACATAGTGACCAGCATTTGACTAACGTCCATTTAACATCATTGATGTTCGCCGAACATGTACAGAACGTATGGCAAACGTAAACCCCTACGTTCTAGTTACGGCGAAAGTTTTGAACAGGTTCAAAACTTTGACGCACGCCAATGTAACACAACGTAATGTGACGTAGCTCGACGTCAGTCTAACGTCATTCTGACGTCATCATAACGTAATCCAACGTACGTCAACGTAATGACGAAAAATCTCCACGTCAGGCCTACGTTGGCTCGTTACGTCGTAGTGTGACAGGGGTATAAGGAGGGAGTCTGTATCACTTACCAGTCAGAAGGGTGCATGGTTTGGTGGTGATTTACCAAGTTGATCTGCCATATTAGTCACAGGCATGCATACACTAGTGGGTTCTGCACTCGGGCGGCAAAGGCCCAAAGAGGTTGGTATCAATATTCTGCCTGCGGCTCCTTGCCCTGACAATATTCATTAACATCTATGTATTCACGCTGACAATATTCCCTGACACTTATGTATTTACCAAGACAATATTCCTTAACACCTGTCCATTCACCTTAACAATATTCCTTAACAGCTATGTATTCACGTTATTTCAGTAGATAAAGACTGAGTTCTATTTTAAATCAATCTGCCCACCTACAAGAACTATCATGATATCTAGTCGTGTGTAGGCCTACACTTGTGGCTTTTATTTCTTTAGATTGCACTTGTAGGGAGAGACAGTAACTATTTGCTATGGTTATGGTGACTTCATATGCTGACTTCATTAGGTACAGCAGAAGGCAGACCTGCTCCATTGTGAGTCATGCACAATACAAGTGCCATCTGACAAATTGAGACAGAACGGGACGCCCCCAAGCTAACCGGAAGTGGTGTCTGTAATGATGTGGACACGTTGTAGTCTGGTTAACGAGTGTTTATTAGGTTTCGATATCAGCCTGGTGCCCCTATCAGGATGCATATCATACTGGCGTCCGTGGGCTAAGTAGTTATGCATGCATACATTACATACATTACATCTCCCTTTCACAGGAACCGCAATTGTACATGGTAATCAATTGACAGAGTATTTACTCCTATAACTGACAGACTGCTATAATGCACGTTGTCGTGCTCGAATGTTCATGTTTCATTTGCTGCATTAAAAACGTAGTCACACAATATTCAGATGTCTGGGTGCATCCTGGAATAACACATGTTCAGTCAAGTGCGATATACAATGCTAAAGGCGTAATGTCTTATATAATGGTTTGTGTCTGTTTGCTGAAATAAATACATGTCTTAAATAAATACTTTTAGTCGTGTTTGGCTTGTTACAGTCTCTGAACATCTCTTCTTTGTAATCAGCTGGTAGCCAGTGCTGGCTTTAGAGTCCGATAGCTGATATACGCTTTAGCCAATTTACAAAGGATACATTTAATGAGCATGCACGTCTTAGACTAGCATCGAGATTACATTGTTTCATTTTCGGGGAAGTTTCAGATATTGTGAGACTTTCCCACCGTGTGCTCCAAGTGAGTAGTCATGTTTCCATTTCTCATCGCTCGCTGTGAGCCTGGTCTACCTTATCTCCTTTTTAATGAGGCTTTTTTATTGATAAGATTGTCGATTTGGGTTTTTATCTGAAAGGGTATGCGTGTTTCACCTTAATGGCTTTTGGCTTGGTCGCTCCCCATCTCCTTATCTTCATGCTTTCACTCCTTTCTATTATTTTACATTAATGGTGATATGCTTTTCGCTTTTAACTGTTTTAATGGTGGTTTAATCATGCTATTCCCATGCATTCTACAGGTCTTATTTGCCTACCGTATCTAGTTCTATATAATGGACTTTCGGCTGGTTGCTAGTTGTCATTGTTTTTAGCTAATTTAAAAATGTTATTCTGTTTCTGCGCAATGTGTTGTTTTCTGTGTTTGTTATTTCATAGTCTCTGTTTCTTGGGCTGTTAGTCTTTGTTATGTGTCCTGATGCCCATTCTTTTTTGTGGTTTAGGTATTTTACTTTGTTCCCGATGTTTAGCTGTTTGTGTGTTTCTTTTGATCTTTTGTCAAAGTTTTTTTGTTTTTTTAGCTGATTTATTATTATTTGATTTGTTTCAGATCTCTTCTTTATATTCTCCGCTTGAGAATTGCGGACCAGTGTCTGATACTACAGTGTGTGGTATGCCAAATACAGACTTCAATCCTTTTATAGTATTCTTACTTGACATGTTTGTCATTTCAATGACTTCAGGGAATTCTGAATAGTAGTCGAAATTAATAAGAATGTTTAATTCTTTATCTGGAAGAAATCAATCCCAATTTTGCAAAACTGTATGTCAGGTATTTCGTGATTGATTAGTGGTTCAGATTCCTGGAGATTTCTGAAACTTTGGCATATTTGACACTTGGCCACTTTATCTTTGATTTGTTTGTCCATTCCGGGCCAAAAAATATAATCTCGGGCTAGCTGTTTGGTTTTGACTATCCCTAAATGGGCTTCATGCAGTTTGTTTAACATCACTTTTTGTAATATTTTTGGTATTATTATTCTATCGCCTTTCAGTGTACTATTGTTCTGTATTGTCATTTTGTGTCTGTGTGTGAAATATAGTCTTATGTCATGCCTTACTTGGTTGTTTCGGTTAGGCCAGCCAGCCTGGATGCCTCTTACTATCTGTTCGGTGTGTTGTTCGATGCATTTGATGCTGGCGTCTACTAGGTTAATTGCTGCGATCGACATTTCGACGTCGAACAGGTTATTCGGTTCCGTGTTGTTTACATATGCTCTGAAAAGGGTGTCTGCAAACTACATTTTTGATCCTTTTACATGTGTGACATTTAAGTTATAATTTTGCAGTCTCATTCTCATGCCTTGCTTTCGTGCTGAGAGTTATGTAACGGTTTAATCATAATGGCCACTAGCGGTTTGTGGTCAGTCTCTACTGTGACTTATTTACCATAGATATATTCATGGAATTTGGAGCATCCAAAAGAAATTGCTAACAATTCTTTCTCAATTACTGCATAATTACTTTGTGTATCATCCAAAGCTTTCGATGCCATAGCGATCGGTTTTCCGTCTTGGAATAGAGTGGCCCACAGCCCCAATTTTGATGTATCTGTTTTTAATTCGCCAAATACTTTTTTCTGCGCATCTTCCCAGTGCCATGCTGTGTCTTTGTTAAGCAAAATTTGTAGCGGCTTTGCAACTTCCGCCATGTTTGGAATGAATTTACTGACATATCCCATCATCCCCAAGAATCTTTGAATGGCTGGCTTATCATTCGGTATGGGGCATGTTAATAATTACCTTGACTAGTTGTTTGTTCGGCTTAAGGCCGGTTTGCGTTAGGATGTGACCTACATAGTTGACTTGCATTGCACATATTATGGATTTATTTGAATTCAGTCATAGATCTACCTTTCTAGCTCTGTCTAGCACACGTAACACATCGGTGTTATGTTCCTCTACTGTATTTCCATATACTAAAATATCATCTCTGATGACATTGACCCCTGGTAGGTCTTTTAGAATTTCATTCATTTCATATATGAAAATGTCTCTGGCCGTTTCTATGCCGAATCGCAGCCTGGTGTAGCTGTATCTACTCCAGGGTGTGTTAAATGTGCACAGTCTAGCGCTTTCAGGATCGAGACCGATTTGCCAATATCCGCTATTTGCATCTAGTACATACAAATATTTGGCACCATGTGTTTTTGGTACTACCTCTTCGATGGTTCTCGTTGGATATGGGCCTCTCAGAATTGTCTTATTTAATTTAGTGGGGTCTAAACAAATCCTTATCTTTCCCAGTTTGTGGACTATAGTTATGGAGTTGACCCATGGAGTTGGTTCAGATTTCTCCACAATCACCCCTAACTTTAACATTTTATCTAATTCTTTACGTACATTGTCTTTGATGGCATGATGAATATGCCTCATGGGTCTATGACAGGTTCTATGGTATTATCAACATGTATTTTATAGGTGCCACGAATGCCTTAAAAAATATCATCATATTTACTTACCATTGCTTTGGCCTTGTCATCGTCTGTTTGTGCAGCTCCGATTTCGTCCACTCGCACTATGAGGTTGAGTTTGACACATGCCTCTTTGCCAAGGATGGGGCTGCCCTCTTTCGTCACTTGGAAACGTAGTTGCCTGCCATTCACCTTGATGGCCGCCTCACCTTCTGGGCTGATCTTCTTGCCCGAGTAGGTGATGAGGCGGCATGTTGTCGCTTATGTTCCGCATCCTTTTTATCAGTCCAATGGGAACGATATTGGCCTCAGATCCAGTGTCTAGTTTGAACCGTATGCTGGTTCCACCACTGTCGATGTCTGTGTACCATAGGTTCATTCTCCCATGTTTGTTCTCAGCTATCTCTCCAACGAAGAGCTCGTTCTCCTCGTCCAACACATCATCTGTTGAGGTTTCTTCTTCGCTTTCGGGGATGTTGTTCCGGTCTACCGTGATTTCGTTGACAGGTCTTGGTTTTGCAGCTTTCGATCTGCATACTTTTATGAAGTGGCCTATCTTTTTGCATCCTGGACACTCTTTTCCTTTTGCAGGACACACTCCCATTGCATGTAGATATCCACATTTTCCGCATTGTGTTGACTGTCTGTTTTCTGTGTCGCGATGTGCCCAATTTCTTTTGTTTCTTCACTCGCGCTTTACTATGTGGTCTACTCGGACTTCTGCTCCTTCTTCTTTGTCTTTGTTTAGCTCTTGGGCGTGTGTTCGCTCAGTCGGCATGTCTCGATGCAGCGATTGAATGTAAGCTTTGGTGTCTGTAGTAACCCATAGCTTGTTGTTTTTCACTCTGCACACAATCCTATCGCAAAGTATGTACTCTTCCTTGTCACCGTGGTCACAATATGTGATTCTGATCTTCAGTTCACATATAAATGTGTCCATGTTCTAATCACTCTGATTGTACAAATTGAACTGATACCGGACTACTGTAATGTTTGTCTTGCCCTCACAGGATGTTTCAAATGCCTTTATGAGGGGCACTATCTTATCCTGTTCCAGTACCTGGATTTTCATTGTTCGGTATACTTTTTGGGCCTCAAGACATGTATAGAAATATTGAGCACTGTACCTGCTCAGCTTTGTTGATCACACCTGCGGCTGTTGCATATATTTGATATGCACTTAGCCAGGTTTTCCAGCTCATGGCCATGTTCTCCTGCAAGCTTAGTGGCGCTGGCGGCTTCAGCCCTGATAACGCCATTGTAAAATATTCCGATTTACGGCATTGGGGGGAATGTAAATGTTCTATTACTGATCTGGTATACGTGACCAGGTGCACGTATGTATATATGTAGGTGCTGGTGGTGCCTGAGTGAGATGTAAATAGACATAGTGGTGCTGGCAGGGCTGTGTGTAAGGGGCACTCAAAGCCTACCCCCTCCCCCCTCTGCTAGGTAGGAATACCACACTCAGGCTCAAGGCAGGTGATGGCCAGGGGAGCCACACAGCTTGGTGGTGGTCGCCAGACCACTGGTAACCATGGGGACCACAAATGCTGGATCCCTATCAGTAGATTTAAGAATGCTTGTTTCCCATTGGGGAAAAAGGGTGGGGTGATACTCTACAATGAACCCATGTACCATATAAATAATAAACCATAGGGCTTGACTCCCTCTCTTCTTTAACACTTCATACTCTTCTTTTCTCTTTGTCTGTATTGATTTCACTATAGCCTGCCTACACAATAACAGATTTGACCTTTAGCCATTCTACACCATGTTGCATTGTTAGGCGGCTGACATCTGACATGATGTGGACAGGTTGGAGTCTGGTTAACGAGTGTTTATTAGGTTTCTATATCAGCCCGGTGCTCCTATCGGGATGCACGTCATACTGGCGTCCGTGGGCTAATTTGTTATGTGTGAATACATTACATACATTACAGTGTCCATTTACCGGCGTTCCCAAGTTGGCAGAGCAAAATAACAGCTTTACTGCACTCTGTCTGTCTGCTTTGGGCAGGGTGTTCCCTCACTCTCCCTCCCACTCTCTTTCACACTCTCTCTCTTTTTCACTCTCTGTCTTTTGGTTTCTCTTTCACTCTCCTCCACTGTGCTTTTTTTTGCTCTTTGTCTCTTTTGCTCTCTCTTTCACTTTCTCTTGCCTTCACTCTCATTTGATCTGTCTCTTGCTCTCTTTCACCTTCTTTCTCTCTCTCTTGCTTTCTCTCTCCTTCATACTGTTTTTTTGCTCTTTCTCTATTTTGCTCTTTCTCTCTTTTGCTCTCTCTTTCACCTTCTCTCGCCTTCACTCTCTCATTTTATCTATATCTTGCTCGCTTTCACTCTCTTTCGTTTTAGCTCTATTTCACTCTCTCTACACGTTCTTTTGCCATTTCCTTTGCTCTCTCTAGCTTTTACTCCCTCTTTCACTCAATTTCACCCTCTCATCAGCTCATGTGTTCTCTTGCGCGCTTTCGTTTCTCTCTCTTTCACTCTCTCTTTTGCTCTCTAATTCTTACCATTTTTGTGGTGAAAATTACCTTTGTTGCTGAGAAGACATTAAATCATCATTACTCTCTTTTACTTTTTTTTCTCTCTGGTTGTGGGCGTTGCTTGGTCACAGCTACTATAAATCTCCCTTTCAATGTAATACTGGTGTAAGTGCTGAAGTTATAATTTCACTGTACTCGTATCTATCTCCCTTCAAATAACAACTTTCTATCCACACCAAGGTTAGCTTGATATAGTTGGTGTCCTGTCATTATGAAGTAGAATATGGCACTAAGAAGTAAAATACTGTGCTAAGAAGTAGAATATTGCATTAAGAAGTAGACTATTGACGTAAGAAGTAGAATATTGTGCTAAGAAGTAGAATATTACCCTAAGAAGTAGAATGTTGCCCTAAGAAGTAGAATATTGCATTAAGAAGTAGGATATTGCATTAAGAGGTAGACTATTTCTTTAAGAAGCAGAATATTGCCTGAAGAAGTAGAATATTGCCCTAAGAAGTAGAAAATTGCCCGAAGAAATAGAATATGGCACTAAGAAGTAGAATACTGTGTTAAGAAGTAGAATATTGCGTTAAGAAGTAGACTATTGCCCTAACAAGTAGAATATTGCCTTAAGAAGTAAAATATTGCCCTAAGAAGTAGAATATTGCCCTAAGAAGTAGAATATTTCCCTAAGAAGTAGAATATTGTCCTAATAAGTAGAATATTGCCATATGAAGTAGAATATTGCCCTAAGAAGTAGCATATTGCCCTAACAAGTAGAATATTGACTTAAGAAGATGAATATTGCCCTAAGAAGTAGAATGTTACCCTAAGAAGTAGAATATTGCATTTGGAAATAGATATTGCATTAAGAAGTAGAATATCGTGCTAAGAAGTAGAATTGGGGAGTAGAATATTGCATTAAGGAGTAGAATACTCCCTTAAGAAGTACAGTATAGCGTCATGAAGGAAAATATTGCATTCGAAAGTAGAATATTTCATTAAGAAATAGAATACTCCCTTAAGAAGTACAATATAGCATTAAGAAGTAGAATATTGCGTTAAGAAATAGAATATTTCATTGAGAAGTAGAGTACTGCAATAAGAAGTAGAATATTGCGTTAAAAAGTAAAATATTGCATTTGGAAGTAGAATATTATATTAAGACGTAGAATATTGTGCTAAAAAGATGAATATTGAATTAAGTAGAATATTGAGATAAGAAGTAGTATGTTGCATTAACAAGTAGAAAATTGCATTAAGAAGTAGAGTACTGCATTAAGTAGTAGAATATTGTATTAAGAAGCTGAATATTGCACTCCCAACTAGAACAGTGTATTAAGAAGATGAATACTGTATTAAAAAGTAGAATATTGCAGTAAGAAGTAGAAGATTACAGTCGGAAGTAGAATACTGCCCTAGGAAGTTGAACATTGCATTAAGAAGGACATTGCATTAAGAATACTGCCTTAAGAAGTGGAATATTGTACATCTATTGATAATGTTAGAGAGTGGACCAGGCAGTGTTTTCACTGTCTCTACAAGCACAAGGCTCTGCACCTCGTACACTGCCTGATCCCATATTAATTCAGTATGTCCTGCTTCTGTACCCCTCATTGAGTTTCTCACGGCTGATCCTTATGCACCAGACAACCCTGCTCCTCTGTCACTTCCGGTTTATCGAGTGGGCTTTTGGCTTCCTCTAAATGTCACTTCCTGTTTTATCGAGTAGGCTCTTAGCTCACTCGAGTGGCATTTCCGCATATCACTGCGAGTGTGGCTCATGGTTTTTATTTTCGGTTAATATTAGGGTTTTTTCTGAATGTGCAATGATATCAACGACCAGGATTTGGACGCGTTTCTTTTTGGTACTTTGGTAAATAGTTCATTCCTGTGAATTATTTATTCCGTGTCAATATTCCAATCGTCCATGGTATTATTTTGATTATCCTCACAGTTCAGTCCCCATCCTGCAACGACCTCAGATATTGCTAGGATATATACAAATCCCAAAACCTAAGCGAGTTGCATGAATCATCCAACAAACTTCAAGCGGGCACTAAACAGGGAAAATTGTGACTTCCTGGCATTATATAAGCAGCGATTGTTCATGTTGGTTCGCCAACATGGGTAATTTGTGCGCGAACAAGGAGTCTCCCCAGTGGCGCCACCTGCGCTCGAATCCAAACCCCAAAACCCCTACTGGATTTCCCGCGAGCCCGAGTCTCTCACGAGACCTCTGACGTCACGGCCACCCATCCTCGCACCCCGAGACCCACCAAACATAACTTTCACCACGCCAGCCAGACAAGCAACTCACCACCTCAACTCAGCCGCCCACCCATCCCTACAAACGATGAACACACAAACGCGATGGGGTTGAGGGCCTGAGCCGAATTTCAACATGATCCACAAACTGCTGACATTTAACTCATTTATTGACTACTATACTATTGACCTCACAGCAATTCCTGACCTGTAACTCACTCTTATTGACTACTATGTAAAATTCTGATTCAATGAGCTGCTTGTTTGCATCGTAAATTATAGATGAGAGGATAATGGACGCAAGCGCTTATCGAGTAGGAGTCGGAGGGTGAGGGTGGGGGGTCTGGTAGCTGGGGAGGGAAGGGGGTGACACAACCCACGTTGTAAGCCTCTGAGAGTTTCAATATTAAAACCTGCATAGGGTGCGTAGAATTACACACAAGCTGGTATTAGCCGTGGTTTTAATTCCATTGCTCGGGACTTCTGAGGGTTGCTGCGTGGCTCCGTAGATGTCATGATGTCATTGTGACAGAAGCAAGCAGTGGTGCAGACATGGTGAATGATCATATGTAACTGTATCGCTATTGTACTGCATGCCGCTTGTGCCGTGTATGTGCGAATGTGCCATGGCGACATAGGTCTGTGGTAGCGTGTTTCTACTCGTCTACTACATTTTTGTGGTTCGTGCAGCATTGAATGTATATTTCAGTTAGCACTGATTGTGTTTGTCTATACAGTTTGCGTATATTGTATTTTGTCCGTTCACTTTGTGTAAATTTCATGTTATCCATTCACTTTATGTAAATTGCATTTTATCCGTTCACTTTGTGTAAATTTCATGTTATCCATTCACTTTATGTAAATTGCATTTTGTCCATTCAATTTGTGTAAATTGCATGTTGTCCATTCACTTTATGTAAATTACATGTCCATTGATTCACTTTGTGTAAATTACATGTCCATTCACTTTGTATTTTGTCCGTTCACTTTGTGTAAATTGCATGTGATTAAAATGGAAAATATTGCGCCTAGAGTAGGATTCGAACCTACCCGTCATGCCATTCTGGGGCTAGCATGCTAACCATTACACTACCTAGGTTCCCTGATGCAATCACTCTATCCACACCTACCTGTCTCAGTGGCTCCTAACTACTCGCGGTCGAAATGGCAGAGTGAATTGAGCACCAGCTATTAATGCGAAAGGGTATGGGTTCGAAACCCGACCGAGTCAAATTAATGATGAACAAAATTGCCAATTGTCACTGCTTAGCCTGGTACTATTCATTACTGGAATGTGGCAAAGACTGGTTATTTCAATACAAGGATAATGTGACTGTGTGTAATTCTGGGTCATGATGCTGGCAACTTTCTATCTCAGTGGGGCAGCGCTATCAAGTCGCCATGTGTGCGTACTGTTACAAGTCGGTATCCATCCTGATATGACCTTGGACGTCTCCAGGGCAGAGAACCCCGACAAGCAAACACAGTATCAACTAGAAGAACTGTGACAATGCTCTAAGTCAGTTGAGTTGACTAATTGTGTTGGTAGAATCCATAGCGCCACATACACTGTGCTTTGTCTTTTTATAATTACATGTATTACATTTAGCCTCACGTAACCTGACTCTGCATGAGATATGCTGCGTTCATATGAACTCGTGAATATGGTGTTTCCCACTTCACAACCTGTGAATTGCGTTCAAGTGACTTCACAACTGGTGAACACCACCTGTGAACTGGAGATTTTTTAAGTGGCTCGGTACTCACCACTTGCGAAGAAATGGCGGTGTCGCAGTTTCCGCCGTCTGCCAGTTTTGCGCAGTGCAAAACATTAGTTTTATTCAAAATTAATAGAAATCAAGAATCCTAACCTTATAAATTTGATATAATCTTTTTGGTAAAGATGTTTTCTATATGTGTACCAAGCAATTTGTTTCTAGGTGGTGTGGTTTTAGAGATATTTCACTTTTTGTGTATGAAGATTGCTCATGGACATTGATGATGCCTCTATTATCGCCCAGCATGAACCGTGTTTACTGCAAATTGCCAAATGAACGCTCTCAGTTTACATGGTCGTGTTCACCGGCAGTAAGTTTGAAGTTCACCATATTCACGAGGACCGTATGAACGCAGCATAACTCACAGCTGTCAGCCTGGTGCGATAACCTCTGGTGATGTCCGGGCAGGCATTTCCGGTTGGCTGGAGATAGGAGTCGGTGGCGTAATTCAACTTAGCCATGCAGACGACATTAGAATAATGTGCCTATGCATATATATAGAAAAGTTGCGGTTCAGAAAAGCGGCCATTCCTTAGTAAAGAGGAAGGAGGGGTGCAACTTCTGGTTGGAAGAGCAGTCAGGGAGGATGTGGGAAGAGCCACTGGAAAGGGTCGGCTGAAGGTACCGGCAACTGGGGCGGTCAGCCGGGGTGCCACATGCTGCACCAGTTAAATGTAACATACTAAAGGTAAACTCCGGTTTATGTGGCGTTATGGATTCTACCGACACGATTACTCAACTACCTACTTTGCCAGTATTTGCCATGCGTGGGGGCACCACATATAATTTCTAGAAATTCTGGGCTGTCCTAGTTATATTAAAGTTGTATAGTCCGATGAAATCATAAAATTATCAAAACTAAAAGAACTTATCTAGATTTGATTCTACATGTTTACAACGTAGATACTGGTACTAGTACTATTAAGCATTTGTTGTTGCCTAGAAGGACATTAATAAGTCAATTTAATAGAACCTTTTCCTACTGAAGCCTACGGTGTCAGAGTTTTGGTGTGCTTGCCAAATATAATTTGGCATGTTTTCACTTTAAATATTACCAACGTTAGCCATGTAAAATAGAAGTTTCTTCAAGCTAAAGTAAAGTAGATTATAATGATTAATCTAATGTATTTTATCTCAGAAAATTCTAGAAACTCAAAATTATCGGACTTTAATGAAAGGATTTGAATAGACTCTAATTGCAAGGGAGGCGAAGTCCAGCTGCCCCGGGGTGCCGGCAATCCTAGGGCCTATATATATATATACAGTAAAACCTCTTTAAATCGACCGACCGTGCAACGGACATTACATGGTCAACTTATGGAGGTGGTCGGATTAGGGAGTTTTTTGTGTATCGTTCCAATGATATTATATGGGATATCGTGTGGGACCCAAATAAAGCAATCGATATAGGGGAGTGGTCGATCAGTAGGTGTGGTTGGTTAGAGAGGTTTGACTGTATATATATACATGTTAACTTGCGCATATATATATATATGTATATATATATATATATGCAATGCCCGAGTTGGCTCATAGAGAGCTCATAGAGAGCTCGCCATGAATATAGCTGCCGACATGACGTAATACTTCCAAGTCACTCACTGGCTCATGGAAACTCTAGAACTAATTCGATGGTGATGCATATAAATATAGCATGATCAGTCCAAATATAGCATGATTGGAAAGTGGCAATCATATGAGTCAGCCGGAGACTGTGTTGTGGTCGAATCCAGATAAAATCACTCCACACTGATCCAAGTAATATATAGTGAATAAACATTATCCATTACTGATCCAAGTAATATATAGTGAATAAACATTATCCATTACACAACCGCCCTCTGATGGCATTGACGAGAACTAATGTATCGGGTAGCAGCTGACGATGCATAGGCCCTACTTGACAGAAAAAGCCATTTTTTGGTAGTAAACAAATAAGACCTCCTCTGTGGTGTGGGGGGGGGGGGAGATTTCGGTTCACAATTCTAAATACGGATGAATGAAACATGTGGTGGCTTTTGTTCTTTTGTGTAACTCCATTAGGGAATGTTGCTGATGTGGGCGAAGCTTGTGGAGGTGGGGTGGGAGAGGGGTAGGAGGCTATAGGACATGGCGGTGATGTTGCTGGATTTATGCGGTTATGTTGGAAGATGCCTTATTATAGATAATACCAAATAAACTCGTCATATATATGCAGCCTCACTTGATCGCGCTTCGTCTACATTACATCCAAAGTTGGTCCAGCGACATCTGAGCAACTGTGTCAGTGAAAGTATTCAATTCTGACACCATGAGTTTCAATAGTAACAGATTTGTTATTAAACTGACTTAGTATCTCCTTTTATGTGGCAACGAATGCTTAATAGATTCAGCAGTGTCTAACTTAGATATCTGGACTCAAACCTCGATGTGGGTTTTTTTGGCTTTGAAAATGTGATGCTTTTATCGGACTATGCGGCTTTAATACAAGTTAGAAAATTGGAGAATACAAATCCAGCTAGTTTCGTTTTCTTTGATTTTCCTACAGCTTCGAAATTAATATTATAACATTGCAATTAAAGTGGAATTATTGTCAGTTTGACTCCGGAGGTAAGATTCAGTAGCAGCTAACTAGCTGACAGTCGCGAGCAATGAAGAACATTCCGTAAAATATTCCGATATTCAGCATCGGGGGGAATGCAAATGTTTTATTACTGATCGGTGTACGTGACCAGGCGCATGTATGTATATATATATATATATGTATGGTTTGGTGGCACCTGAGTCGGATGTAAATAGACATAGTGGTGCTAGCAGGGCTGGGTGTAGATACAAGATTCACCCCATACTTACAGTACAGGGGTGAACGACAACGTAGTCTAAATACAGGAGAAAATAGCTTTAGTATGGAACAGGAAGTAGAATGCCTGGCACCAGTGTCAAATGGTTACTTATATTAACACAGAGTTGGTGAAATGGGAGAGAATGCAAAAAGATAAGATGTCGGCCAGAGAATGCTGTCGATTTCACTTTTAAATTGCATTAAAGTATATGTTTTATTATATTTTCCAACTCAAAAGTAGCGGGTAAATATGAAGACGTACATAAAGAATATATTGTGCTTCTTAAATTAAGAATTTACCAGCTCAGTTAATTAACCCAGCATGTCGAAATTCTTCACCAGCTTTTCTACTGGGGTGGTTTTCACCCCTGTACTGGAAGTATGGGGTGAATCTTTTATCTAGGCTGGGTGTAACCGCACTCAGGGTCTACTCCCTCTGCTGGGATAGGGATCACCACACTAAAGGTCAAGGTTGGTGGTGACCATGCGGCCCATACAGCTTGTGGTGGTGGGCAGACCACTGGTATCCATGGGGACCAGGAATGCTGCAACCCTATTGGTAGGGCCAAGAATGCTTGTTTCCCATTAGGGGAAAGGGGTGGGGTGATACGCTACAATGATCCCATGTAACCATATAAATAATAAACCAGAGGGCTTGACTCTCTCTTCTTCTTTACACTTTATACTCTTCCTTTCTCTTTGTCTGTATTGATTTCACCATAACCTGCCTACACAGCCACAGATTCGAGCATTGGACTTTACAATTCCACAGAGATCACGTGACATGGGCCGGGCAGTGAAAGGTTCAGGGGAGGGTGGGCCTGGTTGCAGTTAAAGTTGCATAGTTTTGAGCCTCTACCTTTTTTCTGAGATAAATATATTAGATTGATCGTTATAATCTACCTTACTTTAACTTGAAGTAACTTTTATTGTAAATACCTAACTTTAGACATATTTTAAGATCAAACAGGTCAAATTAATGTTGTCAAGCATGCCAAAACTCTGACACCATATGCAGTAATAGGTTCTATTAAATCAGCTCTAAATGTACTCAGTGTGTTCCCTTGTATGTGGCAACAAATGCTTAATAAGTGTGTCAGTATCAACATTAGCTATGTAGATTCAAATCTAGATAATTGTTTTATAGTTTTGAAAATTTGATGTTTTCATCGGACTATGCAACTTTGGTCGTAATGCTCACATTGCGGTTGATGCGAGGCGAGGGAGGACCCCCCCCCTACCTTCCTCCAGCCGTTGGCCATTACCTAATCTCCCATGCTCCCCTCCCTTAAAGCCAGCCCCGAGGCCGCCTCAGGCCACTCGCCCTCCTGCCTCCAGACACTCTACTCCTCCACTCCTTTTTCCCCACCCACCATCCATATACACCAACTCTCCATCATAGGGTGGAGGGCTCCTCGGATCCACCTCCCTGACCCAACTATTAGACATTACTATGATTGACATTTACCTTATTTCCATGATGATACCTCATATATGTGATTGTTCCATGCTGAGTCCTCATATATTACACATTATTTTGATCTCTGATACTCATGCTTGATGACTGCCTTTATCCATGTTTATCCCGGCATTTCTGAATAAAATGCCTTTTATCCACACACGCTTCCTCGTCCTTCCTTGTCACGCATCAAGGTCATAGCAGAACTGCCGCCATGCTATGAAGTACACACTCACGGTGCCTGCCTCAGTGGGCTACTGCAGTATTGGCACCATGCGCGCCAATATCCCACTCAGTCATGCTATCCTAGCCTTGAGCTAATCATTCCGTATCCTATCCTAATAATGCTGAGAGCGATGGTAGGTGGTGAGCCGAATCAATTTCATAAGTATTTCTTTCGGGGAATGGTTGTAATGTTAGCATTTCACTTGATTCAAAGGGAACGACTGTACCGCCATGCTTGAACCACTCATGATCGGCCTCGCCCGTTTTCACACCAAACACTGCCTCATTCATAAACTGGTCCGCAACTGTCCGTTGACATTTTCCAGCAAGGGATGCAAACCCATGGGTTCATGGGTTCGAACCCTGGTCACGTCAAACAAATGACTTACAAATTTATACTTGTCACTTCCTAGCCAGGCGCTTGCCATTTGAAGGACTGGTTGGCTCACTGTCAGGTTAATGACACTGAGTGGGATATCAGGCCATGGTGCTGGCAGCCTGGTCTCCCAATAGGGCAGCACTATAATGTTGCCATGAGTGTGCACTGTGACAGGTCGGTAACCCTCCTGATATGACCTTAGATGTTACCAGGACATAAAACAACAACAAACAAACATCCAGTGAGTCCTGATTGAACTGGTCCTTATCGAATCAATCCCAGGACTTGCCGCACGGGAAGCGGGCGCCCTACCCACTCGACCCACCCCCCCCCCCTCCCCCCCACACACACACACCGCCCAGGCAGGGAGGGGAATGATGATTTATGTTGTGAGCATCGCGCCTAATCGGCTTGTGGAATATGCAGGCTTTTGGGTGTGCACAGATTGTGGGATGCAGTGTGGTGTAATAGTGGAAACAGCTCAACGCTAAGGGAGGAGATTAGCGTGCGGAAGGGCAGGGATCGCGTCTGCGCATTCGCACTGGGGGCAGGATTGCAGGTAATTCAAGATGGCCGCCTGAGTATATACACGAGGAGTGGCGGTTGAATAATCAGAAATGATGGCTCAGTGCGTTGGTTCCCTTTCCCGCCTTCCCGCCTTCCTGCCTCCCTGCTTTCTCTGCCTCGCGGCTTCCCCGCCTCCCCGCCTCCCTGCCTCCCCACCTCCCCACCTCCCTGCCTCCCCACCTCCCCACCTCCCCGCCTCACCGCCTCACTGCCTCCACACCTCAATGCCTCACCGCCTCCCCGCCTCACCGCCTAACCGCATCCCCACCTCACCGCCTTCCCACCTCACCGCCTTCCCGCCTTCCAGCCTCTCCGCCTCCCCACCTCCCCGCCTCCCCACCTCCCCACCTCCCCCACCTTCCCGCCTTCCCGCCTCACCGCCTCACCGCCTCACCGCCTCACCACCTCCACACCTCAACGCTTCACCGCCTCCCCGCCTCACCGCCTAACCGCATCCCCACCTCACCACCTTCCCACCTCACCGCCTTCCCGCCTTCCAGCCTCCCCGCCTCCCCACTGTAATGTATTATGGTTATCCGAACAGCCCCCCACCGTAATACAGCATGACGTCATGATCAAGTGTTCTTAATAAACTCAGTTACGTTACAAGAACTCACGGTGTCCGCACATACATTACATGGTGTCAGATGTTACGGGTTGAACGGCTGACATGGCGCTTCATGGATTGAAGCCCCCTGGACCATTAAATTTAGACGAACGAATGGCCATAAACTGGAGATCTTGGTTGCATTCATATGAAATTTACTCAACAGCAGCCGGAATAGGATCGAAAACAGAGAAAGTACAGTGCTGTGTACTACTACATGTGGCTGGCAGTGAGGCACAAAAAGTTCACCGTACGTTCGAGTTTGACACAAGTGACAAAGACAAAATTGGACCATTAATAACAGATTTTTCTAAGTATTGTGAAGGAAAAACAAATATAACAGTAATAAGGTATGACTTCAACTCTTTTAACCAAACTACCGAAAATATGGACACATACATTCTCAGTTACGTTACAAGAACTCACGGTGTCCGCACGTACATTACACCCACCTCCCTGCCTCCCCACCTCCCCACCTTCCCGCCTTCCCACCGCCCCGCCTCCCCGCCTTCCCGCCTTCCCACCTCCACGCCTTCCCGCCTTCCTGTCTTCCCATCTCCCTGCCTTCCCACCTCCCCGCCTTCCCATCTTCCCGCCTTCCCACCTTCCCACCTTCCCCCCTTCCTGCCTTAGCAGTAATATCTGAGAACACATCAGGACCGACTTTGTGAGAGTGCGCACTCATGGCGACTTTATAGTGCTGCCCCATTGGGAGGGTAGTTCCCATTCTGCCATTACGTGATATCCCACTCAGTCACATTATGTGGACACTAAGCCCACTAGTCGTTGCTCTATCCTAGTGAAGCTGAGCAACAGAAAAGGTAGCGATGACAAGAATAGATTGTTGTAAATGTCTTTGCGTTAATGCAGCATGATATTGATGACGTGACAGAAGCTAACAGAAGCCGAGGCGTGCTGGATCGCTGCTTGGAGAACCAGATGTTGCTGGTTGCTGGAAGAGAAGTGGTACAGTTGGTCTACCGTGTGTTATCTATGATGACGTCATGTTTTTGCATATTGCAATAATACCTCGCTTAGCGCTCTAGATGCATTCCTAAAAATTGTAGTCCTTAGCAAAGCACTGATATACACAAGAAAAAGTCAAGCTTGTGTTATTTACCGAGGCCTCCAGAGCACTTTGATGTTTCATATCATCGGCTAATGCAAATGAGCGATAAACGGGGTTGTGCTAAGCAGGGTGTACCGGCATAGTGGTCTATTATATGGATTCAGAACCATGTATATTTCTGAGTTGGGAAGACAATGGAAGTAAGAATCGTTACAAGTCGGCACAACAATATGAATTCATACTCGGAATATCTATATATATATATATATCATTGTTTAAAGGATAGAACATCCCGCTCATTACATTAGAAATCATTAGCTTTGCAAAGGGTCTATAAATTATAATGAAAGAATTGGCATCTTGGAGGAAGCACTTCATTTGTTACGTCTGTCAGTAGTCATTTTTTTTACTTCATTTATCTCCAAGGTTTACCATAGGACTATACAATTTTAAAGCTACATAATCCGATGAACGAATCAAAATGGCTAAAATGCACCATTGCCTGACGTTGGTTCTATATAAGCTATTTAAAACTAAAGTAACCTATATGAGCATCAACCATATATAATATATAACAAAATACAGTAAAACCTCTCTAAATCGACCGACCATGGGACCGACTTTAAGTGGTCCATTTAGGGAGGTGGTCAGTTTAGGGAGTTAGAATACCCTTGCAATGGTACTGTTGGGACCCAAATAAAGCGATCGATATAGGGGAGTGGTCGATCTGTGGAGGTGGTCAGTTACAGAGGTTTTACTGTATATAGCTGAAACTAAAAATCTCATTTGCGGTATTTGGAGTATTCCCACTGTCTCTGTCAGTCAGAATACCTGTGGCAAAGAGTGCATTCACATCCCTTGTGCTCTCATCATTACAACCATGCAGGCGCCTAGCTTGGGATTTTCAGGTGGTATGCAGACCTTTTTCAGCGATGGAAACAAACACCATTGGTATATAACGTGATGTAATAAAAACACGATAAACATCATATACCCTACAGTTTGGCACGTCAAGGACCACCAGCGGGAGCCAATGGAAGGTAACCATGCCAAAAGTAGCCAGATAGCACACCACACAGCTATGTACAAGCCTTTGATATGTATACAGGAGTAGGCTAGTCTCCCGGCACCACAGGAGGTGTCCCGGATGTGATTACTGCCTGCCCCTGATCCTCACAGCCTCGTTCCGGGAACACCTCGACCGGAAGCGCTTGACACGGGCGATAACTGGTGAAGGTGACGTTTATTGTGTCTTCTGTGTCGGCTCGGGCCTTGACGGAAGGCAGACACACAGAATCGGAGCAGAAATGGCTTGATAGTAGGGGGGTGAGGCGCCACCTGGAGGGCAGGAGGAGAATCAGGGGAGCTGCTTGAAGACAGACCTCCAGCTCTCCAGGCTGTGCGCGACCTCCAGTACCCCAACTACACAATAACATATCAAAAGGAGGTTACAGGAATAGAATCAGATAAGAGAACAATCATAATAAGAAGCAGGATGATTACTCACATGAATAATATTTGCATAATTAGTTTGTACCTCACGTTACTCAGCACTCGCTGGGTATCGTGAAAACCAATATGGCAACTTACAGCATCCCAACACCTTGAGGCAGATCAATTATATCTAGGAAAGTGCGCCATATATCGTCAAGGCGCTTCGCACACAAAGAGATAACATGTTTACTAATCTGATTGAATAGTGTAGGGTGTAGCAAATATCTATGCAAGGAATATATGTTTAAATCAGGGAACCAGATCTTTAAATTGGAGTCGGTTATCAACATTAGAATCGATAATTAAGCGTTAAATGGTAGCTAAATAAGCGTACCCCCTACCACTGTACCAGACAGGATGACCGAATGAGTTGAACATCCGTCTCCCATTTTGGTTGATTGTGCAGTTCGAACCCTGGTCAAGTCAAACCAATGACTTATCAAATTGATACTTCTCGATTCCTAGCCAGGCGCTTGGCATAATTAGGATAGGGCGAGGACTGATTGGCTCAGTGTCAGGATAATGTGACTGCGTGGGATATCAGGTCATGGTGTTGACACTATTGTGACAGCCTGGTCTCCCAGTGGGGCAGGACTATAAAGTTGCCATGAGTGTGCACTGTCACAAGTTGGTACCCATCATTATATGACCTTAGATGTTGCCAGGATGTAAATTTCCAACAATGAACCTACCAGACGCGGGAGTTAGCCATCATTCTGCATGCCTCATCGTAGGTCAAGGTCAGCTGCACACTGTTCGAGCTGCGCACATCGAAGTGCAGCTACTACAGCCGCGCACACGATCTGCGATTTCAGGTTACTGAATAGGACAACTCAGTCGAAGCCGGGGACGTCTGTTGAAGTGTGTTGACATAGCTGATAGACTTGACAACTATTTGAATTGCTCGATAAACAAAGGGGGTGCTTTCTAATTATTCACACAGGAGCGAACCAAGATGGCGCTGTCACATCAGACATCAGTTGCACCCACCACCAGAGCTGTTTGTTTGTTTTGTTTGTCGTAGGTTTACATCCTAGCAACATCTATGGTCATGTCAGCACGTGTACCGACTTGTGACAAGTGTGAACTCATGGCGACTTTATAGTGCTGCCCCACTGGGAGACCAGACAATGAGCACCATGACCTGATATCCCACTAAGTAAAAATATCCTGACACTGAGGCAACCAGTCATTGCCTTATCTTAATAACGCCAAGCGCCTGGCTATGAAGCGACAAGTATAAATGTTTAAGTAATTTATTTGACTCGACCAAGGTTCAAACCCGTGGGTTCGAATCCCACGATCTACCAAAACGGGACACGGACGCTCAAATCATTCGGCCATCCCGGCTGATCCTAGAAAAGTTGGAATACCTGATTGCCCAAGCATGAATGCAGGAGAAGTAATCTAATTGAGAGGGTGGGTGGGAAGAGTGATTTAAAATGGGTCAAATTCAAGTTTGTAATCACTCCGCCCACCCACTTTACCCATAATAGACGATTGCGAAATCATAACTTATCACTCAATTGTAGCACATAATACAGAAACACCTCTCTACATCAACCAACCTAGGGATTGACTTTAAATGGTCTATTTGGGGAGGTGGTCGGTTTAGGGACTTCTTTGGCTTGCTCATATGTGATACTAGTAATCTTGTGGTTTGTGCAGTGCCTCCACCATACAATGGTATTGTATGGGCGATCCTTTTGGAATCGAAATAAAGCAATCGATATAGGGGAGTGGTCGATATGCGGAGAGGTTTGGCTGTACTGAGGTATTTTTAACTTCATTATGGAATTATATATTCTGATTTCCACATAAAGTGTAGGCTACTTGTGGCTATCTTGCCTGATGCTTGCTATTACATGCTATCTAGACAGCTTCCACCCAAACTATTAGTTCCTGCCACTTCCGTCAGATGGCGGATTGGGCGTGGAAATCGTCTACTCGAGTTTCCAGTACCATTGCGCATCCGCCACGCGCATGTACAACCACGGGGCAGACGACAATTGTCTCGCTCCAAAAATGTTCTCCGGCCAACTAACATGAAAACGGCATCAGCAAAACATGCAGCACCAGCGTAACAAGGTGCGGCACTGAAGTGGATCATGTGGTACACACACAAAAAGGTGCATGATTATCTACGAGCTTCCAACAAAGGGAAGAAAACTCGCTTATTAATTCACTATGTTTAATCATGCTTGATTATCTGAGCATAAATTTGCTGTTTTGTTGTGCTGGATGCATTTGGATAGCTTGGTAAAATCATTAATCTTAGTATTTAGACTTCTCTAGTTGGTTGGTTGTTGGAGTTTCACGTCTAGTATCTAAGCTCATATCAGGATGGGTACTGACTTGTGACAGTGCACACTCATGGTGACACTATTGTGCTGCCCAACTGGGAGACCAGGCTGTCAGCACCATGACCTGATATCCCACTCAGTCAGATTATCCTGACACTGAGCCAACCAGTCCTTGACCTGTCCTAATAATGCCGAGTGCCTGGCTAGAAAGCGAGAAGTATCAATTTTTAAGTCATTGGTTTGACTCGCCTAGGATTCGACATGGGAGACGGATGCTCAACTCATTCGGCCTTCCTGTATGTCGACGTCTCTGAAATACGATGTAGCAATATATATGTATAGTACATTATTCTTAAAATAATGTGGTTGCCTTAAATGCAGCGTTGGAATATCATGTTGTTGTTATGACATAACTTAGGTTAGTTTATTCATAGAACTATAATAGAAGGCCGACTTCCTGGCTTGCTCATATGTGATAATAGTAATCTTGTGGTTTGTGCAGTGCCTCCATCAGAATAGAATGGTTTTGTTCTACAACATGAATGAGTGCATAATACAAAAGCCATGTGATTTGATTTCAAGGTATCCATGTAGGCACTATTCAAAAATAGACTTGATGTGCTCTTTTTAATAATTGTTTAGGCACAACTGCTAATTAATAATTTTCTTATTTACCTATGATGGTTCATATCCCTACATTATCCAAATATTCTCCATGCAAAAGATATTTTGAGACATCTTTTGGGAAATATGGACTCATGCTTCCGGGATAATTAGAACAAGTAACCCACATATTCTCAATGATTCTAATCTGAATAAATTCTAAATATTTGTGATTGGAATATTTCAATAAGATTTAATATATTTGTCCTTTTATCTTATTCTCAATCACAGGCCCAAAACATATAAATAAATATATAGACCTTAAATATATGAACCTGATAAAACCTCGAATGGCTGTGTACCACAGGAAACCTAGCCTAAAGCCATCGGAATGATTAATCTAGATTTAAAGTAAGCCACCTCAAGGTTAGTATATTTATAAAGCATACAATTAATCAAAGGATATATGATTTAATAATAATCCTCGGTCTTACTTAAGATGGAGCCTTTATATTTTAAGAATAATCCTCTTCTGTAATTAGTGGCCTGACAGCTTAAATATGGCCTCATCATTCAAGCTGCATACTCTTCTGAAAGGAGCAGATTTAAAAAAAACGAAATACTCATCTAGATTTGATCCTACATATCTTACTTACACACAGTTTCACTTGTTAAGCAAAGAAGGAAATATTAAGTCAATTTAACAGAACCAGATTCCTCTGAAGTACATTCTGTCAATATCTTAACATTCATGCCGAAATTAATTTATTAATATTTTCACTTAAGAAATCTCCTAAATTATTACTTCTAAATACAGGTTACTTCACCTTATTTCCCCTTCTGCCCAATCAGATTCCATGAATTTTTCGAAGGAGCGGGTGAAGATAGTTATGGGAGAAGGGGAATGGGGGGAAGTGGGTGTGGATGTGGCTTTTGAAGGGCATTATTGCAGTAAGCAAAGATTTAAGCAGGTGAACAAAATCTGTCTGGAGGTCGCGGGTTCGATCCCCATCTTAAAGTTGCATATTCTGATGAAGCTTCAAATTGTCAAAAACCTAAACAATTATCTAGAATTGATTCTACATATCTAATTTAGACACTGATGCACTTATTAAGCATTTTTTGCCACATAGAATGGAATATTACGGTAATGTAATAGAACCTGTTAGTACTCAAATCTATGGTGTCAGAGTTTTAGCATACTTGCCAAAACTAATTTGACATGTTTGCACTCTGAATATCCCTAAATCTAGCCATTTAAAATAGCGGTTACTCCAAAGAAAAGTAAGGTAGATTATAACAATCAATTTAATATATTTATCTCGGAAAAAGGACAGAAACTCAAAACCATCTGTGCATGCAACATTAAATTATTCCTGTACAGTACTTGCAAAATGGGTACTTAATTGTTAGTACGCCCATTAAGGAATCTTTGTTAAAAACATTTCAAAGTGTATTGGATGGGGGTGGGTCTTAACTGATCACCCCCACCACGGCAACAACAACTACATATAATGGATTTTTATATTAAATCTGACGTTCTGAATCCCTTCTAAGCACATCAAGGTCAGTCGCTGTGAAAAATAATATAGGATAGGGATAATTTCAGGACAGACCAAATCTGTATTGTGTATTAATGGTGTTTACTGTGTTCATCGACCAGACGGGATGGCCGAATGAGTTAGAGCGTCCGTCTCCCATGTTGGTAGATCGTGGGGTCGTAGGTTCGAACCCGGGTCGAGTCAAACCAATGACTTAAAAATTGATACTTGTTGCTTCAAAGCCTGGTTCTCGGCATTATTAGGATAGGGCAAGCACTGGTTGGCTCAGTGTCAGGATAATGTGACTGAGTGGGATATCAGGTCATGGTGCTGGCAGCCTGGTCTTCCAGTGGGGCAGAACTATAAAGTCGCCATGGTGCTTCCATATTGTTCCCAGGTAGTTCCTTCCTAGTCGTCATAGTAACAGTGCACTTGTCGTCTGCTGCTGAGAGGCGTTTCGCGGGCATTTTGGGAGCGACTAACTTAAGCTTGTATAGAGTTTCAGCATTGGAATGGCCTGACTTCTAAATGTCACACACACTTGGGGAACAACTACACAGTGGGTCTAGTGGCAGGCTTTGTTTTATTATGTAATAAGATTAGACTAACATGCGATAATGCCATGTGGCTGGTTCTTTGGATGCGTTCACAACTCCATAGAGTGCCTTGTTATGTTCTGCCGGGAAATCATGAATAGCACTTCCCGCTCTCTGTCGCCCATCCCACTTCCCTCCATCTCTTTTTTCCATTACCTCCCGTCTGCCCGATCCCACTCCTACTTCGCCTCCACTCCGTCCACCCGACTCCCCCACCTTCTCCCACCCTCCCCATCCTTTAGCCATGATCTTCCCCTCTCCACTCCCCGCTCCCCTCCCCCTCGTCCACATACACTCCACTCCCCTTCTCTCTATTCCTTTCTGCTCCCCCTCCCCCCTTTCACCATACCTCTGCTTCCCATCCACTACTGTGTCTCCTCCCCCACATCCTCCCCTCTCTCCCTCCTCTAAACCTCTCCCACCACCTCCTTTACATCCTCTCCCCTGCCCACTCCCCATTCCTCTCCCCTCCACCTCCACTCCCCCCCCCTACCCCTCCCCCATCTCCCCCTCCTCCACCTCCCCGACCACTCCCCCACCACTTCCCCATCCTTTCCTTACCATCCTCTCCCCATTTTCTATCTGTCGCCTTCCCTCTCCCACAATCCCCCACCCCTCTCTCCAATCCTCACGGCTAATGGCTTCGCGCCTTCCGGGATGTAATTTGTTACCGTGCCTCGTCTCACCACTCAGAGCCAAGCAGAGCTGGTTGCGACATAAACATCCGGGCCACCTCCCGGGCTCAGCGACAACATGCAGCAGCAATTTAAGGCCACCTCTGACCAGCTCTAAATGGCCTCTTGTCTGCAGTAGCCATGTCTCAGTTTGTAGTAGCCATGTCCCAGTCTGCAGTAGCCGTCCCCAGTCTGCAGTAGCCATGCGTCAGTCTGCAATAGCCATGTGCCAGTCTGCAGTAGCCATGTGCCAGTCTGCAGGAGCCATGTCTCAGTTTGCAGTCTGCAGTAGCCATCCCCAGTCTGCAGTAGCCAAACCCCAGCCTGCAGTAGCCATGACCCAGTCTGCAATAACTATGTCTCAGTGTGCAGTAGACATGTCCCAGTCTGCAGTAGCCATGTCCCAGACTACAGTAGCTATATCCCAGTTTGCAGTAGCCATGTCCCAGTATGCAGTAGCCATGACCCAGCCTGCAGTAGCCATGTCCCAGTCTACAGTAGCCATGTCCCAGTCTGCAGTAGCTATGTTCTAGTATGCAGTAGCCATGTCCCAGTCTGCAGTAGCTATATCCCAGTCTGCAGTAGCCATGTCCCAGTCTGCAGTAGCTATATCCCAGTCTGCAGTAGCCATGTACCAGTCTGCAGTAGCCATGTCCAAGTCTGCAGTAGCCATGTCCAGTCTGCAGTAGCCATGTTCCAGTCTGCAGGTGCCATCCCCAGTCTGCAGTAGCCATGTCCCAGTCTGCAGTAGCCATGTCCCAGTCTGCAGTAGCCGTGGCCCAGTCTGAAATGGTCATGTCCTAGTCCGCAATGGCCATGTCCCAGTCTGCAGTAGCCATGCCCCAGTGTGCACTAGTCATGTCCCAGTCTGCAGTAGCCATATCCCAGTCTGCAGTAGACATGTCCCAGTCTGCACTAGTCATGTCCCAGTCTACAGTAGCCGTGGCCCAGTCTGAAATGGTCATCATCTAGTCTGCAATGGCCATGCCCCAGTCTGCAGTAGCCATGTTCCAGTCTGCCATATTCCTCCAGACACGCCTCAGTTTTCCTATTATATATAGCATGAAACCTTATCTGCAGTCAACGCATGTTGGCAGCCTCGGAGATAGTTCCAAAGACGAGTGCCTACACATTCAATAAGAATAGACACTCTGGCATCTTCATTTATTGGTTTTCCTTCCTGTAACATTACCTTCAGTGAAGTCGTCTACCACTGTTCCATGACTTCGCATGGCTCCTATATAGCACAGTTACACTAGACAATTAACACAGATCCAAAATAAGGGTCGCCAAGGCTGGGCTGGGCTCCTGCATGATGGCTTTCCCTCGGAGTGCACTAGGGTGTCGCTTCTTTTTTTTTTATCGGCGGCTCTTGGCGCTTTGGATCGTGCCGCAGCCTCATAAACTCCGGTCGACACGCCCTATTCGGTGGAAAGTTCTTTTTCAGCTTTACGTTGACAGCCCATTCGGGTGATGGCCGCGGCATTATTAGGTTAGATGGCCTAGGGGGTCTTGTAGCGGTCCCTGGGAAGTACAGGAAGTCACCCCCCCCCTTCCCCCAGTGTCTACTTAGCTCCCTGTAGCCATGCTGACCTACTCCTTATTTTCCTGTTGCAACCCCCCCACCCCCTTACAGTGGTTCCAACCTCCTGCACCTGATCACAGCTACATAGTCACTACCTGTCACACATACATTCTCCTGACAGTGTCCCCAATCCCCACTACCCGTCCTTGTTTCTCTGTCGCACCACTCCCTGACACTGCCACCACAAGCTCCCTGTGCCCATCCTAATCTACCCCTTGTTTCCCTGTCACACTCTCCCTTGCACTGCCACCAGTTCCCTGTACCTGTTCAGACCTATGCCGTGTTTCCCTGTCACACTCTCCTTGACACTGCCACCAGGTTCCTGCACACGTCCAGATCTACCTCTTGTTTCCCTGTCGCACCTCTCCCTGACACTGCCCCCAACAGCTCCCAGAGCCCGTCCTGACTGGCTCCTCTTTGCCTCGCTGAACCATCTCCCACTGAGAACTTCCTCGTCACCCTGTACCCGTCCTAACCCACCCTTCCCTCCCTGGCCCACTTCCTCTTACATTTTTCACCATTTTGTGGGTTCGAACCCTGGTCAAGTCAAACCAATGACTTAAAAATGTATAGTTGTCGCTTCCTAGCCAGGTGCTCGGCATTTGTAGAACTGGTTGGCTCACTGTCAGGTTCATGACACTGAGTGGGATATCAGGTCATGGTGCTGGTGGCCTGGTCTCCCATTGAGGCAGCACTATAATGCCGCCATGAGTGTGCACTGTCACAAGTTGGTGCCGCCCTGATATGACCTTAGATGTTGCTAGGATGTAAAGCAACAACAAACAAAAAACTAACTCACGCACATTTAACAACAACTCACCAGTTGAGGTATTCACTATCTCAATAATACTACACAGTTGACCAACTATGTAATGAACAAACAAACATGTTTGTGAACTGTGTTCTACTATAACCTTGGCGAAATGTGTGTTCTCTGTGAACAAATTATGACAAATATGTGTTGTACTTCAAGATGGCCGAATGTGTGGGGGCGTCCACGTTCAATGTGAGAGTTCGTAGGTTCGATTCATGGTCAAATGAAACTGAGCAGTTTAAATCATTAAAGTTGTCGTAGAGATTAAATCTACTCCCAGCAACGACTGTTAGTGTTACACGGCTATTTGGTCATATATTAATTAGTAACACAAATATTGTTTAAATGCTATTTATATTTGTGGGGGGAATATATTTTGATTTGTGAATGTCATTAAAAGCTGCGTCTGTAGAGAAAGGGCCTAGCTGCTCAACAAAACAACTTCCAGATACCCATAACTGTTTAGTTGGCAATGTACGCCGGGCTTAACGCCGATATCCCGGCATGCTCTAGCACCTCACATCCGGGCCTCGGAGTCACGAGTCAGCAGTTCAACAACCAGCCCTTATATATTCTCTGTAGTAAAATACCTTTGTGCTAAAAGCCAGCGGTGAGTCGTGAGTGGTGAGTGTGTTGGGGGAACGATGCTTAAAAGCTATGTTAAACATGTTACCTTCATTCATTTCAAGTTGCATACTTTGATGGCTTTGAGATTCTGGAATATGTTTTTCTATAACTATATTCATTTAATCGCTATAATCTACTTTACTTTAACTAGCCTGAAGTAAATGTAAAAATATTTTAAAAGGTTATTTTTTTAATTAGTTTAAGTGAAAACAAGAAAAAGATTTAACTTATAAATGCTGGACATGGATTTTGTTTACTCATTTGTGAGCAAAACAGCATAATACGGGAGAACCAAACTGCCATGAATGCGCCAGTATCTAGAAGTTTGTAGATCTAGGATCCAACCTGGTTGTGTGCTCTGGTTGTGAGAATGTCATTTTCATCGGATTATACATTTGTGACAGCACATTAACGATAACAGCCGCCCAATGTTCTATCTACAACTACAAATCCATGGTCATCAATTTATAATATTTTCCAATGTTATTCAAGGAGGAGGAGGAGGAGGTAATACTTCACCATTTGCCATGAGCAAATTCAATTAGTCGGATCAGTGGAACGTCGATAATGGTGTTGTTTTATTTTTAAAGAGAAGGATTCAGTAAGCAATGATGAGGGAATGCATGCCCTACTAACACACACTGACGTTATCTAAAGCCGAAGTAAAATTGATGTGAGGAACAGCTGCGTACCGCGATAGGAGGGGTATCTCCCTATCTGGTCTGTAGGTTTTCTTTCATCGCCGCCCCCTCAGCACTAAGGGGGTCAATGACCCCTTATGGCATAGATCACGGCGAGAAGAGCTCAGAAACCATCTACTGCCTCGTCGATGACTGGTTGAGCGTACTACAGTAAAACCTCTCTAACCGATCACCTCCCAAGATCGACCACCCCCCTAAATCGATCGCTTTATTTGGGTCCCACAATTATTATTGTAATCATATTCTAACTCCTTAAACCGACCACGTCTCTAAATGGACCACTTAAAGTCGGTCCCAAGGTCGGTCGATTTAGAGAGGTTTTACTGTATGTGGTTGCTAGCAATGCATGGCGTCAGTCTATCAATGACGAGAAATAAACTGTTAAATTGATGAACGCAGCGATGGTGCCTTGCATTAATGTCGCTTATGATGATGAAGGCTGCGTTAAATGCAGGAAACCTGACCATTAGGTGCTCTTGAAAGGTATTTTTCACAAGACATTAAAGTGGTTTTGGAGGTAAGTGCTGTCTCAGCCAATAATTTATGTGGTTTTGATAACACTGAAGTGTTCGCATTCCAACTTATTCTTTGTTTGTGTGTATAAGTTATTTATTTCTCAGATTTCTCGGGATGGCCGAATGAGCTAGAGCATCCGTCTCCCGTGCTGTTAGATCGTGGGGTCGAACCCTGGTCAAGTCAAACCAATGACTTTAAAATTGATACTTGTCACTTCCTAGCCAGGCGCTCGGCATTATTAGGACAGGGCAAGGACTGGTGTGCTAAGTGTCAGGATAATGTGACTGAGTGGGATATCAGGTCATGGTGCCAGCGGCCTGGTTTCCCAGTGGGACAGCATGATAAAGTCACCATGAGTGCGCACTGTCACAAGTTGGTGCCCAACCTGATATGACCTTAGATGTTGCAAGGATGTAAAACAACAACAACAAACAAACAAACATTTCTCTGGGTTACATGTTATCAGCATCAAATTAGTGTTCAACCCTAGTACTAGTAGTAGCATATACTTTTCTTTTCTCGTTCCTATATTGTTAAATTTCAAGTTGTTGATTAAGCAGAGGAAATGTCAATTAGGGATAATTGGTCTTCCTCAGTCCACTGCTCATCGTTCAATTCTAGTAATGTCGAATGCTAGGCTAGGTAGTCATGAGTATACAATTTAAAGCAATTGGTTGGACATGTCAAAGACCCTATAATACTAAGATGGCTCACTCAGCCTGTACTGGGTAATCAAAATGATCAAACCCACCACTTGGTGCGCTGGCTGTTCTCTTGGTTAAACAGGTTCTATATAATATGTATAAATGTATATATGAATGTGAATGATGTGTGATGATGGCGATGCTGATGATGATGCTGATGATGATATGTATTTGTTCATAGCAATTTCATATTGATGTGTATTCATACTTACCTATCTCATGTATAATATAATTGTATGTGTTTACATGTGAAACACCAACCAGCAGCTGGGCTGATCAAACCCACCACAAGGTGGCGCTGCGAAATTTACATTACCATGGGAGAGATAGGGAGTGAGCCGTCTTTGTGTTATAGGGTCTTTTGACATGTCCAGTGTTCGAACCCTTCCAAAGGGCACACTGGCGTTCACAGATACAACTTAAATGAGAATTATTACATGAATACCTGTCTTCAGCATAATAACTGGTCAGCTCAGTATCAGAATAATATAACTGAGTGGGATATCTGGTCAATGTGTTGGCTGCCTGATCTCTCAGTTGGGCAGCACTATGAAGTCGCTATGAGTCCGCATTGTCACAAGTCGATGCCTGATTTGATGTTAGATGTTGTTAAGACGTAAAACCCCAACATTCTACAAAACTACACCCACTGGTGTCAAGTTCTATAGTGCGCCCCTCCCCCATGGCATTGCTGCTGACTTTTGCATCGTGTTTGTTCTGGTGTCGTATGATGACTTTGAATAGAGTGTGTTCTGCTGTTGGCATCGTTCTCCCAGAAGCTGTGTAAACAAAGTTCCCTCACCATGATTGACACAAAGCCGAATCAATGGTTGTGTGCTGTGCATGTATCCGGTATCTAATTTAGCTCTTGGTGGTGTAATGTGCATGCATGGAGGAGCCTTGTCAAGTCCTTCTTTACAGGTGGAATAATGTCAATATTGTTATACTATTCCCCTAAGTATTGGTCAAGCTTGGCATTCGGCATTATAAGAATATGGTAAGGAGCAGTGGGATGAAGAAGTCCAATTATCTGCAGTTGAAATCTCCCCTTTGTTGTTGAAGATTTATACTGCCTATCATGGATAAGCCTGAATAGGCTTGTTTTCACCATTAGACAGTTTGTCGATAGAAAGCCCGAGCCTACACTTTTACCGACCCAAGGGATTTTTAACCTCCCACACCACATAGACATGGTATGAGAGCAACTGGCATTTGATGATGCTGTAAGTTATACACAGCGGTGGAAATCCAAATTGGCAGAGATGGGGGCATGGGGAATCGAACCACCGACCTTCAGATTAGGAGTCCGACCTAGAAAGAAGTCAGACACTCTAACCACTCCACCACAGAGAACACCCTGTTTAATCAACTATTGTACAACAGCAAAACCATGATCGGTCGTATTGTAGTTTTATTAAGCATCTCATTTTTCTGAAGGTGTTCATTTAAGTCGTTCTATTTATTTAATCTTACTTAGACAATGAGCTGATCACCTGCTTCTCGTTTTCGTAAGTCACGGCATTTGAAACCCGAGTTCGAACCGCAACCGATTCAAACTGATGTTTTAAAAAATTGGTACTTTTCCAGTACCTAATCTGACACTTAGCATTACTAGGATAGGGCAAGGAGCAGTGCAATGAGGAAGACCAATTGTCCGTAATTGGCATTGTCCGTGAGTACTCAAAGAATGTAGCCCAATGAAACTTGGTAGGTGTTTATATGATATAATATCCTATTCACTCACTGCAATCTGATACTGAGACGACAGTGGAAAGAAAATGGTGTTTATCATTAAGGGGTCGGTGTGCAGGTATTGCAGGTTTAGCAATACCTCAGGGAGTTTGATGCCCCTGCCCTGCAGAATTGTAAACCACTGCCTTGTGGTACAGGTTCTTGCCAGAACCGAAGGGTAAGGGAGCAAACCCTAAACAGAAAACCATGTCACTGTGGAAGCATTAAGGGCAGTTGATGTATGGAACTCCCAACATCTCCCGACCAGCCACTGCAGGGACAAATAGTTTTGCACCTGTCTTGACATGTTCTTGCCGGTGTGAAACCTCTATTTGCTCCCCGAGAGAGTGCCTCTGGTAACTTGCAAAAGCCAGCAGCCCTTCAACACTTTTGCAGGCAGCTTTCATGACACCCTACTATACGGAGCCAAGGCCTGGACAGTGTACAGATGACAGGTGAAAAAGCTGCATGCCTTCATGATGCGACACCTGCATTCAATCATGAGGCTATCCTGGAAGGACAAAGTGACAAATAAGGAAATACTCGAACGGACGGGGCTGCCCTCTATGGAAGATCTTCTGATCAAAAAGAATCTCCGGTGGACTGGACACCTCATGAGGATGTCATCAGACAGGCTACCAAAGCAGATCCTCTATTCTCAACTGTCTTCTGGTTACAGAAAGAGAGGGCGCCCTCGTCTCCAGTTCAAGGATACCATCAAGAGAAACCTGAAGCTGAGAGACATTAAGACGGACTCATAGATGCAACTCTCACAGCAGAGAGCTAAATGGGGAGCGGCAGTCAAGTAATGAAAGCAGTCTTTGTCGCATCGCGACCGACAGCATGATGATGATGATGTGTTGGGGATCATGTTTTGTTAATATATATAGCTCAATGAAGAGAAGTGGGAAACTACTGCCCAGCCGTCCCGTGGCTTTGGACACTTCCGGTAAAGAAGAACAATGTGCACTGCACTCTGGCGGGCTTGGCGACAATTAAAGACAGTCCTCTGGCGAGCATTGCCAGTGCTTTAAGTACTAGGATGCCAATATGGCATGTTTCCCACCGACAAAGAGCCCTCCCCTCAGCCCACCCCCACCCGCCTAAATCAACAGCCAGATATCTGGGGGAGATTGTACAACACAGTGGCTAAGCCAGAACAGTTTGCTTATATAAATCATAGTATGCATGTATCAAGGTAATGAACTATCGCAACAATGTATTTTACATAAGTATGAATTTTAATATAATGTAATATCGGTTACTCGGTCGGAAGATCACCTTTTCGGAAAACCCTACATGGATCTTACTGAATGTTTGTGGTTAAATCAAACTCGACTTAAATCATGGAAAGGGGAAGAAAAGTTGTGAGATGGGTCATGAAAGAACAGATTATATTGCTGCCTATATTTGTCGAGGTACGGCTTATATATAGCGGTATTGCAAAGGTTCTGTGGCTTTCTGGCTATCTCGGTGTACTGCTATTCGTAGGGTTGCAGGCTTCAGGACTTACTGGTTGCAGGCTTCAGGACTTATAAACCAATGTACTTTTATCAGTCGGCAATCTGTGAGTGGATCTGTTCATTATTCAGAGTGCTGCTGTACTCGATGAAAGCTGCAATGTGTCCTCCATTCCATGAGTGAGTGATTGCGAAATGGTTAAGGCCCTGTCACACTATGACATAATGACGTCGGCGTAGGGAGAACGTGAAGAACGTTGAACTTCTCGGCGTAGTCTGCAAATTCGGGCACAAGTTGAACGTGGATGCAGCGTAGTTGACGAGAGTGTAACGTCGGTCAAGCGTAGTGATACCGTCATTCAACGAGCGAGGACAACTTCATTACGTTCACGAAACGTTATGAACGTTATTCCATCATCAGAACTACGTTACGTGATGTTACATATGTCATGACACGGTGGCGAAACGTTGACCATATGTTGAACGTACGTTCTCCTGACGTTCTCCTGACGTTCCTATTACGCCGCATGGATGTTTCCACCGGGTTTAATGTGGGTCAACGTAGTGGAACATAGTTGAACATAGTGAGCAGCGTTTGAGTAACGTCCATTTAACATCATTAACATTCGCCGAACGTGTACAGAACGTACGGCGAACGTAAACCCTTACGTTCGAGTTACGTCGAAAGTTTTGAACAGGTTCAAATCTTTGACGCGCGCCGATGTCACACGACGTAACGTGACGTAGCTCAACGTCAGTATAACCCAACGTACGTCAACGTAATGACGAAACGTGATCACGTCAGCCTTACGTTTGCTTGTTACATCATAGTGTGACAGGGGTATAAGATCAGATATTGTGGATATAGAGGTCGAGGACTCACTCAGTGCCTATTTCGACTCATGTTCGATATACAGCAATTAACTAATTTTAGTTTTATTTCCTTTGGTATGTTTTATTTCGTAGCTTTATTCCCATCAGAAGTCTCTCAAAAATATAATTGTGTAATTTCCTGGAATGTCAAAGACATGATGAATGATATATGTGTATTATAATGGGTTATAATAATATAAAAAACCAAGCTTAATCTAAGGTATAATTATTATATTGTATTATTGCGCTATCGATATCGTATGTATTCGGAGTTGGGCGCCTACCCTGATCGGTGCGCGCGAATGGGGCGCCACCTGCGTGATGCGGAAAATAACCAAAACTGTCTCACTTCGATTAAAATATAACTCAGCCCAACTCTGTATTTGTCTATCCTTATTTGCCGTAGTGGCTTATATATATATATATATATATATATATATATATATATATATATAAATATATATTAATATTTATATTTATATATATATATATATAAAATATACATATATATATATATATATATATGGGAGCTACAGAACAAAGCAGCACAACACAATAACACTGTGCGATGAGTATATATTCGCTGGTTGGAATATCAGCCCTAACCTACACAATTTTTTGTAATCCTCCGGTCTGAGTGAGTTTTCCCGTGTTCCATAAGGACAAGGAGAACCGGTGGCAGCACCACCATTCAGGAACATTAGGTGCGGGAGGGAAAACATAGCATAATCGGTACAATATATATAACAAATAATTCCCTTCCATGCCTTTATACTCGCATAATGCATTTTGCATCATACAATATAGTATATATATATATATATATATGATGTATAAGAAATCATAGGAGTATAGAAAATGAAAGATGTCTGTCTCACTATATTCTATTTCCTTAGATTGACCGGTGGCACCACCACTGCGTGCCCAACAAAAAAACTGGTCCCGACTGCCACTGGCAATGCTTATCAGTAGGTATCCGAATAGACCGCCCCAGGCCGTTGGAAATGCATGATTTGGCACCAACAAAGGCCGTTTTAAACTGACTATGATTTGTCTTTAAATCTACCCATTGAAATAAAAAGTATATGGAATAATGATGTGTTATTTATTGTTTGTGTCACTCTACAGACGTTTAGTAAAAGAGACATATTTGAGATTAGAATTTGTGGATTTCACATATTTTGGCCAGATCTCCAGACCCTCAAGAAATGTTCATGCAGCATTCAATTAAAGTTGCGCAAAACCCCATAGGTTCCTCATGTTCTAATTTACATAGGAGTGATAGAGCAGATTCTTAGCCGCATTTTAGTATCAAACATTAATAAGAACTTTAAACAGAAATATCTTTAAAAAAACATGTAAAAACTTCAAAATGATTCCCAAGACGACTCATAATTTTCAATATATATTTTTTTTATGTCGTTAGAAAGCTAATTTTGTCCTCCTTTTAAATAATGAAATTATGTTTTTCTATGCTGTATGGGGTAATGCGCAATGTATAATCCTTAAGCGGTTGGCTTTGCTTAATCCGTGCCGCTTCACTCTCAGACTGGCCACCGTTTTGTGTAGACTTTGTCGGTGTGATTCGCTATTAAAATGGACTCGGAAAAGGACATTTCCGCTAATATTCTAGCAGAAATTGGTAAGTGAATGACTTATAAGATACCTATCAATATTCTGACAAGTTCCTTTAAAATTATTTGCACCACTTATCGAGATTTGTCTGATTAAACTTGTTAATACATTATACAGCAATGGTGAAATGTCCGGGTTTCCACCTGGAGTTTTGGCAAAGGGACAAAGTTTGGGACTCTCAAATGTTCCGGTTCACATCGAAAAACTCCATGAAACAATTCATGACTACTTTTTATGATGTTTTGAATCAAACTGATGTATGTGTAATAATAAAACTGTGATAAAGATTTCTGGGAGGTGCAAGACCGGGGATATTCAAAATGGTGAAACTCAATGTTTGCTGCTCGGCAGACTGGTATTATCGCCCAGTGTTGATCTCCAGACTGTCTCATTATTCAGATAAAGTGGTTTGTATATACATAATGTGACATTGAAGGGAAATATTGCGAACAAGATTAACTAGTGCTAACATTCACAGGAAACAGAATAACATTTTGTGAGTGTATTGGATTATTTTAAGGTAAAGATATTGGTTTAGCATTCGAACAAAATGGAAGTGAATACACAATTCACAATTTGTTTTTATTTTTCAGATGATGCACAAATGAAGCTACTGAGAAGTATTCTATGTGCCAAAGGTAGAGGTCGCAGACCAAATATACCCAAGTTTCAGGACAAAGCATCAAATCTTCTACTTTTACAAGTGTATCATATCAAATTAGAAAGTAGTGTTTCGTGGGACAATGTTTCAAGTTGGATGGTGTTAATGTTCCCAGCTTTATCTAATTATGCAAGGTCAAAAAACCGAAGCATCATAGAAAAGTGTGCAAGAAGGAGAAAAGTTGGCAGAGGGAAAAGACAGAAAGGAATATTACAACCCTGTCACTGATTTTGATAAAATCGGTGAGTAAAAATAGATTTACTTATACAACTGCATATTTAAATGATAGCGATGTACATTTATAGGATCAATGAAAAGTTGTATCATTTAACTTCTGTTCTAATGAAATATTGTCTAGCCAAAGGGCCATATGAGAGCACAAAGTAACCTTAAGTTTTGTTTTAGTGTTCTAGTGAAATATTGCTAGCCAAAGGGCCATATGAGCGCGCAAAGTAACCTTAAGTTTTGTTTCAGTGTTCTAGTGAAATATTGCTAGCCAAAGGGCCATATGAGTGCACAAAGTAACCTTATGTTTTGTTTTATTATATTAAAAAAATTACAAGTCAGTTACATTGTACGTTTATTTCATTACAGGTCCGTTTTGTGCTGAGATGGGAATCGATCGTCTGGTAGTCAATGAACCTTTCCCCGAGAAACTCCCAAGCTATGCCCCCAAGAAATGGAGTCCTCCTGGAACTGGAGGACTCCAAAGTAAAAACGTTTCATGTCATTCAAATCCTCTGGCCAAACTTATTTGTTGATATGTGTGCTTATAAATCATATGTACAGAAGATGTGAGTATGTTTTAAGAAAGTCAAAACATCAAAAAAAGGGGCCAAGCTTCAAGAGTTCAAACAGAAACTTGCTATAACAACAGACTCAGGTGACAGGCCATGTGAACTCAAGCCAAAGCCAGTTGAACTAATGCCAAAGCCAGTTGATGTGCCTGAAGTCAGTGAACTGAAAATTGCTACAAAAGAACTGAAAGAAACTAAATCCATTTAGAAATGAAAGATAATTTGTTGAATGAGTATCAAGTGAAAGCAGGAACATTGGGTGAAATGTATGAGGAGTGCAACAACAAATTTGTAGTTATACAGAAAAAGCTTGTAGAGACAGAAAGAAACCTGAAAGGAACAGAAGAAGAAATTGTTAAGTTAACAGTTGAAAACAGTAACCTCCATGCAAATGCCAACAAGCTCAGTGCAGAAATAAAAGACATTAAGGTTGGTGCACTTTATAAAGGCCTTTCTAGGAGATCTAAGTACATCAGTGCAAAATAACGTAAAATAAAAAAGGACAAAAGGGCAACTAATGTGACTGTAATGTGCTAAAAGGGTACAAAAAAGATGAATTAAAAAAGAAAATTAAGAATGTGGAAACCATGCTTTCTACTTCACGTACAACATCTAAGTTATATTTATCCAATTGTACACAGCTTCGTAAAAAAATTAAAGTGGTGACAGATGAATGTGTGGTGCTAAAAGCGGAACTGGTTATTGCAATGTCACATGATGACTTCACAACAAAAGGTGACAGTCCTGTTCAACCATATGTCAACTCTCTTGAGAAATGTGTAATGGAGTTAGTGGGAGAGTTACATGTGCCTACCAACAAATGTAGCTACGGGATACAAAAAGTAGCAAAATGGCTATTTGATCAAAGGAAAATACCATTGGACCAGTTACCAAGTGCTTCTACAGCAAATAGCATGGTTGGTAGGGCCCATGTACTATCAAAGGTTCAGGTCGCAGAGGAAAGTACCAGGGATTTACATGGTGATGGGACATCACAGGGTCATCAAATGATTTGAGGAAATCAGGTGACTCTGCACTCTGGGAAGACGCTGTCTGTAGGCTTTGTTTCGGTGGCAACTGAGGACAGTTCTACATTATTGAACAATTCAATTGCCGTGATGGACGAACTGTCAGATATATATAGTGATTCTGGTGAAAAGGAGAAGGTGTACAAAGAAATTCTAAAAAGAATGTTTGCTATGATGTCAGATCGAGCAAGTGTAAATAAATGCCACAATAAAAAACTAGCCCAATACATGCAAGATTTACTCGGAGAATCTGATGAGCTACATTTTCTTTATTGCAATGCTCACTTTTTATTAGGCATCCTAATGGTGAAGCAAAATAAGACTATTTCAGTATGGCTGGCAGGAAAACCTGGAGCAGAACAGGCAAAATTGCTAAGCATGGCCAGAGGCAAAAGCAGTGAACTCTGACAAAAACATATGGCTGGAGAAAAGGATTTAATTGAGAAAACAAAGGAAAAAATCAAATCAAACTTCAGAAAAAAAGAAGAAAGTGCAGCCAAAAAAATTCAAATGCGGGCAGATCTAGCTTCAAAAGTCAAAGCACATGGTGGGCCATGTACAAAACGGTCCGCTGTTGACAAGGGGTTGAAAAAGTGTGTGACACTGAAAATGAAAAAGGACATGGTACAGAATGAAATGAGATACCTAAAAAATGTGCTGGGAGTGAAAAATAAATGGTTAGTATGGGGAAAAAAATGTTTGGCTACACTTGTGTGAGTTAAAATCTGTTCTTGATGAAAGTATAAACTTGGAGACGAAAATAGTTGTAGATGGAGAAATTGTAACACCAGAGGTAGGCCTAAACGCGAATGAGATTGAGAATGTAGGGAGGGGGCAGAAAAGGAAAGTTTGTGAGAGTGAGACTGTTACATTGTATGTTTAGGAATGGATGCGGTAGACTGCCGTAGAAAGCATCTGCTTTCCACATGAAATGTCATTGAGTTGGATGTCCAATTGACTCAGACTCAACACACATAAAATTGGATAGTGTCTGGCTGGTTCAGACACTGTGACTCAGTGGGATATCGAGGTCATGAAAGGGATGGCATGGTACCCCAGGGTGTAAACACTAAAAAGACTAGCTCCCCCCTCCCCCACAATAGGCGCCCACCAGATACTGTGAATCAGGGGGATATCGAGGTCATGAAAGGGATGGCATGGTACCCCAGGGTGGAAACACTATAAAGACTAGACCCTTCACTATAGGCGCCCATCATTTTTTACCAATATCACATGCACGAAAGAGTCTGTGTGAGGTCAAGTTTGGTGGGGGAGAAAGAAGGGGGTGCGAAGGGTGAGTGTGTGTGTGTGTGGGGGGGGGGGGGTACCTTTCATCCACAAGCAGCGCTGGTTAGCGCCATGCTGGACTGCTGAATGCTGGTCCTGTGGTGCACCAGCAGCCGATCAATAGTGACCCCGGGATCTGCCAGGGTGCAAAATGTCTCCCTGGCGGTGGGTTTCCTAATTCCGGAACAGTTCATTCGCTGCTGTGTTTTTATATCACAATATTTAATCAGCTCCCTCTCCTGCACCCCTTCTCTTGGTAGTTTCCTCTCTGTCTCTTCTCTCTCTCTTTTCTCTCTCGTCTCTCTCACTCTTATCTCTAGTCTCGCTTCTCTCTCCTCTAGCTATATTTAATCTGCTCCATCTACTTGTCCTACTTCTCTCTGTGACCTACGCTTTTCTCTAGTCTTTCTCTTCCCTCTCCTCTCTCCTCTCTCTCTTCTCTCTCTTCTCTCTCTTCTCTCTTCTCTCTCTTCTTTCTCTCTTCTTGTCTTTCTCTTTTCACCCCTCTTTATCTTCCAACTCAACTCTATGTTTCCTACCTTCTTTCCTCTCCATCTTCTCTTTCATCCCTCTACTGTCTCTTGGCTTCTCTCTTCTTCTTACTCTATTATCTCTCTTCCCCATCTTCTCTCTCTTTCTTTTTTCCCTCTTATCTGTTCATTCTTCTCCATCTCCTCTCTCTTCGCTCTTTTCATCGTTAAAATACTTTGCCATGACGCTGGTGGCACTCAGCCCTAATTAAGCGCTCATGAGTGCATGGTGTCCTAAATTGCAATCATCAAATATGATGATCACAGCATTGCGCGATGTGTAGACAATAACAGAACGGAACATGATACATCTCAATGGTCTTTGAACCGAAACCCAGGCTCAAATCAGAAATGTAGTAATAATGCAATGAGAAGAAAAACCAACAAAAACTACCATGGCACAGAGATTAAATGAGGCAAAAGAAGTTGGGGTAGAGATGTTGGATGCCCTCCATGGGGGAGGGGAGGGGAGATTGGGGTTGGTTGTCATAGAGGGAAAGATATAAATGAGCCATAGAAGGTCCAGAAACGAGCATTTGTCATTTTTCAATGCTTACCACGAATGGCACAATGGTCTACTTCAATGATGTGGTATTTCTGACTAGTTGAGCTGCTTCGCTCAGACTTAAAATTACCATATAAACAGGGTTTGTCTATGGATGTGCTATGCAAGCTACTATGTATAATGCATTATGCGAGTATAAAGGCGCGGAAGGGAATTATTATTGTTATTATTAGTCTTATTCTGTATATTGCCACCACCTCTCAATGTTCATGACTTGTGGCACCGCCACCAACGCTCCTCCTCCCTGCGCCAAACCGCCAGTCGCAGCGGAGGATATATACATATATATATATATATATATATCCTCCGGTGCGAGGATATATATATATATATAACCCTAGCACGTGGCGCCCCGGGCGAGTGCCCGAGTTGCCGGTACCTTCAGGGTGGCTGAAAGTATCAACACTGGAGGCAGCACTAAGTGACCTTGTGAAATAGGACATCCACACACACATGCCCAAATAGGAGTGGTGGTGGTGGTGGTAGGGAGGTGGTATGGTCTTAAACAGCAACCAATCGGTTCATCAGGTAGATGAGAATCCAGATATTAATTAACCCTCAAGCCCAAATTTATCAGAATCCTTTTATTTTATGAGACAATCAGCCATTAGGAGTGCCCATAACAATATTGTTTAGGGTTCCAGTCAGGCCAGTGTGATGGGTGCGACTGGTTTTTTTTCTCTTTCTGTTTCACCCAATTAGCGACTTGAACCAGGCACTGACGGATATAGCTCTAACACAGCTAAAGCAAGACGTTCTGGCCGGTTCCTTTTAAAGGCCCTGTCACACTACGACGTTTCCTACCAACGCGCGTCGACGTCTTGCCTTTTTGGTCGAAACGTCGGTACACGTCCGGTACGTTACCGGCGCGTTACCGGCGCGTTAGCGGCGCGTCAGTCGGTACATAGCAACGTTTGAATGAACACGTCGGCGCGAGTCGGCACGCGTCGGGCCACGTCGAGGTTTTGTGCTTGCACAAAACTTTCGACGGGCCGCAACGCGCGGTAGCGTGTTGGCAGGCGCGTCATGGACGCGTTAGCAACACGTCGACACCCGTTGGCGGCGCGCCGGCGCAACGCTGGCAGGACGTTGATCAACGTCGGTTAACGTTGGCTTTTTTTTCCCCAAAATGCGACCGTTCCGTCGGCGCGTCCGGAACGTCCCATCGACGTGTTGTGGGCGTGCCATTGGCGTTGCTCCAGCGTTTCTCGGCACGTTGGACGTGTTGCCGGCACGTCTGGATGCATTGGCCGCGCGGTGTCGACGCGCTGCGGGCGCGTCCTAACGTGTTGCTGGCGGGTATGTACACGTTGACATGGTACTAACCCGACACCAACGCACCGTCAACGCGCCGACAGCGCGCCGACAGCGTGCCGATGGCACGCTGGGAACCCGCTGGCGGGACGTTGATATGCTCTTCCGCCGCGCGCCGAAGCCCGTTGGCCGCGCGCTCATAGCACGCTACTAACACGCTGCACCGCGTCAAACTTTATCCCAAAGTGCCGAAGAGTTGGACGCGTGCCAACGGGTTGCAAATATTTTGCGCGTTGCCGGCGCGCCGGCGGAAACGTCGTAGTGTGACAGGGCTACTTGGCGGAAGCGGTATAGAAATTCGTCGTACTATGCAGCAAAATAAGAACTACTTATTTTATTGTTGTCCTTGAAATTGCATAGTCCGATGAAAGGATCGTGGGGGGGGGGGGGGTGGCACCAGGGCACCAGGGTGGTAACCCGAGCAACCACAATAACTTGCAGTACAAATTAAAATAAAAGAGGTAGAAGTAAATCTCCTCCTCCCACCAATGTGGGGAGATCCGATGTGCACACAGCAGTGGCAACGGGCAAGCCCGTCTCGGTCTAGAGTTGACCAGAGCCCACAGGCCTCGCCTCGGCGGAGCACCCTCACGGGTGGATACTTACTAGTATCGGTTGGGCGCCTGCTGACACCCGAAGGAGGCCCGGGGGGTTGCAGCCTGGCTCCAGGCCATGGCCTGGCTCCATGGCCCGGCGGGGCCCTCTCCCATCTCGCTGCCCACCAGGTGGCAGGAGCTTCTCCTGTAGACGTCTTGCTCTCTCGATAGCTTATCTAAAAGTGATGAAAGCTCTAGTAGCGGCAACTTACCATAATATTGGGTACTCACTCTTTTGCACCATATACATTTATACATGTATGCATATATACATATATGTAGACATGTATAAATGTATATATGTATAGATTTATATATGTATATATGCATATGCATCTACACATGTCTATACATATATGGATAGTGTAGGGAGATAGAAGCATAGGAGGGGGGGCCTCTGTTGCTCACGAGCACACTGTGTATATGTGTGTCGGGGGGATGGGGGAGAGGCTGTGGTGGGGGTGTGGACGGGGGGAGGAGCATGCTGGAGGACTGACCAGGGGTCACATACTATCACCATCCATCATGACCAGACGGGATGGCCGAATGAGTTAGAGCATCCGTCTCCCGTGTTGGTAGATCGTGGGTTCGAAAAACCTGGTCGAGTCAAATCAATGACTTAAAAATGTATACTTGTCGCTTCCTAGGCAGGCGCTTGGCATTATTATATTAGGATATGGCAAGTAGCAGTGGAATGAGGAAGACCAATCATCCACGATTGAAATTTCCCTTGCTTAAACAACTAATTTACCAACAAAACTAAAAAAATAAGACAGTTATCACGTGTAATAAGCTCTGTAGTGCCCCGCTCCTCTTCCCTCCCCTCCTCGGGATGAGGGTGGAGGTGGTGGTGGTGGTGGTGGTGGGGGTACCGGAATGCCTCACTCTACCCACCCATGCACGGGGGCTTTTCACTCCACTCGCTCGCAAGTTCTTTCTACATATATTGATGTATACATACTTATATACATCTATACCTGCATAAGATGTATGCATGGGATATTTAACAATGAAATATTTACTAATAATATAAGTAATATTCATTGCTAATGTACTAATTAGTTCCCAAATTAATCGTGGGTACCAGCATGCACCTCTCTGCCTCCGGCACGGGGCTTCCTCCAACTATTACCGCACTACGTATCTCTGTCTTAGTTGTTTCTATAGGAGTTGTCCTAATCACTAACGGAATAATTGGTCGTAATGCGAAGCATTACGTTTGATGCGAGGAGAGGAAGAGACCCTCCCCCCGCCCCGCGCTGTCGCGCTGCTTTCTCACCTCGGCAGACGGCGCGGCGCGCCGCCCCCTCCCCCGCCCTCCGCGTCGCGCGGCGCTCACGCCTTGCCCGACGCCGCTGGTCGCCACCTCTCGCCCTCCCCCGGGCCGGCAGCTTTCACACTCACCTGCTGTCGCCCCTCCCTCTTCCCTTATAAGGCCGCCCCCTGGCCTCCCTCAGGCACTAGCCCTCCTGCCGCCTCCCAGATCTCTCCTTTCTTCATTTGGCTCTCCACCTCGGACCTCTGCCCCGCCACAGCTGCAGCATGCCTCAAGGGAAGGGACGTGGACGAAAGGGCTCCCGGGCCGCCCCCGCACCCCGGGGCCCTCTCCAACTCCCAGGAGGGACGAGTCGCCGGCCTCCGCCTCGGCATCTCCCGCGGCGACCTCGGGCCCCGCCTCGGGCGCCGAGATCGCCCTAGTCCTGGAGGCTCTCCAGCGCATCCAGCTGGAGCATCGCCAGGCCACCGCCGACATCCACGCCCGGATCGACTCCCTGGGCACCGGGGAGGCCCCGACACCTCGGGCGCCTGCCACCACCACGGCCCGGCCCCGGCCGCCACCTCAGGCGCCCCCACCGGGGGCCGCGCACCCGGAATACGAGAGGTACCGCCACCTCTCCCAAGCCCCCCCCGTCACCTCGCCGCCCTACCAAGAGGAGCGGACCCGACACAGCCCCGCCTCCGCGGCCCTGTTCCTATATCTTGACATTGAACTCTGTTCCTATATTTACTCCGCTCTTCATTTATTTTATCCTTCATTATTTACTTCTTTCCTCCTTTACCCTGTTTACCCTGTATGCCCTGTATGCTTTCTGAGGCGAAAATAAAACCTTTTATTTCCACCCCCGCCTCCTCTCTTCCTTTTCGCGCATCGGTCGTAATGCGAAGCATTACGTTTGATGCGAGGAGAGGAAGAGACCCTCCCCCGCCCCGCGCTGTCGCGCTGCTTTCTCACCTCGGCAGACGGCGCGGCGCGCCGCCGCCTCCCCCGCCCTCCGCGTCGCGCGGCGCTCACGCCTCGCCCGACGCCGCTGCTCGCCACCTCTCGCCCTCCCCCGGGCCGGCAGCTTTCACACTCACCTGCTGTCGCCCCTCCCTCTTCCCTTATAAGGCCGCCCCCTGGCCTCCCTCAGGCACTCGCCCTCCTGCCGCCTCCCAGATCTCTCCTTTCTTCACCACCCACCCACCCTACACTCCTACCACCTTCTCTTCCTCCGGTGGAGGGCTCCTCGGCACCCCCTCACTCCACTGACATTTGAACCCTGTTCCTATATCTTGACATTGAACTCTGTTCCTATATTTACTCCGCTCTTCATTTATTTTATCCTTCATTATTTACTTCTTTCCTCCTTTACCCTGTTTACCCTGTATGCCCTGTATGCTTTCTGAGGCGAAAATAAAACCTTTTATTTCCACCCCCGCCTCCTCTCTTCCTTTTCGCGCATCATATATATATATGCGTCATTCTCTAAAACGGGGCACAAAAGTGTGACATGGAAACCAAAAGTGAAAACCTTCCAAATAATAGCAAAGATCCTTCCAAATAATAGCCTAATCCAATCTCCTATGATGGTTGCATGTTGTGCATCCATCAGGGTTGAAAAAAATGAATTTCACATTTTTAATTAGACCGGCATCGGAAGAGTGCAGGAGCTGTGGTAGGGTGTGGGGAGAGGAGGAAATGGGAGTTACTATGTTGTTTTGGGGGAGTTTTCAGTCGCATTGGTGCGCTGAAGGCTGCAAATATGCAGCACTGTATGGGCACTGCTGAAAGCAGTCCCATGTGGTAGGGAGTTGGCTCCCGATGGATAGTGGTCAGAGAAATTGGGGGGGAGGGGAGGAAGGAAAAAAGGCAGCCTAAGACCCCAACCACAGTCCTCTGAGAGGGCCGGGGGAGGCTGGGTGGTTCGTGTAGTTTTATGCCCCAGTAAGACCCTAGGCCATACCAGGACGTGCACCAACTTGTGACAGCATGCACTCTTGGCAACTTTATAGTGCTGCCCACTGGGAAATCAGGCCGCCGGCACCAGGACCTAATGTCCCACACAGTCACATTATGCTGACACTGTGCGCCCAGTCCCTGTCCTGACCTCATAACGCCAAGCGCCAAGCAGGAAAAGGTACCTATTTTATAAGTCACTGGTTTGACTCAACCAGGATCCAAATTTCAGTCCCTCCAGATTCACCGGTATGCACAGTAAGTCTAGCCAAGGACTGAGGAAGAAGTGAAGTGAGGATGGGATTAGTTAGGCAGTGGGTGGTTACCTGGTAGTTGTTAGTGAAAATTAGTGGTTAGTTGGTAGTGGTGTCAAGTCAGCTATAGTGACGAGGTGGGGCCTGCTAGTCCTCAGCATCATGGTCTGGGCATCCAACAGCGTTGATGATATCTGCGTTCTGGCGGTAGAAGCGAGCAAGTGCCTTCCAGGATGACTTTCGATACAATTGACCATAGAATACTATTGCAGAAAATCCAGAAAGCAGGATTGGGGAAGAAAACCTGTACATTGATGGCCAACTACTTAACTAATAGGAAACAATACAGAAAACTTAATGACACTGAGTCAACCATCAGGACTATTAAAACTGGAGTTCCACAGGGTTCAACCCTGGGCCCCCTTCTGTTCTTAATCTTTATAAATGATTTACCCCAAGTATCAGAGGATGCAACATTCACATTATTTGCAGATGATGCAGCACTCACAGTACACAATAAAGATTTCCAAATAGCAACCGATCAGGTTCAGACAGTGCTGACCAGGGTTAACCTGTGGTGTAGTGAAAACAAACTATCCCTTAACACCAATAAAACCGAGTTTGTCATTTATGGCACCAAAGCAAGGAAGGCAAGGGCACAACCCATAACACTGCAAATTGGCGGAAATCAAATTAAGGAGGCAAGTGCTTACAGGTACTTAGGAACAGTGATTGATTCTACCTTAAATGGGAATCAACAGCTGGCTAGACTAACTCAATCATTGGCACTAAAAATGACTACAATCAGGAAGATGCGGAGCTTCATAAGCGAAAACACTGCCCTACTGCTGTATAAATCAACAGTTCTACCAATAATAGACTATAATGATATAATTTATGGATTGCTCACAAAGCAGCAACTGACTAAGCTACAAAGGATCCAAAACCGGGCGTTAAGAACAATTTATTGGGGCAAAACACTAAGTGTACAGGAAATGCATGACAAAGCAAACCTAGATTACTTAATGGTTAGAAGAGATTCACATCTCCTATCACTTATGTACAGAAGAGCCAGAGATACCCAATTTATAGAAAACACAAAAAGGAATACTAGACGGGCTGATTCCACTCTACTCAAAGTCGCCAAGCCTTTCACAAACAAACTAATTAAAGCACCAATTTACAAAGGCAGCATGATGTGGAACAACCTACCAACCAGAACCAGGGCAGTGTCCTCTTACCTAGAATTTAAAAACTCACTAAGAGTACATCGGATTGGGCAGGCCCTTATGCAGTTGAAGTAAAGTATGTTCCATGGTGTCACCATACCGTAAGTGGCAGACCACCAAACCCTCAGCCTCGGTTTCTCCCCCCCCCCCCCCCCCCCCAGGCCCCACTTTTTTAATTTGTTGCTGTTCCTCTGTTATCTCCAGTCAACCATATACGATGACAGAGACAGCCCAGGTAAAAATGTAAAATTTAAGACCTAAATGCACTGGGATTGGTCCCACTGCTTCACTGGTCACAGATGGTCCAGTGTATTATTAACAACCCCACCCCAACAACATAATTCATAAACTCACATAACTAGCTACATTAGAGTTACACTAGAATTTTCCTAACAAACCAACATTTATATACCGCTTGCCTAACTGCAACTGAACATTCAAACTTAGTACAAATTTACCAACTGAATACAGAAATAACTTCTGCTTACATTCTAAATACTATGTAAATACTCACATTGATCTGACTAATATTGATCTGGTTATATGACACTACTGTACCATATTGTTATGGAACTTTTGGGTTTCAGAATTTCATTGTGTTACATGGTGCAAATTGTCTATTCAACAAGTATTGTACACCTTATTCTATATACCTTTTGTGTAAATAACCCTGAATTGAAAAATGGCTGGAAGACCAGTGCTTCGGCACTGACAAAAGACTTATTCAGCAGAATAAACATATTTACCAAAAGAAAATAGCCAGATTGGCCCTATTGTCGCTGAGTTGGCGGTCAAAGTCCTCCATGAAGTCACTGATGGCAGATCTGTCTACGGCGCCACATGAGGCGAGTATGTGGGCCACATTGAAGATCTTAGTACTGCAGGTACAGCACTTGAGGTTGGGGACATCAGTCCTGAAGCGGTTGACGGACACTTGAGTAGAAGCAGGAAGGCCGACTGGATGGGGAATATTAGTTCTGACCAGGGTGTAATAATTGAATAAGGGTTCCATACTTGTTCCTTCTGTGTGGCCCGTTCCCAGAGTATGGTGGTGGCTCGAGAAGCGGCGGTGGCCAATTTGGTGATGGATGAAGGGATGGCTGTCTCCACGTCTGCTCGGTTGGCATGGGCTGGAGCGGCACAGTCGGCCTGGTCATTACCATAGAGTCCTATATGCGAGGGGACCCATAGCAGGACTGTGTTGAATGAGGTGTGCCTGATGTCTCGTCGAGATTATAATCTGGATCACATTGGCAAGGGAGTGGCAGGAATTTGGGAGGGCTATCTCTTTGATGGCATTCAGAGAGTCTGTAATGATGATGGTACTTGAGTTGTAGAGGTCTTCGAGGGCCAAGTGAATGGAGGCGAGCTCGGTATTGAGAGTGGAAGCAAAGTCTGACACCCTGGTGGTGTTCTTTGTGTTGGAGAAGGGGATGAAGATTCCAGCTCCGGCTCTACCTGATGTTGGGTTAAGGGAGCCATTGAGTTCGACCATCTTAGCGCGGGGAAAGTGCAACTTCGCCTGAGTTATGGCGATAGAACAGTGCGAGTACACCGTCCGGGGCACCCTGGGAGAAGCCGGAGATCCTCTTCATGAGGGGGAGTCTGTTGGTCATTCTGGTGGCCAGGTGGTGACAGAGGGCTCTCATGTTCAGGTCTCAGTCTAGATGGATACCTAGGTAGTCGAAGGTGGAGACCCATTCGATAGGGGATCCATCTAGGTAAAGGGGGTGAAGTGGTTGACCTCTGAACATGTGCATGATCTTGGTCTTGGTGGGGGAGATTTTTAGTCCAATGTCCAGGCAAGCGTTTCCTACCAGGTGGAGCACAGCGAGATCCTGTGCGTTGATCAGGTTGTAGCAGACTAGGTTGTGTCTGTGATTTCTCGGGTGGCTAGGTCTTGTTTAAGCCTCCTCACGAGAGATGCCATCACTGCATTGAAGAGGAGGGGGCTGAGCACTGCACCCTGGGGGATGCCATTTTTTAGTTGAAGTTTGGGAGAAGAGGTGCTTTGGACACATACCCTGGCTTGCCTGTTCTGGAGGTAATTTCAGACTTCCGCAAGAGGCCCACCAGCGATGCCAAGATCAGCCATTGATGTCAGTACCATGTTGTGTTCGATAAGCTCAAAGGCGTTACTTGGCTGAGTAGGGGGAGGAGCGGGAGGTGGGGAAGGGGGGTTGCGGTAATATGTGCCATGGTAAGAACCAGACGGGATGGCTGAATGAGTTAGAGCGTCCATCCCCCATGTTGGTAGATCATGAGATCGTGGGTTCGAACCCTGGTTGAGTCAAACCAATGACTTAAAAAGTGATACTTGTTGCTTCCTAGCCTGGTGCTCGGCATTATTAGAATAGGGCAAAGAGCAGTGGAATGACGAAGACTAATCGTCCCTGATTTAAATTGCCCCTGCTTAAACAACTAATGCACACACACAAAAGAAGAAAAAATAAATAAATAAATAAGAAGACAATTATAGTCTGGTAAAATAAAACAAGTTTATTTGTATACCTATATACCACCGGATAGGTATATATATTCATATATATAGATATATTTATAAATAGAAAGGAACTATATCCTCATATTGATCATGAGAGTGTGTGGGGGGGGGGGGGAGTGTGTGTGCCTCCAGGGAGAGGAGGGAGTCGGCGGACATGTTGCGTCTCGTCCACTATGGAGGGGCACCTATCATCTCCCCGTGCATCGCCGCCATCTCCCACCCCCACCCCCACGCCGCACCAGCCGCTGTGGGAAAGCGTGAGGGGATGGGGGTGGGTGGGCAGCGGCAGTCGGGAGGGCGACCGGGAGCGAGGCGGCTCAGCTGCCGTCCGTCCGTCCCCAGCAATGGGTAACCACCCATGTTCACCCATCGCTCTTATTAAGGACAGACAACGATCTTGGCTCAGTCAACAAAATGACTATAAATTAAACAAAAGCTTCATATATTAAGTTCAGACAATAAGCTCATATATAAATGTCATGTAACCAGTAAATTAATAACTAAACAACTCGACCATCAATACAATTAATAATATAATATATATATCATACAGCAAGCTGACAACCGAGCAGGTGCTTTTATATGACCAACATTATATATATTCTCATATGCTATTATGCAACAAGTGCACTTTGTTCATATGTCTCATGATCATCTTCATTTAATTTGTTATGGTATGTATGCTCAAAATAATTGAGTGTCAGCAGAGGGGCAAGTTTTTATATAAATCTATCTCACCGAATATGTTAAATAAAATATTCTGTTTAGGGAATAGTTGTGGTGTGTTAAACCGGGAGTAATGTAGCTGTGGTCAGGGGGCAGTGGTAAGTGTTTCAGACCAACCCTAAACTAGGTCATCACTCCCTCCTCCCGCACACACACCCATCCCACCAGCAATGTGTGGTTAGGTGAGGGGGGGGGGGATATTAAGCCACCCACTCGGCCTCTACAATCTCACAGCCCCCCCCCCCCCCCATCCCATACAAACTGGATATATACTTGGAGTTAGGCCATACTAAATTACATCAATGGAACTGACGCTTGGATTTATCGCATACTGGATTATATCAATGGAACCGATTGTACCAACAGACTCTCATTTCAGGTGTTTCCCCAACCTGGTTGTACTTAGTTGTGTTCAATGTAGCAGAGGTTTGATGATGATGGAATAATTAGTAGTAGTTGTACATAGTTGTGTTCAATGTAGCAGAGGCTTGATGATGATGCAACAATTAGTAGCAGGAGCATTGTACTTAGTTGTGTTCAATGTAGCAGAGGCTTGATGATGATGGAATGATTAGTAGTAGTTGTACTTAGTTGTGTTCAATGTAGCAGAGGCTTGATGATGATGGAATGATTAGTAGTAGTTGTACTTAGTTGTATTCAATGTAGCAGAGGATTGATGATGATGGAATGATTAGTAGTAGTTGTACTTAGTGGTGTTCAATGTAGCAGAGGTTTGATGATGATGGAATGATTAATAGTAGGTGATACATGTGTGATCGATTTCATTGCCAAATAATTCAAATTAAACGGAAATATTATTTTTATAAATGGGCATTCTGTCTGCCCAGTTGGTTCTGTAGAGCGACACAATCTAGAACCAATGCTTCCTATTAGCTCTCAGTTCGTCGGTTGAAACTTAGAGTTAGAGGGCGCCACCCTTGTAATGATAAAGCGGCTGAGACAAGATGGATGCCAATGCGCATCTGATCTCAATCTGGATAAGTTATTACTTTCGTCGTAAATCGGGCAACACGTCATATAAATGTGTGTAGGACGTCATTATTCTTATGTGTACGTTGCGGCATATCTCCTACTGCACTCATTCCAGCTGTCTTTGCTACTGGTCTCATACTACCACAACCTGATAGACTGTAGATAAAATATTCACAAAAACTGCTTTGGTATGAATCAGGAGGTGGAATTCCTGGTTCCAGCATCTAGTGTTGATCTATCTTGATGTAGAATTGATGAAATAGGAAAGAACAACATATAAAAACATAAGATGGTGGCCACTGAATGATTCCGATTTGACATTTTAAAGTACACTAATCTACATGATTATATCAATCATTCACCCCAAACGTAGCGGGCATTGATAGATAACTATCTGAACAATATATTTAGCATTCTAGATTGCAAGCTCAGGTGGATATTTCCATAACCCAGCCTTCCAATACTTTTTGTTTAGAATTATGCATTTGCAACCAGCTGTCTTCCTGAATTGCAATTAGTAGAGGTTCTCTAATTTGAGGACACACTGCTTCTTTGGTAGGTTATAAGCCTTTTTTGTTATCAGAATATTTATGGCACGTCCTATTCCAGGTGGTTACCCACCCAAACATCTGTTCTTGTGGAGAGAGTGTGTACTGCTTAAACATTATCTGTTATAGATTATATATATATAATATATATTATATATATATATAATATATATAATATATATATATATATATATAATCCTGACAGTGACATTTTCGGTGGTACAGTGAATGGCGCTTACAGTGTGAATTCGATTTTGGCGCTACGATCGGAGCTGAGGTTGACTAGGATGGAGCAGCAGATGACTAGTCCAGACTCCACCAGTCGATGACTGGGGCAGTGCTGGGGAGAAGGAGGGATATACCAGGCTATTATACTCGTATAATGTGTATACTTCGCTGAGCACTGATCACTGTTGTGCTCTTTTATCATGCCTCTCTCGACTCGCCATTTATGGGTTCTTTCCAGTTCTCTCACCCATGTACATCATAGGGCCTATATACTGGGCTGTCTAACTATAACACAATCGACTATTGAAGCACAAGTCAGTACCTATCCCGATATGACCTTATACAGTACAACCCCGTTAAACCAAGCTCGGTTAAACCAAACGATCGGTTAATCCAAACTTTTTTCGGCGGCCCGGCAAAATGCTACCACTTATCATATACTTATCATACACTTATCGCTGAACATCATGGACAAAGAAGATCACCAACAAAGAAGTTCTCAGAAAAATTAAAAATAAGAAAAGCTTGTTTGCCACTATACAGACAAAGAAACTTATTTATTTTGGCCACATCATTCGTCAGAGCTCAATATACCGTACATTGTTGGAAGGGAAGGTGAATGGCAGCAGAGGGAGAGGGAGACCAAGAACATCATGGTTTACAAATATTTCACAGTGGACAGGCTTGAATTATTCACAGTCTATCAGAACAGCACACCATCGGGACAAGTGGAGAACCATTGCATCCAACCCTCGACTATAGGACGGAACTATTGATTGATTGATCATATACAAAAAGTTGGTTAAACCAAAGTCGGTTAATCCAAACTATTGGTTAATCCAAACAAAATTGTCCGACCTCAGACCACGTCCGGTACAGGTAAACCAAACCTTCATGTGGTTATAAGGTCATCTGAGACCCCACCGACTTTTTTATATGATAAATGGTAGTATTTTGAAGAAACCCAAGTGATTTGTTTGGATTACCCGATCATTTGGTTCAACCAAGCTTGGTTTAACGGGGTTATACTGTATGAACATAAAAAACAATAATCAAAGTGTCCACATACATTGTATATTACATGTGCAATACACTCTTACTCAAAGTCAAAGTCAAAGCCAAGTCTCGGTTAAACCAATGATCGGTTAATCCAAACAAATTTATAGGGTCGCTTCAAGTTTGGTTTAAGGGGGGTTACACTGTGTATGCTGCTAAGATAAATGATAAGATCTCAGCTATAGGACCAGTATCATGAATAATCATTGATGTTATTCAAGCTCACAAATGGTAGTGGAATTCCTTGCCTTATGACTCGTGTACAGAGAATACACACCGACATACTCCTGGAATCATGGATACACACAGCCTTCCTGTCATTCGCATGAATCTCCTACCTCAAGGCCCTGTCACACTACGACGTATGGCGCCAGCGCGTGCGCAACATTTTGAAATAAAAATCAAATTCAAATAGGTTAGCATTCGCCGAACTTTTCGCGCTGCTGGCAGTCCGAGCAACATATGAAGTGTATGCAGAGCATATGGTGTGGCGGATATGCTCGCATACGCTCAAGGTATGCTGACCAATGTTACATACGTTACTCCATCGATAGAAGTATGGCATATACGTTAAGTACGCTGGAAATATGGCAGGCATACATTTGAAGCACATTAGGAGTATGTTATGCATCAGTTGGCAGTATGCGGACTGTACACAGACTGCACATTCCCACCAGCTGAACATATGGCTAACATGCAGCAAAGTATTCCAACGTATCCCTAATGTATGCTAACATATCCTGAACATACATGCAGCATACGTTCAACGTACAAGCCACATGTTGACACACATTGGAAATTTTTAGCATGTACAAAGTTTTTTCAGAACATTGACGCACGGTGGCATAAGACGATGTATAATGACGTACCCAGAATGTACCCGGAATGTACCCGACGTACACCCAATATATACGTACCATATGATGATGTACGCCAATGTGTTGGTCGAAAATCACATACGTCGGCATATGCTAAGGCTATATGTCATAGTGTGACAGCCCTGTTAGGAAGCCATACGGACTCTGGCTCGGTAAACAAAAGATTCACCGACAATAATATACCAGCATAAAGCTGCCACTTTGGTGAGGTGTAATATTGTTGTATTACACTTTTACAGCTGAGACGGTGGGGGAGGGCGGGGCGTGGGGCGGGGGGTGGGGGGCAGGGGGCGGGGCGCAATTGGGGGGGGGGGGGGGGGGCTTTTTGGTACCCTTCAAGGGTTTCTATGGATCCTGGCTACTAGTATAATTTGACTGATACCACTTTAAAATTTAGGTAAGTTCTAACGGACTTAGTCCAATACTATAAAATCACTGAAAATACTATGACAATACCGGTAATAATGCATCAATTCAGAGATGTTGGAAATGTAAATCTGCAACATTAACTTAGGCGTGCTTGTCAAAATTCTGACCACATAGGCTTCAATCATAAGAGGTTCTTTGCCCGAGAGGTGAAGGAAGATACAGCATTGCATTCGTTCTGTTTTTGTAACAACTCCTGAAGCCGTGGCATATATATTATATGCTCTGATCCATGTTTTCCAGTTCGATTGTGTGTTGTTGCAGAGGATGAGCTGGCTTGGCGGTCTGAGGCCCTACAGTGTGTTTGCAGGCATCATTGTCCTTATCTGACAGCATGTGAAAGTATGACGTCTGAACACTTTGACTTCTGGATACTGAATGCATTATTCTCCGTCGGCACCCTGTGCCTCTGATGTCATCTCATTTACATATTCCTTTGTTCTCTGCTCATGCCTGGATGTCTTTTGCGCATATATTACATGCGGGGCTTGACACTCCACTCACTTGGAAGTTGTATATATATATATATGTATATATATATATATAAGTGAAGTGGGCGAGACTGCTCGCCTTGGGCATTTGCACACTGGTGCCGAGGGACTCACATTTGTAGATGCGGGCTACTCGGTTCCACGGGCACGCAAATCACCAACATTTGCGCGCCCGCGGGTTCTCGGCCGTAAAGCGTTGCTTGGATACGTCGATTGCGACTTTCCAAGCAACGGGAAGGAGGTCGGGCGTTCGGACCCAGACCCATCGATTTGTTTTTGCACGCTCCGATGTTTTAGCCGAGATTTAGGCCTTATTTCTTGAAATTCTAAACTTATTTAACATAAATAACTATGGGAGGGGATTTATCTATAATAATATAACCTGCTACTATGCCATCTTGTTAGTTTTACTAAGAATAAAGTCATGAGCTCTTGGAAAGGTGGATTGGAATGTCCCTTGTATTCTTTACTATCCTCCAGTCTTATTGTAGATTAACCGCTATGGAAAAACCTGATATTCGATTGCTTTATATGTAATTAAGGGCCTTATGCCTAAATAGGCCTTATGCATTTAATTAACCCATCTGTGGGAATATAATAACAGACATATTAACAGAATTATTGTAGTGTTACTTTTGGCTAAAATAACGACATGCACTTAGGCGGATTAACCGTGACAGCAGCAGCAACACTAGCTTGACTGCTTAGTTCTGGATTAATTTAGTAACATTAACATACCTCGAACAGCGAGGGGACAGCCAGTTAGTTGAAATAACCTAATATATATATGCTTTAGGCCGATAAATGCGCGTGAAGGCAAATTCCAGTATTTAGACGAAACTCTGTAATGGGTGGAGTGGGTGATGTGGGCGGGGTGAGGTGAGGGGGCGGGGTGGGCGGGATGGGCTGGGTGGGCGGGGTGGGTGGAGTGGGTGGAGTGGGTGGTTTGACTGGAGTGGGTGGTTTGGGTGGAGTGGGTGGGTGGGTGGAGTGGGCGGGGTGGGTTGACTGGGTGGAGTGGGTGGAGCTGTACATTGTGGGGCTGTTGTTTTATACCCGGCCCGTGTTGTTTAGATAGCATAGTGGTTCCTTGCCCCAGCATCCGACCGACATGCCAGAGTAGGTCAGAGTCGGCGTTATGCTGACTAAGTAGAGGCTTGCCCGCCCGTGAAAGGGTCCGATGGTTCCGCTGGTGCTGCTGGTCGCCCTGGTGCTGGTGACTCTACAGATAACACTGGTATTGCTGGAGCTGCTGGTGCTGCTGATTCTACAGGCAATGCTGGTGGGGCCACTGGTACAGTGGTAGGGCTGTTGTCACTGTTGCCATTGGCGCATAATGGTGTGTGTGTCGGGGGGTGGGGGGTGCAGCTTACCGTCTGGACAATGGAGCAGGTGGGAGTGCCTGAATGCAGGGTAATAGTAATACCAATGAGATCAGTCCGACTCCCGCACCTAGCCTGGCGCCGAATGTCCTGCCCAGATATCACTTGAACGGTGTACACGAGTTATGTAGTCAGATTGTAATATCTCGTTCAACTCCCTGCTCCACTGCATGCCCACCACCCCAACACTCTACACACCCACCACACACCCCTACACCCACCACACCACACCCCTACACCCACCACACCACACCCCGCACCCACACCACCCACACACACTCCACACCCACCAACCCTTGCGCCTCCGTACCCCTTCCTACACACCCTCACATAGATAAAGGATTCACCCAGTACGCGCAGTACATGGGTGAATACCAACCCTATATAAAAACGGTCGAAAAAGCGGGTTAATGAATTGAGAGCCTAATTTCACAATCTAAGAAGCAACAATTATTCTTTACATATGTCTTATTGATAGCCCGCTACCTTTGAGTTGAAAAATATAATATAATATGTAGTTTAATAAGATTTAAAAGTGAAATCGACAGCGTTCTGTGGCCGCCATCTTGCCTTTTTGCATTCTCTCCTATTTCACCAAGTCTGTGCCGATATAAGTAACCATTTGACACTGGAGGCAGGCATTCTACTTGCTGTTCCATACTAAAGTTATTTTCGCGCATATTTACAGTATGTTGTCGTTCAGCCGTGTACTACAAGTACCGGGTGAATCTTTTATCTAACCATCACACTGTTTGGCACTTAACCTGCCGACATGCCTGCCTGCCGACTTGCCTGGCCTGTCTGGCATTGCGGGTGGTGTGTGGAGTGGGGGGGGGGGGGGGGCGGGGTTTGGAGAGAGTGCAGCCAGATAAGTGACTTATGTATGGCCCAGGGGAGGGAGCCCATGTGGTCGGGCGTGATGGTCTCAGTGGGGGTCGTGTGGGGCGGGGATATTGCTGTCTAATGTCAGCTTTCCTGAATATATAATCTAAAAAATATTTATACCGCTTAAATATAAACAGCAATAGTTTCTAGTGACATGAGGAATAAAAACGAAGGTTGCGTTGAAATAATACATTTCCATCTGACAGATATGTATATGCTATATCTGGCAGATATGCTGTATGATATACCTGGCAGCTATGTTGTATGATATATCGGGCAAATATGATATATCTGGCCGATATGATATATCTTGCAGATATGATATATCTGGCAGATATGATATATCTGGCAGATATGATGTATGCTATATCTGGTAGACATCCTGTATTCTATATCTGGTAGATATATTTTATGCTATATTTGGTAGGTATAATGTAGGCTATATCTGGCAGATATATTGTACCCTATATATGTCAGGTATGCCAAATCTGACAGGTATGCTATATCTGATAGGTATGCTATATCTGGCAAGTATTCTATATCTTACAGATATGCTATATCTTGTGCATAACAAAGGTACTGACATTTTATAGCATTAATTTACTGCTACTGGATACTTTTTCTATTTCACATCCCTTTTTTCCGTTCCGATTATCTGTACTAATGGCGCCACCTGGAATGTTTCCTACCAACTGGCCACTTCCAGGCCCTCTCAATCCAGTTGTAAAAAAATAACGCCGACCGAAATTTTGAAAAAAAATAAGTCCATGGTAGGTTATGTTGATACTCTTGTGGCTCCCCTGTAGTAGGATAGAAAACTACTACACGGATATGAAGTAGTAACTACCCTAGAATATCCCTCGCCGTGAATATGGCCTATGCTGCCAACATGGCGTAAAGCAACGACCAATCAATCAATCAATCAACAGTAGTATATGTTTTCTTTCACCGCTGTCATCAACGAATCCCTCCGAGTTTGACCAATTTTGTGAATTCACAAACTGTCTTTGTCTCATTTCACTGTCTTTCCGCTGACAAGACAATTGCTATGTCAGGACAACATAGGCCAACCCCTGTCAACCACCCTTAGCCATCAGGAACAAACCATCAACACACCAAACATCCTACACAACTATCAACCTGTTTTAAACACATTGAAAATGATATAAGACATGGAAAATGTCTTGTCAACTATAAACTTACCATGTTTTATGAGAGAAAAAATTTAACCCTTAATGATTGCTTGAGTTGCCCCGAGTATGCACTTTCTACTCGGTGCTGCTCCCCATTTTTGCATGAACTACAGTGACTGGTGTTGTACATTACACAGCAGGAGCTACTCTCTCAATTCTACAGGATCGGTGCTGTAACTAATCCAGCATTGATCAAACTTAGATTATTTAGACTGTCAATTCCAATAGTAAGATGGCCGGAAGACCAGTGCTCCGGCACTGACAAATGTCATATTCAGATGAATAAATACTTTACCAAAAAAAGATATTAAAAAAAATAGGTATGCTTTGGTGACCAGGGTCAATATTGTAACTCTCAGACAGACACTTCCTGATAATATATAGATGACCTAACATGGAAAGGCATCAGCTCTGTGGAAATTACACTGTTTGCTGATGAGATAGTTTTAAGAATGCACGATGAAAACTTAAATGGTGCAGCTAAACTGATTGGTTGTGAACGCAAATGCGTGCATAAATGAAAATATAGTAACTAACCTAATAAGCCTCTTACCCTCCATCCGTGTAGAATGCAAGTTCAAATCAAGTGACCTGATCTTTAAGCACAGAGGAAATGAATGTAACAGTAGGCACAAACAAGTGGAGATGTGAAAGCATTGGCACCTATTCATCATTATCATCATCATTAATCCTGTAACTGTAAGGGTCATTTGGGCACCGCAGATGACTTTGAGTTTTCTCCATTTCTCGCTGTTCTCCACTGCCCTCTGAGACTGGCGGAACTCCAAACCTGTCCATTCCCTGATGTTGTCTTCCGCCTCTTCCTTTGTCCGCCTTGTCTATTACTTAGTAGCACTGGCGAATGAAAGGAGAAGGGACTTACGCAAACTTGAAAGAAAAACTAGGGCAGCAAGTGACATCCTGCTGACCACCCTAATGCTGCACACAAACTAATTACCCAGAACACTACCGTTTGAAGACAGTTAGATTGTGGAAGCACCCCCCACTCAACACGCCGAAGGAAGAAAAGAGTTGCCCCGAGCCATCTTCTCTTTAAGTCAGCACTGAGAAAATATTTCGAGTCAGGTCTCTTAACTAACAAGCAAAGAGAGTCTACTTAGGCTTGAAATATAAAGAACTGATTATTTAATTGACTGAATAGTCAATAGTTATTGCATACCTTATTCTATATACCTTTTGTGTAAATAACCCTGAATTGTAAAATGGATGGAAGTCCAGTGTTTCGGCACTGACAAAAGACTTATCCAGCAAAATAAACATATTTACCACCAAAAAGATCATAAATAAAAATAACCCCGCCTAAGAAGCCTCCATATTTTCCATTGCCACCCCTTAGCCTCACCACTTTCGGAATAATTAAATGAAGAGTGTTAGAAGTTAATGGTTAAGAATAATGACGTGGCTGATGCAAATGCATGTGTTTGGGTGTGTCCCATTTGAGGTCATTGATGTCATGTCCATAGCCCTGGTGCAGCTGCGTCAGTTTTGACTGCTGTTGAACAGTTGATGTACTGTTTATTTTCCATTTGAGGTTATTGATGTTATGCCCCCCCTGTCTAACTTTCTTTTTTAGTCAGTTTTACCTCACTTTCATAAAGATCATCTAAATATAATGCATGCACCCATAAGTGAGTACTAAGATTGCATAGTGTTATTATTAAATACAATGATTATTAATAAATTAATAAAAATAAGAAAGCTGCCATCAGTGTATGATATCTTGGCTTCTTGCTCAGAAATATAAACATGGGCAACAACAGACACCTATATTACTGACTCTGAACATCTCTAAATCTGGATGATTATAGTTCTAAAATTACCTAGAACAAAATACAAAGAATATAAATATTGTCAACAAAAGCCTGCTTCACAGGTATGCACGTGATGACTATTGAACCCTGCCTAGTCTTCGTGCTTACTATGAACTGTCATGAATCAACATGAATAAAATGATAAATAAATGACCATCCGACTATTTTTACATATAAATCTAAGAAATCATATACATACATACATACATGCATACATACGTACGTACGTACGTACGTACGTACGTACGTACATACATACATATATAAATTATATAAAGACCAAGATATATATATTTGTCTTGCTGATTCGACTATATATATATATATATACCCCACCTATATATATATATCGACTATATATATATATATATATATATATATATATATATATATATATATATATGCAGCGCATATAAATGTGGATATATAGATATATACGTATATATATATGCAGCTCACATTATGCAACATATTTCCTATCGTAATCCCACCATAGAATATGCTCTGGCCATTCAGGGGCTTCTCAATATGGATGCTTCCGGAGAGAAATGTTCTCATTTGCTCGTGTGCTGCATAGTCACGTGACCGACTACCTCGGTTTACTAACGCACAGAGTGACCATCTTTATGGCTGTCTAAAAGACACTGACATAATCCTTTGAATGTATCTTTCCAATTGAATGTTGCCAAGATAGTCCAATCATAATTAACAAGACACAAATGTAAATACTTAACGGTCAAATATGTGGATATCGTGCAGGTCAGTTATCTAATAAATGACGTGTGTGATTTGTGTGCGCTCTCTCATAGCGATGTCGACAGACATATTTGCACTGCCCACTGGTCGGGTTGTCGCATTGTAAATATTGACGAGATGGGCCGCCAATACCATCCTGCCCGTTGTAATAAAAAACGGCAAGAATCTTTATATTAATTTTATTCAGCTTGATATTGTAATTCTTCTACAGGTGGGTATGGGGGGGGGGGGGGTATTCTTTGAAACGAAAAATTATGTCTTCATTTTTCATTCAGCACTGAAACCCTGGTCTTGAGGCCATAGTTAATTATTTTTGGTTATTTGCTGGGGTTTTATGTCCTGGAAACAGCTAATATCATATAAGGATGAATATCGACTTGTGACAGTGTGCACTCATGGCAGTTCTATAGCACTACCCCACTGGAATGCCAGGCTGAAGGCACCATGTCCCAGTTTCCGACTCAGACACATTATCCTGATAATGAGCTAATCAGTTCTTGTCAGATCCTAGCAATGCCGAGCGCCAGGCCACGCAGTGATAAGTAGCAATTTTCTAAGTCATTGTTTTGACTCGGCCAAGATTCGAACGCCCGAGCTTCCACAGGGGATTCTCACAATCTGGGTTGATATTGATATCAACAGATTAATTAATAATTTTACTAAATAAGTCGAAAAAATGTAGATAAGATGCAGTGCTACACTGATTTGGGTAAGTGGGTAAGTGGTCAGTTCTGCTTGTGCACATAGCTCTAGTTTTAGTGTTCTTATATAGATGCTGTATAAGAATTATATGAGTATAATAACCCAGAATATCCCTCCTTTCCCCCAATACTCAGTCATTCACGGACTGATAGAGTCTGGCCTAGTCATCTACTGCTCCAGCCTCCCCAACCTCAGCTCCGATGGTGGCACCACCACCCACTTCACACTGTAACCACCACTTACTGTACCACTGAAAATCTATGTATATAATGAAATACAGAAAGACAGAGAAGAAAGACAGACAATGCATGAATACAGACAGAGAAGAAAAACAGAAAGACAAAGAAGAAATACAATGAGACAGAGATATATATAAAGACCAATATATATATATTATTTTATATATATTTATAGATATTCATTATACTCCACCTTAATTTTCCGCTGATCTCCAATACCAAGTCTGTTGAGCCTGAATGATGGTCAGGAATTTTGCATCATATGCTACATACATATTCATTTTTGTTATTATCTCTATAATAATAATAATTTATATATAACCCCTGCATGATTCATCATATTAATTATCTTTAAACAGAATTAAATCCCATAATTTTCCAACCTGTGGTGTGTCTTGATGGTATCTGCTACAGTGTTAAATTGCTTAGATAGATTTATTGGTTTATAGTGATGCACTTGACTGCACAGGCAGGAAGATTACCATCTAAGGGGATGCTGACCAAAATCACTACAATATTTTATGCCAAAATAAATTCAATTAAATTCAAATGCTCGGACATGCATATATACATAGATACTTACTTATATAATTGCAATCTTACAATACACATATGCAGGACCATACATGGTAACCAAATCGAGAGAGCGCAGGCATCCCGTGTGGGATATCGGTAATTAAACAATGCGAACACGGACAAATGGTATATATTTTGGACTTTTTTAATGAACTAGAATGGCAATTGTACATGCTTGAGTATAATGAGAGAAGGCCCCGAGATTCTTTAACCCTATAGTTCTAGTCTCTTATTGTGAGGTGGGTGGGATGCCAGAATAGAATGTCCGTCGCTGTGCGCCGCCAAGTCGTAGTGGCCGAGTTCGTGTTTTTGTTCGCTTTATATAGCAGCTTCAGCAGCCCGAAACATCACGACTGCATCAAGTTTTCGTAACTTTTAACAGATTTTGGACATATGTGCGTCCGCCAGCTCTGCATGGTTACTCAGCGTAGTTCCAAAAGACCCGCTAGGCGTGGTAGACGTTGATGTACATATTAATGTTAAGGTTCGAGTATAGATGGGGCCAGCAGCCGTTTGAATAAGTATCCGACTCCGCATTGTTCAATTACCCATGTTGCAATCAACATTGACAATTCGATTCCCATTTGAGTCAAACCAATGACATACAAAATTGATACTTGTCACTTCTTAGCTTGGCATTTAGCATGAATAGGATAGGGCAAGGACTGTTTGGTCAGGTTCAGGATATTGCGACTGGGTGGGATATCGGTTTATGCTGCTGACGGCCTGATTTTCCAATGGGACAGCACTATAAAGTCACCATAAATGTGTACTGTCACAAGTCAGTACCCATCCTGATATGACCTTAGATTTTGCCAGCATGCAAACTTCCGACAACCAACCGACATATGTACATACATATGTACTTAAATATATGCATATGCATAATTATATATATATATCAGGGGCCTAGCGCACATACAAGCAGGAACACAGCTGCATACCACCTGAGAATTAACATAGCTGACATTTTCATCTCAGCTCCATGCATAATGTGAGAGTGCAGCGTATCAGCTCGGGGCGTCTTCCGTGCCCCCCCCCCCACCCCCTCCCCCAGTCTCCAACCCTCCTTCCCCCGTCGTCTCAGAATCTTCTTCTCAACCTTTGTTTTTCGTCCATGTCTTTCTTCTGGGTTTTTTTTCTGTATGTCTTCTATCTCTGTATTGCTATTTTGTCTTTCGGCATTTCTGTCTCATTCTATTTCTTCTTTGTCTGTCTTTCTTCTCTGTCTGTATTCCTTTTCTAGGCATTCTTTCTTTTCTATCTGTCTGTATTTCATTTTGGTCTTTCTGCCGTTCTTCTCTGTCTGTGTCTTTTCTCCCCCTCTCTCTATCTCTTTCTGTCTTCCCTGTCTCTGTCTTAGTTATCTTCTCTGTCTTTCTTCTCTGTCTTTGTCTTAGTCGTATTCTCTTTGTTTTTTTCTCGATCGGTGTCATAGTTATCCGTCTCTGCCTTTCTTCCCTGTCTTTGTGCCTCTTAATTGCCTCGGTGCATTTCTTCTCTTCTGTTCACCCTTCGTTCTCCGTTATATTTGCTTGTTTGTTCGCCCTTTCATTAGAGTACGTAGGATTTCCTTTCTTCGCGATGGGACCACTAGGTATTCTTCACTTCCAGCTGTGGAATATACGTGGATAATATATGTAAATATATTCATAGACTAACCTGTGAACTAAGCAAAGAGAAGGTTCGGTGAGATAAATGAGATCAAGGTGAGAGTTAGTTCAGTTAGAACAAAAAAATGCGACTGATGAGTATTCGTTGTTATTGACTAGAGTTAATACTCACATAAATGAAAAGTCGTTTGCTACTGCGTTTGTTTGTTTATTTATTTAGTTATTCATAATGCCAAATATGCATTCTTGTAAGTATCTATGCATAGCTCAACTTATTCATGGATTCATCCCTTTAGTAGCTAGGGCTCTTCTAGATAAAAGACTCACCCGGTACTTGTAATACACGGGTGAACGACAACATAGTGTAAATACAGGCGAAAATAGCTTTAGTATGGAACATGAAGTAGAAACTGTGGTTCCATGATCAACTGGCTACATATATTGGCACAGATTTGGTGAAATGGGAGAGAATGCAAAAATCCAAGATGGCGGCCATAGAACGCCGTCGATTTCAATTTTAAATCGTATTAAACTAGCTATTTTATTATATTTTTCAACTCAAAGGTAGCGGGTAAATATGAAGACATCTACAAAGAATAAATGTTGCTTCTTAGATTGTGAAATTAGGATCTCATTTCATTAACCCGCTTTTTCGACCGTTTTTATATTGGGTTGGTATTCACCCTGTACTGCGAGTACCAGGTGAATCCTTTATCTAGGGCTCTTCCTGATTCGTCCACCGCGCCCGGTCTCCCATAATAACAGGTATGGTAATTAGGATGTGTCTTCCTTTATTATGTGAGGTTATTATGAACCATCGTCGTATTGTTCTTGTTCTGGATTTAGTCGGGCATCTCTGAATAAAGCAACATGGTTATTGTAGGGACCATGAGACAGGGTTATTTCCATTTAAAAAGGATATACACAACACGATTGCTTGTCTAATTATGGTACATTGTCGTGAGTACACGTCGGGAAATGGAGCTAATTGCACAAAGCAGATCAACAGGTGTTGTTAGGAACAGGATTATTCAATATTCCAATTAGTCCGAAGCTCCATCCCTCCTGACGAAACTGTATATAACAGCGCTTCAGGCGCATTTAGGATGGAATAGGGGAGGAGCGGAGTAGGAGAAGGGCGGAGAAGGGTGGAGAGGGACGGTGAGGGGCGGGGAGAGGCAAAGAGGGAAGGAGAGGGGTGGAGAGGGACGGGGAGGGGTGGGGAGAGGAGAGGGGTTGAGAGTGGCAGGGAGGGAAAGAGATGGATGGAGAGGGGCGGGGAGGTAAGGGTCGAGAGGGGCGGAGAGGGACGGGGAGGGACGGAGAGGGGTGGGGATAGGAGAGGGGCGGAGAGGGACGGAGGGGGCGGGGAGGGAAGGAGAGGGGTGGAGAGGGGCGGGGAGGGAAAGATATGGGTGGAGAGGGGCGGGGAGGTAAGGGGTGGAGAGGGGCGGAGAGGGACGGAGAGGGACGGGGAGGGGTGGGGATAAGAGAGGGGTGAAGCAGGGCGGAGAGGGACGGAGGGGCGGGGAGGGAAGGAGAGGGGTGGAGAGGGGCGGGGGGAAGAGATGGGTGGAGAGGGGCGGGGAGGTAAGGGTGGAGAGGGGCGAGAGGGACTGAGAGGGACGGGGAGGGTGGGGATAGAGAGGGTGAGCGGGCGGAGAGGGACGGAGGGGCGGGGAGGGAAGGAGAGGGGTGGAGAGGGTCGGAGGGAAGAGATGGGTGGAGAGGGGCGGGGAGGTAAAGGGTGGAGAGGGGCGGAGAGGGACTGAGATGGACGGGGAGGGGTGGGGAGAGGAGAGGGGTGAAGAGGTGCGGGGAGGGACGGAGGGGGCGGGGAAGGAGGGAGAGCGACGGAGAGGGGCTGAAAGGGACGGAGAGGAACAGAGAGGGGTGGGGAGAGGAGACGGGTGGAGAGGCAAGGATAGGGGTGGAGAGGAGCGGGGAGGGAAGGAGTCGGGTGGAGAGGGAAGGAGAGGGACGGAAAGGGGTGGAGAGGGGTGTAAATGGGCGGAGAGGGACATAGAGGGGCGGGGAGGGAAGGACATGGGTGGAGAGGAGCGGAGAGGAGCAAGGAGGAACAGAGAGGGGCGAAGAGGGACAGGAGAAGCTGAATGAGTGAAGGGGGGAAGGGACTATGGGAGGATGGGGTGAAGTTCGACAGAAAGAGGGTTGAGGGTTGAGGGTGAAGGAGTGAAGACGAGTGGAGGGGGCGGGGACGGGGGCGGTAGCGCTGGGGAAGGAGGCGGTGGTGTGAGGTGGTTGGGGAGGGGGTGAGAGTGGGGGGGGGTAGTGGAGGGTGGGAGGTGGGCGGAGAGCCACGATCTGTTGCTTAAAGTCAGAGGGTGTGTCATTCCGACTGCCCTGTGGTGTTTGGTGAGGGTTGGGTTTCTTTTCTATAAGTTGTTATGGGTTATTCTTTTATATCGTTGTATTTCAGGTTTCTTTTTTTTTGTTTTTTTTCGCCGCTCTGATGGAACTGGCCGCAATCTGACGCTGATAGTGAAGGTCCCCTCGGTAGCGACTGGTGTCAGATAAAGTCGGTCAGCCGGTACCCAGCGCACACTTCGGCGCGCATGCGCCCCGACTGATCGCCGTCAGACTTATCAGCCAAAGGAGGAGCGCATCGAAGCGCCATCGATATTGAACAGGAAACCGCGCCGTGCACTTCTAACACGTGTAGTATTTACGTTACATGTTTCAGCTTCACATTAAGCACATAAATATATTGGATAGAGTGAATAAATATTGAATTGAGAACTTACCTATTCATTTCGTATGGACTATATGGATTAATGCATTTGAGAGAAGGCTGGATAGACATTGGAGAGGACATCCGCAATTATATCACTTCAAGGTTCTGCCCACCTCCATATGTGTGCAAAAAAAAAGAAGTTATTTTTTGCCATAACGAGCTGGCATTAGATACCCAATAGGGGCTAGATTAGCCAGAAGAGGACGTGTAAGTTAATGCACCAAGACAGTGAGAAGTACTAACATATAGAGTCTTGTTAGGTAGTCCATGTCGATGGCCCAGTGATCCGGGCCTCCTCTGTAGTGAGGCTGTGGAGTGTGGGCAGTGAGAAATGGTACTTGGTGGAGGGTGTAGGGATGATTTTGTAGGTGGGGTGGTAGAGTTAGATGTGGATAAGAATATAGGTTTTGGTGTTGGTGATGGTGCTGGTGTTGGTGTTGTTGGTGTTGGTGTGGGTGTTGGTGTGACTGTGGGTGTTGGTGTGGGTGTGGGTGCGGTTGTTGGTGTAGGTGTGGGTGTAGGTGTGCGTGTGGGGATTGGCATGAGTGTGGGGGTGGTTGTTGGTGTTGGTCTGAGTGTCGGTGTGGGTGTTGGTGTGGGTGTTGGTGTTGGTGTGGGTGTGGGTATTGATGTTGATGTTGGGGTGGGTGTTGGGGAGGGCATTGGTGTTAGTCTGGTTGTTGGTATTGGTGTGGGTGCTGGTGTTGCTGTTGGTGTGGGTGTTGGTGTGAGTGTGGGTGTGGTCGTTAGTGTTGGTATTGGTGTTGGTGTTGGTGTTGGTGTATGTGTGGTTGTTGGTGTGGGTTCTGGTGTTGGTGTTGGTGTGAATGTGCTTGTTGGTATTGGTGTTGGTGTTGGTGTGGGTGGGGTAAGGTCACAAGTGAGAGATGGGCTAGTGGGTACAAAGAGCATGGCGGAATGGTGGTGGTGGTGGCGGAATGGTGGTGGTGGTGGAAGGGAGTGGATGAAGGAGGAGGAGGACAAGGAGGAGAAGGAAGAGGAGGGGGAGTGGACGGCTTGAGGACCCGGGGACTGACGCATTTGCTACCGTGATGGAATGTGGGCCACTAACAGGCTCAGAGGTCGGGGCCGGACCTTCTGCGAGAAGAGGCATCTGGGAGCGTAGCAAGGTCTGGTCTGAGTGGAATGGGGTTTATTTCATTAAATATTTATTTGCTCGTCTAAAATCGATGTATTTGTTCATTTAGCTCAACTCAATAAACTGTGTAATCCAGTTTGGTTGTATATATAATAATTACGTACTGCAATTTTAAAGCCAAGAGACTTCTCCCTAAAAGAGTCGGGTACTACCATGAATTATGCAGTCATTTGCTCAGTATCGAAATAATATGATTGAGTGGGATATCGGGCCAAGGGGCCGGCGGCCAAGTCTTCCAGGGGGCCAGTTCTATAGAAGTTGCCAGGAGTGCGGGAGGCCTACGACTGGCACAAGTCGGTACCCATCCTGATATGACCTTAGATGTTGCTAGGACGCAATGCTCCAATAAACAACAACCAGGAACTTGTCCTGTGAAGCAATCGGTGGTACATCTGTGATGTGTGTATGGATCTCCATAATTGCAGTTTACTCGACAGGTGATATTGATATAGTAGTTAGGCCTCTCTATCCCCTAGTGTGTATTGTAGACACTAAATAGCGGGTATGCAGGTATTCCAGGTATAGCAATATAGCTCAGGTATAGCAATATAGCAATACCTCAGGGAGTTTGACGCCCCTGCCTTGCAGAGTTGTAAACCACTGCCTTGTGGTACAGGTCCTTGACAGAACCGAAGGCTAAGGGAGCAAACCCTAAACAGAAAACCATGTCACTGTGGCAGCATTAAGGGTGGTTGATGTATGGAACTCCCAACATCTCCCGACCAGCCACTGCAGGGACAAATAGTTTTGCGCCTGTCTTGATATGTTCTTGCCGGTGTGAAACCTTTATTTGCTCCCCGAGAGAGTGCCGCTGGTAACTTGCAAAAGCCAGCAGCACTTCAACACTTCTGCAGGCAGCTTTCATGAAATGTACAACCGCACAAAACACCATACCGGCTCGGTCGTCGCCCGGGTTACCAAGGACCACACTGCTCGAGCTCATTTTCCGTTGACAGCGGAAAATCAGCTAGGAGGAACACAACGCAACACAACACAACTACTGACAATTGACCAATGGAGAGCGGCAGTCAAGTAATGAAAGCAGTCTTTGTCGCATCGCGACCGACAGCAGGATGATGATGATGAAATAGCGCCACACTTGGGGCCAGCTGCTTATATCTTACATGTATGCATCTTGCTTATGTGTCTCCTTCCCCCATGTTGTGCATGCTTTATGTAGCGCTGAACCACCCACCATCTCTCAACCTGGCCTGTCATTTATCTCAATGTCTCAAAAACAGTCCGAATACATCTTTTTATAGATACTAAACTAGCACAATCAGACAGTTCACACTTAGATCCCACTCCTGGCTATATAGAGTGGGTATGATCACACCGCAACACTTCAGAATGTACCTGCCAGACTATACGCCTGTTCGGGAAGTTGGTGAAGAAAATGCATCCAAAGAAGGTTTTGAGTCACTAGTAATAGTACTAGCATTACAGTTCACAGTACAATGACACTTAACAACAGTAGTTCACTGTAGTTGACCATCTCTCAAGAGTTTCCCAAAGCCATGTGTGTGTATTTGTTTACATAGTGTCTTGTCATGAAAGTGCAGGCCATTCTTTGTTTGTCTACTGTTCAGAGCTTTGGGAGTGACATGCCTAGAAAGCAAAGTTACTTCAGACTAAAGTAAGGTGTATTGCAATGAGTCAGTGTTAGCGAAGCAAAACGGTGTTTGGCGGGAATTCCGGTTTAGCGGCGAAAAAATGGTATGCACGAGTCAGTGTTAGGGCTAACACCAAAGGCTTAACCGGTGTTACCTTACCCCTAAAAAATATCAGGTTTAGCGAGTTTATTAGGCCCAAATCTATTCAATGCTGTCATATTTAACAGAATTACATAACGCAATAAGTGAAATTTCATCAATTTAACCCTAAATTCGAAGCATTATTAAGGCTACCGCCGCATTGGCGGAGATATTAATACTTATATTTTTGAATCGACGAACGTAAAGTAAACAAATCGCCGCCATCGCGACCACTGCGTCGACGTCGACATCCATACTGGCCGACGTCTACGCATTGGCGTCAGTGTATTAGCGATTTGTTTACTTTACGTTCATCGATTCGAAAATATAACTATTAATATCACCGCCAATGCGGCAGTAGCCTTAATAACGCTTCGAATTTAGGGTTAAATTGATCAAATTTCACTTATTGCGTATCTAATTCTGTTAAATACGATAGCATTTAATATATTTAAGCCTAATATATGGGTACAGATGCAGAGGGATTTCCCAAATCTATAAATAAATTCACGTTTAGCTATAATGAAAGTGTTACGTGCTCCTGCATACGATTTGACACAGGTCCCGATTTCGGTGATAGCTAAACGGTAACAGGCTCTAACACCAAATCCCGCTAACACTGACTCCTGCATACAGGCCCAGAACATGACAGAAACCATCGGACTATACACTATAAAGTCGACACCCGTCACAAGTCGGTACCCGTTCTAATATGACCTTAGATTATGCCAATCTAATGTGCGAACTCCCCACCCCTCCACCCAACGCAACCCCGGACCCTTCACCCCCGCGCCCCCCACCCTGCCGGTAGCAGCTGGCGCCACGGCGGCGGCGAGGTTACGTTGCCTCGCACCCGCCCCGGGTGGTGGGTGGGAGGGGGGGGGGGGGAGTGTGACGTAGGCATTGTGTGAGTCACGTGGTCCGGCATTTTTAGCAGGCGGCATGTCGTGGCAACATCTAACATCATACCAGGACGGGCACCGACTTGTGACAATGTGCACTCATGGCGACTTTATAGTGCTGCCCCACTGGGAAATCGGGCCGTCAGCACTACAATCTGATATCCCACTCAGTCACATTATCCTGAATATTGAGCTAACCCGTCCTTGCCCTATCCCGTTAATGCTGAGCGCCAGGCGACATGTATCAATTTTATGAGTCGTCGGTTTGACTCGACTGGGAACCAAACTCCCGATCTCCTGCACGCGAGGATCGCGCTGTACCGATTTGGCCACTGCGCACGGTCCGAAGCGGTAAGAGCGCTGGCTGGCTTGCCGTGCGGGACGTCATCGATCCAAACATCGGCCGAGTCAATCTGATGACTTACGAAATTGTATAATTGCCACTACCTTGCCTCACACTCAGCATTAATAGGATAGGGCAATGACTGGTTTGCTCAGTGTCAAGATAATGTAACGGAATTGGGATATGGAGGTTATGAAGCAGACCAGAAGCTAAATAAAAGATCATGAGAGAAGCACGCTGGAAATGGCTGCCATGGTGTGGAATGCCCAAACGGTAAAGAAACGACAAATTCCTGACCTAAACGCTTACAAAAAATATCTGTGCAAACTAGACTAGGAAACCCCCACTAAGCTGCACTGCAAAGGGACATGTGATATGTCACGGCCCACCAGCGGGACGCCCAATGGAAGGTAACCATGCCAAGAGTAGCCAGATAACACATCACACAGCTACGTACAAGCCTATGATATGTAAATAGGAGTAGGCTAGTCTAGTAATAAGAGTAGAACAAAATAAAATACATATATGCAAAGAAAATATTAAAAAAACTAACCATACAAACCAATTATCTATCTGCTACTGAAATGCAGGCAATCAAATAACTTATCAGCAGCTACTGTGTGGTAAGATAACACCAACACTACAACTGGCCAGCATTGAAAACAAGCCTGGGTACCCGGGCTTATATGCTATGGACAGTACAGCCTCAATAAAAAAAATATAAATTAAGGGCCGGTATTTCAATGGGGCAGCAAGTCGGTACCAATACTGATATGTTGCTAGGGTGTAAAGCCCCAACAAATAAACTTGTACACTGATCAACGCTTTCGACCTTCTCCTATCCCCTCTACTCTGGGCACATTCCACATCTTTCTTGCTACTCTTAAGCAGAAATATTAAAGTTGCAGAATCTGATGGTTTTTGAATGGCCGCATTATTTTTAGATAATATATATTAGGATAGTATGGATGGGATAGTCTACTTTACTCTGGCTTTTAGTTCAAATTTGGAGAAATTTTAAGTGAAAATATTCCCAATATTTGGTGCGGGTACACGTGTTGAAATGCTGAACATGATAGGCTTCAGCAATGAAAGGTTCTATTAAATTGACTTAAAGTTGCATGGTCCTATGAAATGTATTTTTTTCAAAACCAAAACACTTATATAAATTTGGTTCTATATATCCAACTTAGATACTAGTGCATTGGGAACAGCCTATAAAGAATGATCAGTGAATTTATTACCTCATCCCCTTGGACAGCAAATTTGAGACAGGAACACTCATTAAGCAATTAGGTCAATCTCATGGCCTAATTACCCATACTCTCATTCCAACTACCATATATGTAATACCGTCATCGTGAGATGTCAAAATGCATCATAGCTCGAGGACTTTTGGAAAGCTTGTCGAAAGTATTTAGAGTTATTTCAGCTCAAATTGCTTCAAAACAAGCCATTTTTCATCAAGGTTACTCGGGGCTAATGATTACTAGGTTATGACGATCAATTTGATATATTTATCTAAAAAATAAAATAAAAATTAAAACGCCATCGGACCATGCAACTCTAAGCTCTCTGTACCGGACGTAGGCTACTCGTGCGGATGGTCGGGAGTTCGAAACCTGGATAAGTCAAACCAATGACTTTCAAAATGTATAATTGTTGCTACCTAGACTGGCACTCCGCATTACCTCATTACTAGGATAGTGAAAGGACTGGTTAGCTCCATAGCAGGATAATTTATCACCACTTACATGTGGCTACACTCATTTTCCATTGTCTAAACTCATTTTCTATTGCCACATTGCTCAACTACTGACAAACAGATACATATATTTACATATATGTATGTGTCAATGAAAGCGGGTAGAGAAGGACCAGACATTCGGTCTTCCTTTTCTACTGCTGTTCAGTGGACAGCACTATAAACACAGATAACCAGTCACTGTACCAATTCCCGACATAATTAGCTCCAAATTTAGATTTATTTAGATTTCAGTCTAGACATATTTATGCCTAAAATTCAGAAAAAGAAACCCCAGATATTGGTGGATTCCCTATAAAATACAAGATGAACATTGCCATGTCATAGAACATAACGCACTAATATGTCACTCGTATGTAGCAACTTATTTATTTTGGCCACATCATTCGTCAGAGTTCAATATACCGTACATTGTTGGAAGGGAAGGTGAATGGCAGCAAAGGGAGAGGGAGACCAAGAACATCATGGTTTACAAATATTTCACAGTGGACAGGCTTGAATTATTCACAGTCTATCAGAACAGCACACCATTGGGACAAGTGGAGAACCATTGCATCCAACCCTCGACTAGAAGACGGAACTATTGATTGATGGATGTAGCATATAATTACATGTAGTATTTTATAAGCAAGCTCTGCCTTGTACCTTTATGCCCACACCTATGCTCAGTGAGGTTTACCATGAGCAGGGCTCTGCAAAGCACAGGACACCCTCCTTACGCTTTATTGCATTTATAATTAGTTTTCTGCCATTCCTATTGCAGAGAGGCATTTAGGAGATTGAACACATGGGCAGGGCGCGCCCTCAGCCTTTCTATCTTATCTGAAAATTAAATCTCCGGAGGTGAAAAAAAAAGATAATAAAACCAGAAGCCAATTTGTACAAAGGGGACATTCCATTTATAGTTTTATTATTGAGCTATTTAATAAGCAGATCGAAGGTAAAGGACCTCTACCCTTCCCACACCGCACATACGTGCTTCTTTAGTCTTGCCTCAGAATGCAAGAGATCAAAAGACACTAACCCCATAACTGACCACAACAAAATATGAATCATCTTGCAAGGGACAGTGAAAGGGGGGGAGAAAACAAGGCAGACAAAGGAGGAGGAAGGAAGACAACATCAGGGAATGGACAGGCCTGAAGTTTGATAAGTCGCAGATGGCAGTGGAGAACAGGCAAAAATAGAGAAAACTGGGAGCAGAGTTATATGTGGTGCCCGAACGAACCTTCTGGTTAAGGGATTAATGATGATGATGCAGGAAGCAATTGAGTTCATGTTGCTTCTATTCCGGATAAAGTGTTTGTGGTATGTTTACCAAATTTTATCACCTGCTTACTGCTTTTAATTTGTGCTGACTAAGCAACTTCCATTGTACGGTCATGCCTATGACGATAAATAAAGCACCATTAGCATCAGAGTGGCCATATGACAAAGTGGTGTTAGAGAAGTGTGTCGTTCTATTTTTTATTTTTTTTGGAAAGTATTTTATTCATAAAAACCATTCCATTTATCAATGCCAAAGCCCTTGGTCTTCCGGCTATAAATGGTGTCAGTTTCTTACACACACTTTCTTGTTAATGTCAATATTAAATTATAGGAATGTGGTGGTGTATGAAAATGGAGATTTTTAAAGTAATTTCATTAGTTTTTTTATTATGTATGCTTTATAATAATTGTTTTATTATTTGTCGTGGGCACTCTGGACTAGTGGAGGGAAGTTGCATGGTCAATTGCTTAAAATCGGTGAATTGCTAGTTGTGATTTAAAGTTGCATAGTACGATTGCTTTGAGTTTCGGCCATTTATCTGAGATAAATATATTAAGTTGATTGTTATTATCTACATTGTTTTGGTTTGTGGTAACTCTTATTTTAAATTCCTAACTTTGGAGATATTTGCCAGGTAAACATGCCAAATTAATTTTACCAAGCACGCCAAAACTCTTACACTCTAAGCTTATGCAGTAACAGGTTCTATTAAATTGACTTGATATGCCCTTCTATGTGGCAACAAATACATAATAATTGCATCACTATCTAAGTTAGATATATAGAATCAAATCTAGGTGGGTGTTTTGGTTTGGAGAATGTGAATCTTCATCGGACTATGCAATTTTAAGTTCCTCATTTGGGGTGGATATGGAGGGAAGGGAATTCATTGTTGGTGGGGTAAGACTGGGTGTGCTGAGAGAAAGTAGTTGGGTAAGTGAAGGGGAAGGGAGAGAGAAGAGAGGGGGTTCCAGTGATATTAGGATGGAGGGGAGAGATGTAGCAGAGATGAGGTGAGATGGTATGTACGTAGCCGATTCCAGCATTAAACGGTCACACCAGGTTGTTGAAGAACTAACAAATGCTGAGTAGGCTTAGCCTAAGTTTGCATCTTGTGAACTATTACGTGCTAACATCCATTAATGCACACGTGCAGTGAGTTCCGGTGACTTACCGGAATACAAGGGGCATCCATTAGCTGCCTGTGATTTACCTATTAACATAGGCTGTTCATTATCTGTCACCAACAAATAACAGCTACTCATGCTACTCTAGATAAAAGATTCACCTGGTACTTGTAGTACATTGGTGAATGACAACGTACTGTAAATACGGGCAAAAATAGCTTTAGTATGGAACATGAAGTAGAAACTGTGGTTCCATGATCAAATGGCTTCATATATTGGCACAGATTTGGTGAAATGGGGGAGAATGCAAAAATCCAAGATGGCGGCACTAGAACGCCGTCCATTTCAATTTCAAATCGTATTAAACTAGCTATTTTATTATATTTTTCAACTCAAAGGTAGCGGGTAAATATGAAGACATCTACAAAGAATAAATGTTGCTTCTTAGATTGTGAAATTAGGCTCTCATCTCATTAACCCGCTTTTTCGACCGTTTTTATATAGGGTTGGTATTCACCCGTGTACTGCGACTGCGAGTACCGGGTGAATCCTTTATCTAATGCTACTCGTGCTCCCCATGATGCTCCTACTAGCATATGGAATTTAGTACGTGTCCATGAGTTACCTACAAATATCAGTTATTCATGGTGTATCCATGACTCTCCTACTAGAATATGGAATTTATTACATATCCATGACTCACTTACAAATATCAGCTGTTCATTCGGTATCAATGACTCCCCTACTAACATATGGAAATTATATTTCCATGAGTCACCTACAAATGTCAGCTGTTTATGTTGTATTCATGACTCTCCTACCAGCAAATGGAACTTATTATATGTCCTTGAGTCACATACACATATCAGCTACTCATGCTACTCATGCTACTCATGCTACTCATGCTCCCCATGACTCTCCTACTAGCATATGGAATTTATTATGTGTGCATGAGTCACCTACAAAAATCACTTTTTCATGTTGTATCCATCACTCTCGTACTAGCACAAGGAATCTATTCCATGTCCATGAGTCACCTACAAATATTAGCTGTTCATGATGTATCCATGACCCCCTTACTAGCACTGGCATCAGCATGATGTGTCATGTCTATTATATATCCATGACTCACCTACAAATATCAGCTGTTCATACTCTTTCCGTGACTCTCCTACTAGCATATGGGACTTATTATATGTCTATGAGTCACCTACATATATCAGCTGTTCATGTTGATGCCATGACTCTTCTACTAGCATATGACACTTATTATATGTCCGTGAGTCGCCTACAAATATCAACTGCTCATGTTGATGCCATGACTCTTCTAGCATATGGCACTTATTATATGTCCATGAGTCACCCACAAATATCAACTGTTCATGCTGATGCCATGACTCTTCCACTAGCATATGACACTTATTATATGTCCGTGAGTCACCCACAAATATCAACTGTTCATGCTGATGCCATGACTCTTCTACTAGCACATGACACTTATTATATGTCCGTGAGTCACCCACAAATATAAACTGTGCATGCTGATGCCATGACTCTTCTACTAGCACATGACACTTATTATATGTCACTGAGTCACACACAAATATCAACTGCTCATCACATTTCCATGAATCTCCGACTAGCACATGGAACTTATTACATGTCCGTGAGTCACCTTCAAATATCAGCTGTTCATTCGGTATCCATGACTCTCCTACTAGCATATGGAACTTATTATATGTCGATGAGCACTATAGGTTTGAAGGTGACTCATGGACTCTTACTATTAGATGGAACTCATTCTGTGTACAGATGCCTAGGTTCTGGTTGATTTTTCTAGATGTGTGATGATTTGTTCCAAAGTTGAGAAGGGTGAAATTTGTCTAGTTTTAGCACAATGATATGTCATAAGTTATGTTGCTTGATGTTGCTGTAATGGGAGATTGGGGTGTATAAATGGTGATGGTAAGAGGTCAGTTTATGTCTGATATTGCTGAGATGTGGATTTAATAATGGCATTTAAAACACTGGGACTGGTACGAATGGCCGCGCTTGTCTACAGTATGCAGGTGAACAAAGCATCTACGTCAATTCATAGCCATCATGCAATCCTTCAATCAAAGCTATTTATAGCTGCAATTTATCTAAATTATAATGACCCACTAGAAGAGGTGCTCTCCCCGCACATACTTCGCGATGCCTGGATATATAATATATACATACACACGTGGGTTAGTGTAAATAACACATGTTAGAGAGTAATTGGTTACGAGATCCAATTTAAGCCAGGTGGCGCTGACGAGATCCAATCATGAATCCCCTATATGTGTCTTTTGCCATCGACATTTCCTTCGGCCATTGGAGCTGTCCCAGAGGGCTTAGCGTGACCTTAGAGGACTTCTCATGTACAACCCATTACTAGTAAGATTTCAATGGTGAGGGGAGGGGGGGGGGGGTTCCTTACACGCTGGTGGGGACTGGGCCATGGCCCTAGTGTGGGTGACAAATCCCATGGTGTAAATATTGTGATGTAATTTGTTATGTAAATATGAATCGGAGAAGTACTCAAAGATCTTCCCCATATCAGTGAGGCCACTGGAAATCCTTCTTTGACTTCTATGCACTTTTTCCCTCCTTTAGACGCCACCTGCCGTCGTGCTTTGATACTACTATGTACTTGCTCCCTCCTTTAGAAGCCACCTGCTGTCCTGTTTTGACACCACTATGTACTTGCTCCCCCCCCCCCTTAGATGCCACCTGCCGACCTGTTTTGACACTACTATGCACTTCCTCCCTCCATTAGACGCCACCTGCCATCTAGTTTTGATACTACTATTTACTTGCTCCCTCCTTTCGACGCCACCTGCCGTTCTGTTTTGACACTACTATGTACTTTCTCCTTCCTTTAGACACCACCTGCCGCCCTGTTTTGACACTACTATATTCTTGCTCCCTCCTTTAATCGCCACCTGCCTCCTGTTTTGATACTGCTATGTCCTTGATCCCTCCTTTAGTCGCCACCTACCTCCTGTTTTGAGACTACAATTCACTCATTATATTTTTACTCAAAAGCTCTATATATATGTATGTGTACATAGGCAGATGTGTTCGAAAACTCACTTCTGTCCAGCTCTCATATATCTGGAAAACTGACTGTGAGCGATCAAAATGGGTCTGGATCAAGTGGCATGTTTGGAAAATTTGGTAGCTAGAGTATATAGAGCTTAATCACATGAACCGAACAAGACTCATACTAGAACAGAAATACAATACCAAACCACGTCTAATTCAAGACTAAATGCAGCACTGCTTTGCTTAATATTAAACCTTTGGTGCGAAGATAAATTGCAATCTTTTATCAAGCAGTGACTTTCCATAGAAGGCTATTTCGGTGGGCATTAAAGTAGCATGATCGGGACATTTTCGAGGCCAAAACACTTGCCTACTTTTGATCCTACATTCTGTGGTCTTATTAAATATCTATTGCTGCATAGACGGAATATTAAGTCAATTTACCAGAACCTGTCATTGCTTCAAGTCATACAAGCCCACAGTGACCAGCATTTTAGTGTGTGCAAACGAATTCAATCTCACTTTAAATATTTCCAAAGTCAGCCATTCTAAAAGTTGGCTAAAACTCACTCAAAACTAACATAAAGTAGATTATTACGATCTCCCTGATATATTTATTCCATAAATATAGCAGAAAATTAAAACCCTCCTGCAACCCTAAGTAATGTTTGATAATAAACGGGCAAAAAGAAATATTGCGCAAGCTTAATTTTCAAGTGAGGCTTTATTGAGCAATAGTACAGATAGAAAGATTGAGGGAATGTTATTGGTGTTATATAACTGCAGACGCTGTGTTGATTTATTGCAAATAAAACGCCTTCAGTGAATATCAACCTTTTCATCTCAACGCACACAGATTCCCACTTCTCAGCCTCCCTACCTTCACGACTCGTGTATTTGACAGCGAGGCTATGTTTGTGCTGCTGCGCTTGCATATCACGTCATCGTTGCCATAGTAACTCAGACCAACCGGATGCTCAACAATGCACAATACAGACAGCACGTGCAAATGAGAGCTGGGCTATGCATATTGGAATAGAGAGTACGAGTAGTGGTGTTATTACGTTATGTGGGTGGGACTACCATGGAGAGGTATAAATAACTGCATATGTACTCTTAGTTATATTATATTCAAATAATAAATTATAATGCACATACATATGTGAGTATGTTTATTTAGATATATATATATATATATATGATCATATTTTCAGCATATATGATTATATTTTCGGCGGTAAACACTGGTAAATGTGTAGGATAGTGAGCAGGCGAGTGGTGGCGCCACCGTCGGAGCTGAGGCAAGTAGGAATGAATGAATGAATAAATGCTTAACGGCATATCAGCACACTAAGGGCTATACAATGCCATCAAAAATGTCTTAAATGAGGCAAGTAGGCCTGAGCAGTAGATGAGTAGTCCGAGGCTCAACCACCCAATTGCTGGTGGGTGGGTGTTAGGAGCGAGTATAGAATTCCGGGTTATTATACTCGTAGTATTCTTACACAGCATACTTCAATGCACCTGACTTATATATAATATATGACCAAGCAGGATGTCAGAATGAGTAAAGCATTTCTTTACCATGTGGGTGAAAATGTTATGGTTAATTGAGTCAAAGCAAAGATATAATATTGATCATTTTCGGGACCCTACCTGGTGCCCAGTATTGGGTGGTCGACTCTAATCAATGATTTACCAAATTAATACTTGTCATTACCTAGCTTGACACTCGGCATTAATAGGACAAGAACTGGTTTGTTCAGTATCAGGATAATTTGATTGAATGGGATATCGGGTCATTGTGCCAGTGGCCTGGTCCGCCAGAGGGGCAGCACTATAAAGTCCCCATGAGTGTGTACTGTTGCAAGTCGGTGGCCATCCTCATATGACCATAGACACGTTTGAAGGGTTCTAATATTAAATAACAGTACAGCTTATTGTTATAGACGAGATCACCATGTGTTGGCAGCAAAGCCAGGGCATACGGCCATTGAGTTTGTCGATACACATAGGGAAAAACTTCGATTTTATTCAAAATTATTAAAATACATAACAATTTGGCACAAACATGGATGGATGCAATATAATAATATAATGAATGTGTTTAAGACACAACTCTCCATAATTAAGCATTTTGAGCTAAGAAACATACAATTTCAATCACTTTACAGGCTGATGCTTACATCACCATTGATTAGACATAAGTAATTCTTGTTCTAAATATTAAAATGTCAAATGTGTCAACAAAACCTTGTTTCAAAGAAATATATAACCAATATCTGATTAACCCTACACATTTCCTAACCCAACAAATATCATTAACCATAGGATATAAATAATAACATGAATTAAATGAGTAAAACTGACTCTGGCTATGGCTCTAACAATAGTTGAGTGCCCAGATTTGTCTCAATCTAAATACAGATGGATTAAGATATGCTGATTAGATCGATCTAAATGCAATGCTAGATAAAAGACTATCTTAATTTATTATATATATTTTTTAGTTGGTATTCTGTTTCAAACAAGAGCTGAGATGAGCTGAAACAAGCACATTTCATATCTGCACCCAGTGTCTTAGCATTAGCCATGTGCTTCGCGGGGGTTTGTTTATCTTCCACGCATGCCACAATGCACTGCGCGGCTGGAATGGCGATGTAGTCTGTTGGTTGTTTACATATATATATATATATATATATATATATATATACACGTCTATATCTTGATATGCCGGTGTAGATCGGTGTTAGGGTTAGTTCCACGCTATCCCGCTCCCTCTGGATGGGTTCGAGTCCATCAGGTGGCGCCTACAGGCCTCCCGGATCTCTGACTTGCGGCCCCCTGCAGTATCCCCCTCTCCCCTTGGACACTGCCCGGGTAACTTCTCCTAATTTTGTCACGCCTCTGCCTTGCTCGCCTCGGACCTTTACTAATGCCTGAACCATATTGTGGACCTTGTGGATATGCTCACCAACCTCCTGTGAACGCTAAGTATCAGAGCACGCCAAGTATGATGTTCAGGTAGAAGAAGGAAGGCTATGGCCGACTAGGATAAGCCTGTCAAGGCGGAGTGCATGTCGATGGAGAAGTTGCCAGTGGTTTGGACAACCATGCGTTCAGTGAGGAGGAACGAGTCCTGGAGGAGCGAATGTGGGTGCTAGAACGACGCAAGCGCCTCACGACAATGGCAGCTCGCACTCGCCGTTTAGAGGAAGAATTGGGTGCGTTGGAAATATCAAACAAGTCAGAGCATGGTAGGACTGCGTCCCAGGACTCTCGCCAGCACCGCCGCCGCAATACGCGTTCAGATTCGTCAACCTCGCCGGATAGGATCATCAGCTGTGAGAGACAACTGAAAAGTAAGTGGTCTCTAAAGTGCCATATGCGTGACAACAAAAGTGTGTCAAAACTAAACCCCCACAAGCTTGTCGAAGCCAACTGTCGATGGATTCTCGACCGGGAAGACGTCTGTCTCGACGACTGCTGTAAGGTTTTCCAACATATTGCATACATCTCCCATAAAGCCAGAGCTGACAAGTTCCTATACGCTTCACACGTCGGTTATGACGCGGCAATAAGAAAAGACGCGCTAAAGGAAGGGTTCAGTGCCTTTGGCTCCGGTGTGGCATACTCAGACGTGTCCCTTGCTCAGCCATGTCCATCGCTTCTGCACATGCGTCAGAATCTAATAAACATGGCTGTAATCGATTAACACGACCCAGGCGACTCGGGTCATCCGAGTGGTCAGAATTTCAAATAGAACACGGCGAGTGGAGTCGACAAATACACATTCCGTGTGCAAAAAAAGAATAACTTAGATTAATGAAATGGAAATATAGCTAAACTAGGCCATCATAAAATACTTTAAATCCTATTTTGCTGTAGTTTTATCGGTTATTTTTAAAAAAAGAAAAAATTGTCCACCCGAGCGCGGAGAAGCATATTCGATTATTCGACCCGAGTTTGTAGGATGTACGCATGCGCCAATAAGTGGCTCGGGTGACCCGAGTTGATGTGAAATCCGCGCATGCGCAGAAGCAACTGTACACGGCTGAGCACGGGACACGTCTGAGTCCGCCACACCGGTACAGCTGAGCATGCATTTTGCTAACACGCGTTTGAAAACATTCGTACCTGCAAGGATACTGCCGCAACTTCAGTCAACGGTGCCAAAGTGTACACTAAGGATGGTGTACGCCCATGTTATGCCTTCAATAAGGAGTCTGGTTTCCCGTCGGCCACGTCTGACTGTTCAGACGGTCATTGGTGTGCCAAATGTGGCTCTACGGCGCATAAGAGTGCTGAAAAATGGAATGAATTTGTTCGCCTATCAAGTGCACCTGCAATGAGTCGTCGAACGCAAATATTAACACGTTTCCTATAAAGCTAGCACCTAAGGCCACAGTCGTTATTCAGTCTACATGACACAGTTATCTACAGGACAGCTCTATTGTGCAATTAATTCAAGGCAGTGTGTTGCCTACCCATAGCAATCACCCAAATAACGATAATGCCATTACTTTTGACTGCCCAGCCTTTGCGCCGCAGCTCGGATTGTCTAGTGAGGCTATACTTGACCGGCCGAGCTACGATTCCTTAGCTGGCCATGCGCATGCGCCTCCCTGACTATTCACCACTGGCATCGGATTGGTTGTTGATAAAAACAACCACAGCTGGCTTGCAGCTCATGGCAGTCGACCTTGGACATAATAACAATATAGTGACTTTTACAGTTGATTCATCATGAAATATGATATTATATAAGCACTGGGTAAATTACCGCTACAGTCAGTGCTTGCCACCCGAAAACTATAATTTCACTAGGTCCCACTTAGACAGGCCACACCTGCTAACAGGCATTGATGCCTAATTTCTTAAGCAGAAGAGGATAAGTGTAGGTGTAAGTGTAAGTGTAATATCAGCACATGTGCTTGCATGCACTATACCGCTGGTCTCCTATCCCAATTGAAATCCTGTCCTGCATTTTGTGAATTATTTGTCAGAGATAACACCAACGTTAACTGGGAATATATCCTACACGGTTTTATTTTTGGCTTTCATGTAATGAATTCACATTGCTCAGACAATTATTCATGTCCAACTTCCTTTAAATTAAGCGACGATGAAAAAGAATTCATCCATTCAAAATTACTTAAAGAATTAGATGCTGGTTTGACAACGCGTCAACCTGAGTGTGTCCATAATATATTCGGTGTGCGTAAATCATCTGATGACGGCCTGCGCTTGGGGGTAGACTGCTCTAAGGCGTTTTCTGATTCAGTTAATAACTATGTCAATGGCAACGAAGATATGGAGAACACAGGAGTGGTGCAAACCCAATGAAAACGTGCTGGAGGACATCGTCTGCGCAAAATTCACACAAAACGAAAGCCTGAAGGAGAAACTAATAAATGCTCCAGGAAACGCATTCAGGGAATGCACAAAATACCCATACTGGGGCTCAGGTCGGTACCTGGACAGCGCCAGTGAAGGCGAAACAGTAAAACAAGGATACAATAATAAAATGGGGAACATCCTCCAAAAAATAAAGGAAAGCCTGTGCAAGGAAGCAAATACAAATATATAAACAAATAAACAAATAAATAAACAAGCAAAACCAAATATGTCATAAGAAAACAAGAAGTAATTAAAAATGAAGAGCAGGAGAAAGCATAAGAGCTCTCCCAGCAGGTAAGGAGGAGGTGCAAAAACAGCAATGCACAGCTTGCTCCACTTCCACCCACACTAGATTAAAAAACAACAAACCGTCAACCCACAAAACAAGGCATGGAAAGAGAGCCGCACGATATGGCGGATGGTATACACTACAATGAGGAATATTCCAGATATGTCAGTGGCAGGCTGTCAAAAAGCATCACAGAGAACTGGAAAGAGCACCAGGGCTCCTTTGATAAATTTAAATAACCAAACCCTAAATCATAAGTATAATCAGGTACAACTAATACACACTTTAATGTTCATGTCTTCCTCTATGCGCACAGGTAAAAGTAAAAGTAATGGAGGTATGCATGACTATCTATCAAAAGGGGCCATGTGTGCTGTATGCACCAGCACAGACACCCCGAATCCATCAATCACTAAGCCAAAATAAAATCAAAACAAAATCAAAAACTCACGAAATCAAGCAACCACTATCCTAAAAATATTATTTAAAGTAAAATAAATATGGTAGAAGAGATTGAATGCAAACTGGAAAGGGGCACACACTTCGCCCACTTAAACTGCCAGAGTGCATCCAATAAAATAGACATAATAAAAATGCATCTAAAAAAAGACAATCTAGATGTACTAACTTTATCAGAGACATGGTTCCCTGACAAACACCAAAACAACACCCTCAATATAGACAGATATAGGCTTGTACGTAATGACAGACAGCACATTAATGCAATGAACCAAACAAAGAAAGGTGGAGGTGTTGCCATTTACTGCAAAGCCACCAAAAACCTAGACACTGAAAAGCTAAAACCAACAAATCTCTCAAATGAGCACATAGAGCTACTATGGTGCCTAATAAAAATGGAAAAGCAAGCAAATGTAGCCATAGCGAGCCTCTATAGGCCACCGTCAGGTGAAATTGAAGTATTCCTTGAAGAACTAGAAAAGAGCATAAACAGTGTAAAAAAATCAACAAATGCAGAAATCTTTGTGCTAGGGGACTTCAATGTGAATTACAGCAGCAATGAAAAAAATAAACTAATGCTGCAAACCACCATCAAGATCTTAGGCCTGCAGCAGCTCATCACTGAAAGCTCAAGGCTAAGCAACAATAGCTCAACAATAGACCTAATACTAACCAACTAAAACCATGCCACAAAATGGGGCACTAGAAGCTGGGGTATAAGCGACCACAAACTAGTATATGTAACCAGGAAAAAGCTCAAAAGCACAAATCACTATGAATACAAAATGGGCAGGTCCCTAAAAAATTACTCAGAAGATACATTAAAAAATCATCTGCACCAAAACATAAACAACATCACACAAAACAGAGATGAAGTTGATATCTATTCGGACAACATCATCACAGAAATAAGAAAATCAACTGATGAGATGTGTCCCATGAAGAAAATAAAAATACAAAAAAACCAAGACCCTTGGGTAGACAAAGACCTGCTAACACTCATCACAACCAAAAGTAAACTGGGTGATAAAGCAAAATGCACAGAAACAATAGAAGACAAACTGGCCTACCACATCGCCAGAAACAACTCTCTCAAAGCTGTGAGAACAGCAAAAAAGAAATACATAATAAAGCAGGACAAAGACTGGGAAAGCAACACAAACAAATTCTGGTAAAATGTAAACCTATTATTCCCCAAAAATAACAAAGAAGAGCATACAAACTTCCAAGATAATGAACGGGCAATGCTCACAGACAAAGATGCAGCAAACAAACTGAACAGACACTTTGCCACAATAGGGCAAAAGCTGTCAGAATTTTTTTTTTAAAAGATGGGAAAACAGATCAGGAACTGTGGAGAACGAAATCCCCACCTGCAAAACAGATATGATAGAAGTAAAAAAATTAATAAATGACATAGACACGAATAAACCAAGTGGAATAGATGAAATACCAACCAAAATACTGAAAGAGGCACTCCAAGCCATCCCGGCCACCATAGTAGACCTATTCAACATCTCCTTTGAGCAGGGGCGTTTTATCTCAGCCTGGAAAATGGCAACCATCACCCCCATTCACAAAGGTGGAGAAAAACAAAACATGGGAAACTACAGGCCACTATCAATTCTTCAAACCCCAGGCAAGCTCATTGAAAAAGTGTTACATAGACACATCAATGAACACCTGGAAAAAACCGATATACTAAACGAATGACAAGGGGGCTTCAGGAAACTGCACTCCATATCAAAAACAATAGCTAACCTAACAAATGACACAATGGCATCAATGACCCAAAAACAATTAGTTGGAGCCAGCTTCATTGACTTCAACAAAGCATTTGACACAGTAGACCACAAAATACTACTGGAAAAACTAAAAACCATGGGCAGAAAATCCAACACTATGGATTGGATAAGATGCTACCTGAACAACAGGCAACAGAAAACAAAAATAAACAATACACTATCAGACAACCAAACTGTCACATGGGGTGTACCCCAAGGGTCAGTGTTAGGGCCACTACTCTTTATAATCTATATAAACGATCTTGAAAAATGGTTGCAAACTGAATGCCTCCAACTATATGCAGATGACAGTCATATACGCAAATGGCACCACACAAGAGGAGGTAATAACTAAACTAAATAAACTCCTACTAAAACTAGATGAGTGGTGTGAGTCCAACAAAATAACCATCAACACAAGCAAATCAAAAACAGTACTCTTCTTGCATAAACAAATGCCAGAAAGAAAACTACACTGTAAGTTAGGAAACCAAACACTAGAAAATGTAGACCATTACAAATACCTAGGCCTTGAGTTGGACAGCTAACTAAACTACAACCTATGTATAAATAAAATTATACAAAAGGTAAACCACAAACTGTGGCTATTTGCAAAGCTAAGAGACTACATGACACAAGAAATGTCAATAAAAATCTTCTGCGATTACTATTAATTGTTCATCAACTATGCAACTGGACTGATTGTGGTGCCCCCTGTCTGCAAACGCACTCACTTTTCTGGCCACAATCAGTCACATTACCCATGATTTTATATATATGCATTTAAGATGTGGTAACTATGGGAAGCATAGAAGCATAGTTTTGCATAGAAGCATAGGAGGCAATACCTCAGGGAGTTTGATGCCCCTGCCCTGCAGAGTTGTAAACCACTGGCCTGTGGTACAGGTTCTTGACAGAACCGAAGGCTAAGGGAGCAAACCCTAAACAGAAAACCATGTCACTGTGGCAGCATTAAGGGTGGTTGATGTATGAAACTCCCAACATCTCCAGACCAGCCACTGCAGGGACAAATCGTTTTGCGCCTGTCTGGACATGTTCTTGCCAGTATGAAACCTCTATTTGCTCCCCGAGAGAGTGCCGCTGGTAACTTGCAAAAGCCAGCAGCACTTCAACACTTTTGCATCAGCTTTCATGAAATTTGACATTAAGACCAACTCATGGACATCGCTCTCAGAGCGGAGAGCTAAATGGAGAGCGGCAGTCAAGTAATGAAAGCAGTCTTTGTCACATCTCGATGGACAGCATGATGATGATGATGATGAACTATGGGAATGAGCTAGGTTCTTTAGTTTTACATTAATTACTTCCGGTACAGAGTGTGTGCATGCACTACTTCTGCATCAGTTGGAGTTGATTGCAAATATATTATAATATGTATATATACAGTCAAACTTCTCTAACCGACCACCTCCACAAATCGACCACTCCCCTCTATCGATCGCTTTATTTGGGTACCAACAATACCATTGTAACCATATTCCAACTCCCTAAACCGAACACGTCCCAAGGTCGGTCGATTTAGAGAGGTTTTACTGTGAAGCTTAGGTGAAGTTTCCGTGTACAGAAAGAAAACTGAGCAATGCAGAAATTAACTTAAATAAATGCTACTACACCCGGTTCGCTTAAGTTGTTTTTTTAAACCCACAACGGTCCACCTACCATCCACCACCCATCCACCTGGCCTCTGTCAACTGTGCTGACATATCTATTATTATTAAGTAATACGCACTGCTATTGTATCAAGCTGTCAACACACTGTGCACTAATTACGTGGGTTAATTACATGTCTGAATGGTGCTGCTAAAAACATCTGTGTTGAGATATATGGAGATACATAGAGATTGATGCGATATATCGAGATATATCGAGATATATCGAGAAATATCGAGATATATAGAGAGAGATATAGAGATATATAGAGATATCGAGAGAGATATAGACATATATAAAGAGATATAGAGATATATAGATATATCTAGATATATAGAGATATATAGCGATATATGGAGATATATGGAGATATATAGAGATATATAGAGATATAGGGAGATATATAGAGATATATATAGATATATAGAGAGATATAGAGAGATATAGAGAGATATAGAGAGAGAGATTCAGATATATTCAGATATATTCAGATATATTCAGATATATTCAGATATATAGACATATATAGAGATATACAGAGAAAGATAGAGACGTATAGAGACATATACAGACATATAGAGATATATAGAGATATATAGAGATATATAGAGAGACATAGAGATATATAGAGATATATCGAGATATATCGAGATATATAGAGATATAGAGATATATAGAGATATATAGAGATATAGATATATATAGAGGGAAATAGAGAGATATAGAGAGAGATAGAGATATATAGAGATATAGAGAGATACATAGAGATGCATAGAGATGCATAGAGATATATAGAGATATATAGAGATAAATATAGAGATATATAGAGATATATAGCTTAGATATATAGATAGATATATATATATAGAGAGAGAGAGATATATACATATAAATATATACACGTGTATATCATGGATATGCCGGTGTAGGGAGGGCGCAGAGGCCCCCCCCCCCCTGGTGTTGAAAGTTGGCTATCTAACTATTGTCCATTTGGGTTTGAGTCCATCAGGTGGCACCCCCCGCTTCACCTTTCCTCGCCCCTCCGTCGCTTGACCGGGGCCCCATTCCCTTGCCCGCCCCGACAGGTCAACACCTGATTTGTGCTTGTGTCCTGATTTTCTTCTTTTTTTTACAATTACTTTGCATTACTTTGCAACTTAGACTACCAAGAGACAAAATAGAGAAACTGAAAGTGCATCTACGTCCCTTTTTAAATATGCGTAAAGCGACTAAAAGACAACTCGAGCAGCTGGCCGGTCACCTGGCGCACTGCGCCACAGTCGTCAAAGGTGGACGGTCATTCTGCAGTCGGATTTACGACAGGATTTTGACACTAAAATTACCTTATTATAGGCTGCGCTTGACTAACGCGTCTAGTTATGGCTTTGGCGCTATCCATGCGGATGCTTGGTTTGTGGGTGCATTCAACACCGCCGACTCAGCGAGACTGAATACTACTTTAGGTCATCATTTCTTCTGACCCGGCTTGTTCATCAGCTCATATTAATGTCAGAGAGATGTGGGGTGGCATTACGGGTAGTACAGTAGTCAGTTCGGCCATATCTTCCGGAAAATAAAAAAATTAAGTCATTATGAATTGGATTAAACAACTATTTTGGCTATCATGTCAGTTTAATTTTGACATTTCCTCTGCACACCTCCCTGGTGACAAGAATCAAATCTGTGATGTTTTAAGCAGGTGGTCCACCGCTTCGTTGAGATCAGCTATTGTTCAAACTGAATTGGCCAATCAGGTTTGTTGCCAACATTTATTTAACATTGATTCATAATTATTATTTTTAGACCTCCACCTCGACATGAAAGAACTTCAGTCACACTACTACGCGTCAAACTCGAAGTTGACACGTAGCATGCAGGTCCGCACCTATATGAGATTCATAGATGCATTTCCCGGACACCTGGTTCCAAACCCTTGTTCATCAATGCAGGTGGCATTATATATTACGTGGTTATCTAAATTTTTTAAATATTCATCAATTACAAATTATTTAAGTGGTTTAAAAATGTGTTTGAAGTCACAGAATGTTGATCCAATTGACTATACTTCCTACATTATTAAAACTGTATTGGGAGGCGCCAAGCACAAGTTGGGTTGTGAAGTCTGCAGAGCTGCTCCTCTGCTACCAAGGCAATTGTTATTGATGTTTTCATTCTTCTCCAACTCATTAGGCCACACATCCACTAAGGCAGCCCTTCTAATAAGATTTAGAAAGTTATTACGGAAGTGCCCGCTAACTCAATCAGACTCAATACTAGTACGCAAAGATTTCTCATTTCACAACCGGGGAGTCCTCTTAACTTTACGCAAGTCAAAAACCATTCAATTTAGTCAATGGAAATTATTAATTCCTATTACCAGAGTTTCTAACACAGATCTCTCTGCGGTACACTGGCTGGAACGGCATTTTGCCGAGTCCCCTGCATCTGATGACGCATCAGCATTTTTGGTCCCGGATTCGTATGGATCCTTGTCACCCCTTACTTATCAGGCTTTGCAGGCCACTATTAAGCACTTTTCAGAGTGCGCAGCCATTGATGGATTACTCCCAGACCACTATTCTTGTCACTCTCTACCCCAAGGCGGTTGCACCTTTTTAGCAATGCAAGGTGCTTCCCTCGAGGAAATTAAGACCAGAGGCGACTGGTTATCAGTCACAGTATTTTAGTATATTTGCACTCCTCTTTCTGACCGCATACTGGCTGATATGCGTGTTGCGACAGCCCTCGTGGACACTGATTGATTGGCTGGGGACCCGCCCATCCATGGCAGGTTGCCCAGCCAAGTACAGTTATGGTTGCATTATTGGGGGTTACGGTTGTGTTGCCCGACTATTCTATAAGCGAAATAAAAATGACTGTACTTCCCGTGTCCGTGTTGTCTGCACCCCTCCTACAAAGAGATATCTAGAGAGATATAGAGACATATAGATATAAATAGAGATACATACTCATATATATAGTTTGTTTGTTGGAGTTTTACATCCTAGCAATATCTAAGGTAATATCAGGATGGGCACTGAGTTGTGACAGTGCGCATCCATTGAGATATAAAAGTACTGTCTGACTGAAAGACTGACTGGGCCAATGCTATCATGGTATACCCCACACAGTCACAGTATTCGGATAATTGACCTATCCTATGAAAGGCGAGTGCCAGGATAGCGAGCAACAAGTATCATTTATCTAAAGTCATTGGTTTGATTCAGTCGGGGTTTGAATCCACAACCTCCAGCAAGGGAAGTATATATATGTATATACTTAGCGCATCCTCCATGATGATATCCAGTTATGCCTGGTGATCTGGTGATCTGAATAATGCTGATATTAGACAGAACTGAATCGATATTTTCGTTGAGGTTTTGTTCTATGCGACAATATACATTGAATGTGTCTACAGATGAAAGTGGGTACACTTTGAACGCTGACATCATTTAATAAGAGCGTTATTGACCTAATTCATAGTCACTCCTTTGTGCCCCTGGAAAGCTATGCCTCGGCCCAGATGCATTTCAGGGCCCCCTGGGTCTCGTGCAATAACTGTTTAGTATGGCAGTGGCGGTGGCGCCGTTGTGATGGTGTGGGGCTGTAGTGGTGCTTGTGGTAGTGGTGGTGGTGGTGGGAGTGGTGGGGCGATAGTGACTGGGCGGTGGTGGTGGGGACGGTGCTGGTTGTGGTTATAACGGTTTTGACTGTGGCTATGGCGGTGGCTGTAAAGATGTGATTAAGAACCTACTACACACGTTGACGTCCCGTTGCTTTATGACTTCGCGTGGGTGGGGGGACGGTGGTGGTTGTGGTGATGATGATTTTGACTGTGGTGATGGCAGGTGTGGTGGCGGGAGGAGGGGTGCAGTGCTAGTGGTGGGAGGATGAGTATGGTGATGCTGGAGACTGGGTGGAAACGGTGGGAGCTGTGATGGAGGTGGTGGTGATGAGTGTGATTGTGGTGACAGTGGTTGTGGTGGTGATGGGGGTAGTGATGGTAGTTGCGGTGTTGATGCGGTGGTGGTGTGTGGGGAATATGGGGGAGATGCTTATAACGATGTTGTTGGTGTTGGCAGTAGTGGTGGTGGTAGTGGCGATGGTGCTGGTGGGGTAGGTGCTGGTGGGGTAGGTGCTGGTGGGGTAGGTACTGGTTGGCTAGGTGCTGGTGGGATGTGGTGGTGGATGAGGGCGGTGGTGCTGGGTGGGGGAGGGAGGCGGTGCAGGCAGTGATTATAATGGTGTTGATGGTGTTGACAGGTAGTGGTGGTGGTGGTGGTGGTGGCAGTGGTGGTGATAGTGGTGGCATTGGTGATGGTGGTTGTGGTAGTGGTAGTGTGGCGGTAGGTGGTGGTGGTGGTAGCGGTGGTAGTGGTGGCATTGGTGATGGTGGTTGTGGTAGTGGTACTGTGGCGGTAGGTGGTGGTGGTGGTAGGGTGGCATTGGTGATGGTGGTTGTGGTAGTGGTAGTGGTGGCTGTAGGTGGTGGTGGTGGTTGTGGTAGTGGTAGTGTGGCGGTAGGTGGTGGTGGTGGTAGTGGTGGCATTGGTGATGGTGGTTGTGGTAGTGGTAGTGGTGGCTGTAGGTGGTGATGGTGGTTGTGGTAGTGGTAGTGTGGCGGTAGGTGCTGGTGGTGGTGGTACTGGTGGTAGTGGTGGCATTGGTGATGGTGGTTGTGGTAGTGGTAGTGTGGCGGGTGGTGGTGGTGGTTGTGGTAGTGGTAGTGTGGCGGTAATGGTGGTGGTGGTAGTGGTGGGAGTGGTGATGGTGGTGATGGTGGGAGTGGTGGTGGTAATGGTGGGAGTGGTGATGGTGGTTGTGGTAGTGGTAGTGGTGACATTGGTGATGGTGGTTGTGGTAGTAGTATTGTGGTGGTAGGTGGTGGTGGTGGTGGCATTGGTGATGGTGGTTGTGGTAGTGGTAGTGGTGGCGGTAGGTGGTGGTGGTTGTGGTAGTGGTAGTGTGGCGGTAATGGTGGTAGTGGTGGGAGTGGTGATGGTGGCAGTGGTGGTGGTAGTGGTGGGAGTGGTGATGGTGGTTGTGGTAGTGGTAGTGGTGGCGGTAGGTGGTGGTGGTTGTGGTAGTGGTAGTGTGGCGGTAATGGTGGTGGTGGTAGTGGTGGGAGTGGTGATGGTGGTGATGGTGGTGATGGTGGCAGTGGTGGTGGTAATGGTGGGAGTGGTGATGGTGGTTGTGCTAGTGGTAGTGTGGCGGGAGGTGGTGGTTATACAACGATGTTGACAGTAGCAGTGGTGGTCGTGTGATATGGCGGTGGTGTGATACGGGGGAAGTATGCAGTGCCAGCTAGCACGGAATACTTAATCTCCACAGATCTCCACAGGTCTCCTCAGATATCCACAGATCTCCACAGATCTCCACAGATCTCCACAGATCTCCACAGATCTCCACAGATCCCGACAGATGCCCATAGATCCCTACATATCTGCTCACCAGACAATGTCCTCCACACTGGGGTGTGGGGACATTAGTATGTCTGCCTGCTCTGAATGCGGCATCTTGTGAGAACCCATCACCCACCCCCCACCCTCCACCACCAACCACCCACTTCCAACCACCACCCACTTCCAACCACCCACCACCCACCACCCACCCCCACCACCCACATCCCACTACGCACCGCTACCACCAACCACCCACCACCCACCCACCACCACCCACCACCAACCACCCACCACCACCCACCACCCACTTCCAACCACCCACCATCCACCCCCACCACCCACATCCCACATCCCACTACGCACCGCTACCACCAACCACCCACCACCCACCCCCACCCTCCACCACCAACCACCCACCTCCACCCAGCACCCACGCCCACCCACCGCCCTCCCATCTCCAACCACCCACCTCCAACCCCCACCTCCAACCACCCACCTCCAACCACCCACCACCAACCACCCACCACCCACCAGCCATCACCCACCACCCACCTCCAACAACCCACCACCTACCGCCCACCACCCACATCCACCACCCACCACCCACCACCCACCATCCACCGCCCACCACTCACCTCCAACCCCCCATCAACCATCGCCAACCACCCACCGCCCACCTCCCACCTCCACCCACCCACAACCCACCACCCACCACCCACCGCCCACACCCACCACCCACCTCCAACCACCCACCACCCACCGCACACCACCCACCTCCAACCAACCACCCCTCAACACCCACCACCAACCAACCACCGCCCACCGTCCATATCCAACCACCCACCCCCCCACCTCCAACTACCCACACCCACCTCCACCCTCCCACCACCCAACACGCACCACCACCCATCATCCACCGCCCACCACCCACCTCCAACCACCTTGCACCCATCTCCACCCTACCACCACCCACCAAGCACCACCAACCACCACCCACCTCCAACTACCCAACACCCACTCGCCACCCACTTCCCACCACCCAACACCCACCACCTCCCACTACCCAACCCCCACCATTCACCACACTGCACCCAGCACCCACCACTCACCACGTACCATCCTCCACTTACCATCCACCACCCACCTACATACCACCCATCAACCACCAACCACTGCCCACCACCCACATCCAACCACCCACCACCCACCATCCACCGCCCACCACCCACCTCCAACCCCCCCACCAACCATCACCAACCACCCACTGCCCACCTCCACCCACCCACAACCCACCTCCCACCACACACCATCCACCGCCCACCACCCACCACCCACCACCCACCTCCAACCACCCACCGCACACCACCCACCTCCAACCAACCACCCGTCAACACCAACCACCAATCAACCACCACCCACCACCCACCTTCAACCACCTTGCACCCATCTCCACCCTACCACCACCCACCATGCACCACCACCCACCGCCCACCTCCAACTACCCTCCACCCACTCGCCACCCACTTCCCACCACCCAACACGCACCACACTGCACCCAGCACCCACCACTCAGCACATACCATCCTCCACCTACCATCCACCACCCACCTACATACCACCCACCAACCACCAACCACCAACCACCAACCACCAACCACCACCCACCAACCACCAACCACCAACCACCAATCACCGCCATTCACCACCCACCACTCCCCACTCACCACCCATCACCACCTGCACCCACTTCGACTGCCCCAGTCCTGTGCTGAGAGGACCACCTTGTCTACTGCTGTGTCCTTCCGATCATCTAGCCATCCACTCTGCCTGATGGCGCAGTAAGAGCCGCACGTGATTCACATAATGAAAGCACTACCGGTGTCTTTACTAATTGTATCTTCAGTGACTTGTCGCAGCCTGGTTTCCTTAACCCATACCCAGATGGCATTTATTTCTAATTTCCTATATATAAAAAAGACGCCCCCATCCCCACCACCAGCACCACAAATTATAACCCCCACCTCCACCTCCACCTCCACCTCCACCTCCACCTCCACACCAAACCGGACGGGATGGCCGAATGAGTTGAGCGTCCGTCTTCCGTTTTGGTCGATCGTGGGATTCGAATCCACGAGTTCGAACCCTGGTCGAGTCAAACCAATGACTTTTAAATGTATACTTGTTGCATCCTAGACAGGCGTTCAACATTATTAGGATAGGACACAATATCAGGATAATGTGACTGAGTGGAATATCAGGTCATGGTGCTGGGGGCCTAGTCTCCCAGCGGGGCAGCACTATAAAGCCGCTGTGATTGCACGCTGTCACAATCAGTACCCGTCCTGATTTGGTTTATAGAATAGGTGTGAGCACCAATTTTTCCCTATTTATGGTGAAGCCTAGCTCTGTCAGGAGGTCTAATGTTATTTTTACTTCAGTGGTTACTTCCGCCTGTATTCTCACTATCAGAATGGTATTGTCTATATAGAAGCATAACAAGATGTTGTGGCTCATTCTGAGGTGGCTCATGACCGCTTTCATCACTTTCTTAAATATTCTGAGGCCTGAGCTGAGTCCATTTGGAAGCGCCATAACGAGCACCATGTAGGTCGCGTGAGACCGCTACATGGCTTTATTACGTCACTGACAGCCGTCTCGCCCTGCACCGTGGCAGGACGAGACAGCAGTAATTGGTCTGAAAAAAAACTTCTGGAGAAGACGGGCCTAACGAGCACTCGGTGACACCGCGTCGTCGGGCCCCGCCGAGGGTGACCTACCGCGGCCGGCTGTCCCAAGGCACACGGCCAGGTCTTTTGGACACCGGCCCGGAGGTGCACCTGATCTCTGGCCCTCATGTCCTAACTTTGGATTAAGTTATTTGTATCGGCAACGGACATGCTATGCTGGTGACTTTATATTAAATTAAAATAAATTAAATAAAAATAATTTTAATTTAATTAATTAAATTCAAATAAATTAAATCCCCATGACATTAATTCCATGGCCTTAAAGCAAAGCCGTGTACCTACTGTTCCCCACCTCCTTCCATCACCATGACACCCCTCAGAATAAATAGAACCAACTAAGCTGGAGCGTTGCCATGTTTCCTCCGAGACCAGCGTCTGTCAGGGCGTGTTAGATCACCGCCTGGCGTGACAAGCTGTATCGGCGCCACGCCACCTGGTGCCAATGCCGCCACTTGTTTACTTCCGTTTATTGGTCGAACCCTCCAATTTGGTCGATAGCTGTCGCTGCTTCCATCGAAACGACAGTTATACTTTGATTATTAAGGGGTTGAAGGGGGAGGGGTTAAAGTAAAGAGGTGTGTGGCCAGCTTCCTCTCAGGGGTCAGCTTCTGCTGGTGCTAGGCAGAGACGCAACCATGTATGTTGGCCGGGTGGTGGTAGCTCACAAGTTACAGGGAAGTAAGTTAATGGCTGTTAAAGCTGCATAGTCCGATGAAATATCAAATTTTAAAAACCAAACCAATTATCTAGACTTGATTTGACATATCTAACTTAGATACTGATGCGCTTATTAAGCATTTGTTTCTGCATAGAAGGCAATACTGAGTCAATTTAACAGAACCTGTTACTGCAGAAGTCTATGGTGTCAGAGTTTTGGCAAGCTTGCCAAAACTAATTTTCTATGTTTGCACTGAAAATATCTCAAAAGTTTACCTCTTAAAATAAAAGTAACTTTGAACTAATGTAAAGTAGATACTAGTGATCGATCTAATATATTTATCTCAGAAAAAATACAGAAATTCAAAGCCATCGGACTATGCAACTTTAATTAAAGGAGGTGAATATGGACTGTATGGCGTGGACAGTGTATGCTCCAACAGAGGTTTCCTACCTTGCTTGTGTGGTTCTTTGTTTATTGGGGTTTTACAGCACAACAACATCTAAGGTCATATCAGGATGGGTTTCGACTTGTGACAGTGTGCACATATGAAGATTTTATAGTCCTGCCCTACTAGGTATGTAGGTATTGCAATACCTCCGGGAGTTTGACGCCCCTGCCATGCAGAGTTGTAAAGCACTGCCTTGTGGTACAGGTTCTTGACAGAACCGAAGGCTAAGGGAGCAAACCCTAAACAGAAAACCATGTCACTGTGGCAGCATTAAGGGCGGTTGATGTATGGAACTCCCAACATCTCCCGACCAGCCACTGCAGGGACAAATAGTTTTGCGCCTGTCTGGACATGTTCTTGCCAGTGTGAAACCTCTAATTGCTCCCCGAGAGAGAGTGCCGCTGGTAACTTGTAAAAGCCAGCAGCACTTCAACACTTTTGCAGGCAGCTTTCATGAAATGTACATTAAGACCAACTCAAGGACATCACTCTCACAGCAGAGAGCTAAATGGAGAGCGGTAGTCAAGTAATTAAAGCAGTCTTTGTCACATCGCGACCGACAGCATGATGATGATGATGATGACTGGGAGACCAAAACACTGGCCTTACGAACCGATTACCCACTCAGATGCTGAGCTAATCAGTCCTTGCCCTATCGTAGAAATGCCAAGCGCCAGACTAGGTAGCGACAAGTATCAATTGTGTAAATCATTGGTTTGACTCGACCGGCATGTGAACTCGCAACCTTCTGCAGGGGAAGCTTATGCTCTACTGAGACAGTGGCTCAGTTGTGTGTCCTATAGCTTTCATATATTTGAATATTAATAGACAGAGACAGGGGCTTGGCAGTGTGTCCTATAGCCATGGTGTATTTGACTATTCAAAGATTGAGACAGGGCTCAGAAGTTTATCCCATAGCTGTCGTGTATTTAAATACTCAAAGACTGAGAGAGAGGCTAGGCAGTGTGTCCTATAGCTATGGTATATTTGACTATTCAAAGACTGAGCTAGCGGCTCCGCAATGTGTCCTATAGCCACGGTGTATTTGAATCTTCATAGACAGAGAAAGAGGCTAGGCAGTCAGACCTATAGCCATGGTGTATTTTAATATTCGTAGACAGAGACAGAGGCTTGGCAGTGGGTAGACAGGTGCTCGGTAGTGTCATGAGCCATCTCGGCATGTAACAGGTGGTACTTGGCCGAGGTAGGCACGTCTCAAACCAAAGATAAATGAGATTCTGCCTCGTGAGACCTGAAATGCCTCACGTAGAGCACAACACGCTCAAATAGATGCTAGCCTCGCTGGGCCCAACTCTGCCGAAGACAATGCCTGTGTAAGCAATGTCCCATCATTATTGGCTTACAGGCAGGGAGGAACGAGGAAGCAGAGCTGGGAATGACATAACTTTATTCTCATGACAATCTCATCCAACAGTGATTTTGGTTACACGACTGGCTGTTTGAGCATGCCCATGGGCAAAGTCTGACATGAACATGAAGTTATGCGAGTCATTAATGTAATTGTCGACAACATATGTACAATGTTTTTATGAACATAACAGTTAATCACATGAGGGAGATACATCACAATATATCAACGATCATGAGTCAAGTGAGTGAGAAGAATCATAAATCATATAAGTAGTGATCAGGTGGATCAATGAGTTTTTAGGGTAAATGATCAGGTTTCCTTGATCTTATTAACACATGTATATTAAGATAGTGATGACTGGCTAATATGAGAAATTAACCCATTCACAGTTTAGGATAATTATGGCGAGGAGATTTTTGTATCATTAATTGTTTTTTGTTTTTATTTGTCTCGTTGTGTTTGATTTATATCGAGACAAGTGGGAGTGGGTGGGTGGGGTTTTCAGTGGAGATGTGTAGCTGACGGGTGTCAGTGGAAGAGTGAGGAGGTGTGTGCGACACGGAGTCAGGGGGAGAGTGAGGGACTGGGGCCTGTGATTGGCTGGAGAGGATTAGGCCATCAGGATAGTGGTGGGCTGGTGATTGACAGGTGGGCATGGCTGCTTCACTGGCACCCCCCTTCCCCGAGCAATGACAGCAAATGACCACCTCCGTGGTCATTTAACTCAATTAAGGCACATATTTAATGGTCTTAATTAGCGTTCATAGCAAAAACTGTCCACAACAAAAATAAAAAGCAGCAGGTCTGGACTTGCTGTGTTGGGTTTCTTAGTTTTCTTAAATTCTTTAGTGTGCGCGGTGCTGCTTAGTTGCTTGTTTGTTTTTACTTTTGTTGTTGGTGTTATTGTTTTAGTTATTAATTTCTAATTTGTGGCACCAGTTGATGCTTTGATGCTGAGGTTACGACATTAAGGAGCCATCTCAGTTAGTCTGTGTGAGCAGGTCGCCAGGAGGTCAGCACCGCAGGTGGCTTTAACAAGCATTATAACGAATGCCAATGCGAATGCATCAACTCGATCGGTCCCTGTAGCGATCGGTGCGGCATGCGGTATGCGGCATGTGGTGTGCGAATAGAAACGTCAGTCGCACTTGTCCATTAGTTTTAGACGAGCAGAGGCGACTGAGCATTACGGAACGGTCACACACAAGGGTGCAGAGGGGAAACATATGGTAGTGGTGGTGGTGGGGTTCAGTCAGTGGCACTTGTCCATTAGTTTAACGAGGAGAGGCGACGGAGCATTACGGAACGGTCACACACAAGGGTGCAGAGGGGAAACATATGGTAGTGGTGGTGGTGGGGTTCGGGTTGGTAAAAATGCTACCATAGCCACAAAAATATGAATATACAGTGCAGTATTGAGTATACTTGTTTATTTTTATTTTTTTAATATAGCCAGTCGTGTGCCGCATGCCGCATGCCACATGCCACATGCCATGTGTAAGGAATCATGCCATTCGCATACCACATGCCGCATGCCGCATACCGCATACCGCATACCGCGTGTAAGGAATGCGCCCTTGAGTGTATTTGTGTTTGTGAAGTGGATCAGGTAGGCTACACCTGGTCTTGGGTGTGGGTTTCTTTTTGTGTTCATTTATTTGTACTGCTATATTGGATTCAAGTTGCATAGTCCGATGGCTTTGAGTTTCTTTCCTTATATTTTAGAATAAATATATTAGCTTGGTTGTTATAATTTACCCTAGTTTAGGTTGAAGTAACGACTACGTGAAATGCTTACCTTTTCTTAATATTTAAAGTGCAAACATGTACAGTTAATTTTGGCCAGCACTTCAAACCTTTAACATACTATGCAGCAACACATGTTTAATAATAATAAGCGTGACAGTGTTTAAGGTAGATATGTGGAATCAGATCTAGTTAAGTGATTTGGTTTCGAAAAATGCTATGTTTGCATCGGACTATGCAGCTTTAAGTAGATCAAGATCAAGTCGCCTGGGTTGTTGTTAATCAATCTGTATTGTTGTACTGGATTGTAGTTATTTGTACCCCGGAGCACTTGGTTGTTGTTATTTTGTTAATCTGTGTATCTTGTTTTACCATATTAAGTTAATTTGATTTAAAAAGCTTGGGTGTTTTTCTTTTTGGCATTCTATTTGTGCTGTTGTATTGAATTAAGTCAATTGTGTTCAAAAGCAGTTTTATGCAGTTATTATATTTATACTGTTGCATTTGATTAATAAATTTAAGTTCAAGAACCCTGTCTTTTAGTTTATTTATTCTATTTATGCTATTGTATTGGCTTAAGTAAATTCAGTTCAATGACCTGCGATTTCTTTTCTTTTCCTTTATTTGTGCTCCTGTATTGGAGTAAGGATATTTGGTTCAAACAACCTAGCCTGCTGTCAGTTAGTAGATCCGGTAATAATAAATTCAAAGAAAAATGTCTTACTAATATTTAATTGGGGTTGACCTAATGACATCACACAATGCAATAGTTGCTTACGGTTCCCATTAGTTGTTCGGTAATCAGCTTGTGTCGGAGTCCTTCAATCGAGGATGTTGTTTACAAGTGTCGTTAGATGAGTGTAACAGGGGAGAGTATAGCATTGAGCTGTGCTATTGTAAATTAGGTGAAGCATCGGAAATGGGAGGTAAGGTACTATTCATAATTGTCAACACATTTGTTTCCGGTCGAGTCAAACCAATGACGTATAAAATTGATACTTGTTGCTTCCTAGCCTGGCACTCTGCATTATTAGGACAGGGCAAGGACTGGTTAGCTCAGTGTCAGGATAATGTTGACTGAGTGGGATATCGGGTCATGGTGCCAACACCCTGATTTCCCAGTAGGACAATATAGAGTCAGCATGAGTGCATACTATCACAAGTCGGTACCCATCCTGATATCACCTTAGATGGTGCCAGGACATAAAACTTCAATAACCAACCAATCACGGGAGTGCAAGCCATACCGTAACGCAGTCGGATAGTGGCTACTGTATTCTTTTACAAATGCAATTATATGTCTATTTACCGATCTCACACTAGTCGGCCACCGCCATCGATTGCATGTATCCTCACTTCCAAATGCAATCACCAGCAGTGCTGAGCTATTGACGATTGCACTAAGTGTCCAGTGAACCACTGGCGGTGCAGAGACACTCACCAGCGCAACTGTAAGAGATTACATCACCATTCCAGCGGTGTGGTGCATTGTGGAATGCGCGGAAGAAAATCAAACCTGCGAGAAGCACATGGCACATGCTAATACACTGGGTGCAGCTATGAAGTGTGCTAGTTTCAGCTCATCTCAGCTCTTGTTCGAAACATAGAATACCAACTAAAAAATATATATAATAAATTAAGATCTTAATCTTTTATCCAGCATTGCATTTACATCAATATAATCAGCACATATTATGCCATGTACATTTAGATTTAGAGAAATCTGGGCACTGAGACTAGTGTTAGAGCCATAGCTAGAGTCAGTTTTACTTATTTTATTCATGTTTTTATTCATATCCTATCGTTAATGACATATGTAGAACTAGAAAATTAGTATGGTTAATCATATATTGGTTATATATTTCTCTGAAACAAGTGTCTGTTGACACATTTGATATTTTAATATTTAGAAAAAGAATTAATAATAGTGATGTGGATATCAGCCTTAAAGTGACTGATTGTTTTGTATGGAATTGTATGTTCTAGGCTCAAAATGTTTAACTATGGCTAGTTTTGTGTTAGTTATATTCATCAGATCATTATATTGCATGTGTGCATACATGTTTATGCCAAATTGTTATGTATTTCTATTAATTTGGAATAAAATGGAAGTTTTGCCCCTACCCGTATCGGCAAACTGAATGGCTGTACGCATTTGCTTTGCTGCCAACACCGTTTTCAGCGCATGCGCAGTCAGAACAGTGAGCTCATCTATTATCAGCTAACTTTGCCCACACAGTGCTGAGTGATCTGCTATTGCTCCAAGTGCCATCCGCAGTGCAGCATTCATGCCTAGTTTTGCCCATCCATGTGAGGACTCTTTCTGTATATGTATCTTTGTTCAGCGATACGTGAAAACTTATTAGAATAGTCCTTGATTCACTTTTGTATCTAGGCACCGTAATGGTGAAGCATGGCATTGCTATGGCGTTGTTAGGATCAATTGGGCAACACATCTCGATTTCTAATAAAGATGGCATGATTGTGGGGTCATGGTAACATTCATGATAAAATGTAAACTTTGTTTTATTCTATACGTTTAGGGTGGATCTGGGAGAGGGGTAATGAAAATATGTCCTCTTTGTACAATTGTGATAACGTTGTTATTTCTGAATGCACTTTTAAGTTGCATACTATGATGAAAGCTTCAAATTCTCAAAACCAAAATACTTACTTAGATTCGATCATATCCAATGTAAGCACTGGTGCAGTCATCAAACATGTATTACTGCATAGAAGAGAATATTTAGTCAATTTAATCGTAGCACCCGTTGCTACTAAAGTATATGGTGTCAGAATTTCTATGTGCACACCTAAATTAATTTGGCATGTTTTCACTTCAAATATCTCCAGAGTTAGCCATTTATAATAAAAGTCACTTCAACTGAAACGTGGTGGATTACTATAATTACCCTAATATATTTATCAATAAATAAAAATGGCTAAAACTTTAAATCACCGGACTATGTAACTTTTAGTAATCATATGTTTTTCAACCCAATTTTCTTTTCTTCCAATTTAGCCTATACCAAAGCCACATAAGCATATTCAGCGCTCTATGGAGTGACCCAACCAGCCACGGTGCGACCCAACCAGCCACGGTTGAACTCGTTTGAGCTCGTTTAAACTTGTTTCCAGTACAAAGGCTAGGGGACCAGGTTGGAAACTGAGTGATAATAGATGAAAACTCCTGTGCCTCTGCCTGAGCAAATGAATGCCAGGGGACCAAGCTAGACCTCCACAGAGTTAGCAGTGTAGTCAAATATTATTTGACTAGTTTATTGTTCAGACATTATCACATATTTATGTATCTTTTGCACAGATTAAATTGTTTGAAGTATTTTTGAAATTTATCTACATTGATTTCTGTTTAAATCACACAATATCACTACTTACAGAATGGGAAACTCATCCTGCAAGGGTATGCTCAATATTACCCAGTGGGCAGCTTTTTTTCATCCTTTCGTCGCTGTGGACCCTTCTCCAACCAATGCTTTACAAAATGGCGACCTCATTTGCTGTATGAAAGGCTCGGGAACCAGACTAGGTTCTTTGCATTCATCTGCAGTCAGTGACCTGCATTCATCAGCAGTCTAGTTTGAAATAGAGATAGCGCTTTAGTAGTCCAGTCTCAGCCTAACCCTATTCCGATCCTGGCCACTCAACCGAAATTTGAATTGCAGTCGGCCGTAGAATCCTGATTTATTTCCAACATCAAGAGCATTGTGTTAACCCAGCAACTCGTCTCAGTCTCTACCTGATCACTATGGTATGTACTAGAATCCTGATTTATTTCTAACATCTTGAGAATTGTGTTTACACAGCAACCCATCTCAGTGTCTACCCGATCACTATGGTATGTACTAGAATCCTGATTTATTTCCAACATCTTGAGAATTGTGTTTACACAGCAACCCCTCTCAGTGTCTACCCGATCACTATGGTATGTCCTAGAATCCTGATTTATTTCCAACATCTTGAGAATTGTGTTTACACAGCAACCCATCTCAGTGTCTACCCGATCACTATGGTATGTCCTAGAATCCTGATTTATTTCCAACATCTAGAGAATTGTGTTTACACAGCAACCCCTCTCAGTCTCTACCTGATCACTATCGTATGTAGTAGAATCCCAATTTATTTGAGAGGATTGTCTTTCCGAGCAACCCCTCTTAGTCTCTACCCGATCACTATGGTATGTACTCGAATCCTGATTTATTTCCAACATCTAGAGAATTGGGTTTACACAGCAACCCCTCTCAGTCTCTACACGATCACTATGGTATTAAGTAGAATCGCAATTTATTTGAGAGGATTGTCTTTACGAGCAACCCCTCTTAGTCTCTACCCGATCACTATGGTATGTACTAGAATCCTGATTTAGATCCAACATCAAGAGAATTGGGGTTACCCTGCAACCCCTCTCAGTATCTACCTGATCACTATGGTATGTAGTAGAATCCCAATTTATGTGAGAGCATTGTCTTTACGAGCAACCCCTCTTAGTCTCTACCCAATCACTATGGTATGTAGTAGAATCCTAATTTTGTTGAGAGGATTGTCTTTACGAACAACCCTTGTCAGTCTCTACCCGACCACAATGGCATATGTAGGAATTATCAGTTCCACCAAGTGGTAGACCTTCTGTCAAAATTACAGGGAGTGCTAAATGCAGCATTGTCCGATGAAAGCTTCCACATTTCAAAGCCAAAGCACTTGACTCTACACATCTAACTTAGATAATAGTGTACATATTAAGTTTTTGATGTTGCATAGAAGGGTATGCCAAGTCAATTTAATAGAACATGTTTCTGCTAAATAAACGGTGTTAAAATGTTGACATGCGTGCAACAATTGATTTGGCATGTTTTCACTTCAAATATCTCCAAAAGTAGCCATTTAAAAAAACATCACTCCAAAGTAGAGTAAAGTAGTAGGCCTAGATTATAGCGACCAAGTTACTGTATTTATCTTAGAAAATGACTCAAAACCATCGGTTTATGCAACTTTAGGCCTTTCAAATAAAACTGTATAGAATTTAACATTACAAAGACTATGTGTGCTCGCAGAATAACATTCCACACGATGCCACAAGGACTCAGATTATTTGACTCATCGAACATATACTGAGAGCGTTGTGCTGGATTCATGGATACGCACAGATGGCGAATCAGGAGTAATACAAGAACATTACTAAGACACTGGATGTAATCAAAGACCCTATAATACTAAGACGGCTCACTCAGCCTGTACTGTGTAATCAAAATGATCAAACCCACCACTTGGTGCGCTGGCTGTTCTCTTGGTTAAACAGGTGCTATATTATATGTATAAATGTATATATGAATGTGAAAGATGTGTGATGATGGCGATGCTGATGATGATGCTGATGATGATGTGTATTTGTGATGGTGATGTGTATTCATAGCAATTTCATATTGATGTGTATTCATACTTACCTATCTCATCTATAATATAATTGTATGTGTTTACATGTGAGACACCAACCAACAGCCAGGCTGATCAAACCCACCACAAGGTGGCACTGCGAAATTTACATTACCATGGGAGAGATGTGGCGTGTGCAAAACGACCTGACCCCAGTAACCCATCTCTTGGCTGGGGTTGGCTAGGAACGATGACGCCACATTTGTACTGGTACCATCCTGCAGGATAAGAGCTACCAGTACCAGTCCTACATGGTTGTTTTTGGTAATAGCACAGATTAATGAAATAGAAATATAACTAAACCATGCAATCATAAAATACTTCAAATCCTATTTTGCTGTACTTATATTGGTTAATAAAAAATATAAAAAGGTTTTGGATTAAGCCACCATTTTTTCCACCCCGAGCATGGAGAAGCGTATTCGATTATTCAACCCGAGTCTGTAGGATGTGCGCATGCGCCAAAAAGTGGCTCGGCTGACCCGAGTTGGTCAATCGATTACGCCCCCATGTGACTAATGGGGTGGACTCGGTTATAAGCCCCAAATGAACCTGGCCCGCAGCAGATTTGTCAGGAGACTGTCCTCACACAGAGCAGCACAGCAATTTAGCGCACACCCAGTAGCCAAATGGTATCGCTACATTTTTTGTTTTGGTAAATATTTTATTCATCTGAATACATATTTTATTAGATCCGAGGCAGTGGTCTTCCATTAAAGCTACATCGAGCTATGGTTTTGAGTTTTAGCTCGCTTTGACTAAATAGGAGAGGGCGACACAGTATCGCCTACACCATTTAACTAAATTAGGTTAATTGGTATAATCTACCTTACTTTACAGTTGCATGGTCCGATGAAACATATTTTTTTCAAAGCCAAGATACTTACCTACATTTGATTTTATATATGCAATCTAGGTTCAGGTGCATTAACTAAGGCTTTGGGGAAGTATATGCAGAATAATCAGTAAATGTATTACCCTATCCATTTGGGGACCTACTTTAAGACAGCCATCAGGCAGGGCGGCCACTCACCAATTAGGTCAATCTCATGACCTCATTAGTCTTGCCCCTTTTCCCAGTACGATATATGGGATTAGTCAGGTTCCAGACTACCTACACATTAATCAGTCATTCCTCATCACATGACCATCATGAGATGTGAATGTGGGCCACATCAACAAGACTTTTGACAAACTTGCCAAAATAATTTGGGTTCTTTCATCTCAAATTGCTCCAAGATTAGCCATTTTTCACCCAAATTACTCCAGAATAATGAATAGTAGGTTATAAAAGTCAACTTAATATATCTATCTAAAAAAAATGATGCAAAGATTTGAATGTCATCGGACTATGCAACTTTAATTTGAAGCAGCATTTGTTTTAAACGGCTACATTTTGATATATTTGAAGTGACACATGGAAAATTAATTTTGGTGTGCAATTCAAAATTCTCTCACAATGGGGTTTCAACATTAAGAGGTCATATTAAATTTACGTAGTATTCCATTTTCTACAGCAATAAATGCTTAATTAATACATCTGTATCTAAGGTTGATATGCAGGATGAAATCTAGCTACGTGTTTGGGTTTCAAAAGATTATTGCTTTCATCGGACGATGCAGCTTTAACCAACTTCTAGTCCGGTGTTCTTTGTGGCGGAGTGATTAGAGTGTCTGACTTTTTTCTATGTCGGACTCCTAATCTGAAGGTTGGTGGTTCGATTCCCCATGCCCCCCCCCCCATCTCTGTCAATTTGGATTTCCACTGCTGTGTATAAGATACAGCGTCATCAAAGGCCAGTAGCTCTCATACCATGTATATGTGGTATGCGAGCTTAAAAATCCCTTGGGTTGGTAAAAGTGTAAGCTCAGGCTTTCTCTCGACAAACTTTCTAATGGTGAAACCAAGTCTATTCAGACTTATCCATGATAGGCAGGATCTTCAACAACAAAAACAAAACAAAAACAAACAAAAAACCAATTGGGATCATTTCAAAGTTCAGACGGACGACACCTGAACTCCTCCGGTCGCATGGATCTGAAATCATCAAACCTGGTCTGTGTAAACTCAATGGTGTAAAACTTAGTGATGCCGATACTACAGAACAGACACTTGCTATCCGGACCGCACTTCATCCACACCTCTCTCTATCTCCTCTTTGCTGGCCATGCGCCTCCTTGATAGTGTCTGAAAAGAGTTCCAGGAGGGGGAGCCCGCCAGCATTTCACTTTCTACTCTTACTCTGTCTGTGTTTTTGGCTTGCCGGCTGGTCACCATAGAGCAAATAGACACGGTTCTTTGACTCAACTCTCCTCATTTCTCTTTCCTATACTCTTTTTCTCCCAGGCTTACTTCTCCTCCTGATCAAGGGAGTTGTTTGCTTGGGTGAGGCCCTTCACCTTATCATTTCTCTTGCTTTGTTCTTGTTGCCAGAACCGCTGGACCCACCTTTACCTGTCCCTTCCTCCTAAACCCTTGCTGCTGTCTACTGGATATGAGTGCTGCGCTACCACCAGACCAGAGTGATTCGGGGCTGCCCCAACAATTCGTTGTTTAATTGTTGTAAAGACATCCCCAGCTTCTACAACCGTCCCACCAGAAGATTAATCTTCAACCAAAGATTGGACCGATTTATTAGTGCCTCTCTATATTGCTGCAGTTCTGCAGCCAGTAACCGTCGTAAGGTTACAAACACCCCAGAAGTCAAGATACTACAGAACCAACAGTGTAAGACGATATACATGCCAGTAATAATCAGCGCATAGAATCTTAGTGATGCTGTTACTACAGAAACAACAGTGTAAAATTTTAGTTATGCTGGTACTACACAAGCAACAGTATTAATCAGCGACATAAAATCTTAGTGATGCTGTTACTACAGAAAAAAACAGTGTAAAATTCCAGTTATGCTGATACTACACAACCAACAGTGTTAATCAACGATGTAAAATCTTAGTGATGCTGGTACTACAGAAGCAACAGTGTAAAATTCCAGTTAATCTGATACTACATAACCAATAGTGTTAATCAACGATGTAAAAATCGTAGTAATGCTGGTACTACATGAAGCAACAGTGTAAGACTCTACTCACACCGGCTATAAACAAACACTGACATATCGCACTCAGTCACGTGATCCCGACATTGAGCGTAATGCCATCGGGCGAGGTAGTGGCAAGTATCAAGTGTTGCAAGTGTTTGGTTGTTGTTTTAAATCCTAGCAACATCTAAGGTCATATCAGGATGGAGCCGGGGATCAAGTCCTTCACCACCCGTGCGTGGAGCGGATGCTCTGTCTACTCGTCCATATTGTCCAGTCCGATTTTCAGACGAGGTACTGTGGGAAACGCGATGTGTTGAGTGATGTGTTGGGGTGGGAGGAGGAGGGTGGAGGGGGGAGGGGGAGGGGAAGGGGGGGGGGGGGACTTGTCATCGTTAGAAGCTGGGCCTTCCACCTCATTATTACGTGAGACAACAGCCGTCCTCGGCACTCCGGCAGTAGAATCCAGCTATATATAAAAATGTCGTGTGCATACCTGTTACCTATTTAATAACCGTCTGGATGCGCCCAACTGCACCTACACCGGCGAAGCAGTGTTGAATGTTCATCATATAAACACCACAGATGTAGATGTAGATGGAGATATGGAGGATGATAATAGCATATTATCGCCCGCAGGATATAACCATGAAATGCCGCAACATGCTCTCCCACCTTATCTCTCACAGATATGGGCAATATTGCAGAAGGGTGTCTGGAGGAGGAGGGGAGTTCTCACCCAATCAGTGTGACCTTGTCGGCACAGTTTCCTTTTCAGGAGCAGAAGGTCGTAGCGTTCACCTCCATGCCGAGTTAAGTCAGACTGTTATAAGACTATGACAGTTCATTAATTTGCCGAACCCGTACTGATATAACCTAAGACGTAAAACCCCATTCACTACATCCATTGCCCTACATTGCCAATCGATCCGTCTCTATCACGGACAACTGTGCTTTTATTTATTTATTTTTGTGTTAACGATTATTGGTAAGCAGGCCCCACATGGGCAGGCCACTTGCATTGATGGAAATCGGATCAGGGGAAGTGATGAGGAGGCCATGCCAGCCAACACTGCCTTATTATGCTGCGTGATAATGGTGCTTCCACTCTCCTGGGCCGTAATCGATTGACACGCCCCGGGCGACTCGGGTCACCCGAGTCATCAGAATTTCAAATCAAACACCGCGAGTAGAGTCGACAAATATACGTGCCGTGTGCAAAACAATCCGACCCCAGTAACCCACCTCTTGGCTGGGGTTGGCGACAAGTGATGACATCACATTTGCGCTGGTAGTGTCCTGCAGGATAACAGCCACGAGTACCAGTCATACATGTTTTTTTTTTAATAACCTAGATTAATGAAATGGAAATATAACTAAACTATGCCATCATAAAATACTTTAAATCCTATTTTGCTGTAGTTTTATTGGTTATTATATAAAAAAGGTTTTGGATTAAGCTACCATTTTATCCACCCCGAGCATGGAGAAGCATATTTGATTATTCGACCCGAGTCTGTAGGATGTGCACATGCGCCAAAAAGTGGCTCAGGTGACCCGAGTTGATTAATTGATTACGCCCCATATGTACCTAGTTCTTGGTATAGTACCACCATTCGAATAAGCGCCTTCTTTGGATAGTAACCCACCCCCACCTCAACCCCAACCCCAACCCCAACCCCCATCCCGCTTGTGTACACATACACATAGACACCGCAACAATGCCTTAATGTACAGTTTGGATTAAAGGCGGTAAAACAAACTTAACACTAAGTTCAGACAACTTTCGCCCCTAAAATGCGTCTCACTGACCTCGCGTGCACCTCGGACAAGCACGACACTCACCTCATACAAATCCCAAGCACACACTTCATGCACACCTCACACACTCCCACGCCCTTCACATAAATATGACACGCACGGCACACACAGCTCACTTTTTTCTTTTTCTTTTTTCTCTTGAAGATTTACAAAGCCTATTAATTATTATGGATAAGCCTGAATAGACTTGTTTTCACCATTAGACAGTTTGTCGATAGAAAGACCGAGCCTACACTTTTACCGACCCAAGGGATTTTTAACCTCCCACACCACATAGACCACATAGACATGGTATGAGAGCAACCGGCCTTTGATGACGCTGTAAGTTATACACAGCGGTGGAAATCCAAATTGGCAGAGGTGGGGGCATGGGGAATCGAACCACCAACCTTCAGATTAGGAGTCTGACCTAGAAAAAAAGTCAGACACTCTAACCACTCCGCCACAGAGAACACCACACACACACATCCCTCTAACTAAGACCCGCCTCACACACCTCACATATACTGCACACACACCTCACTCATACCGCACACACACCTCACAATATACTGCACACACAGCACACACCTCACGCACACTGCACACTCACAGATCCCTCACACACAGCCCTCACATTACTCACACCTCGCACACTTCTCACTCATTTCACACATAGCTTTGTGCACCACACACAAGCAGTTGTTGTGTCAGCTGACCAGCGAACAACACGTGATTTACGTGTTTTTGCGGGGTCCCGCCTGTCACGTGATTCTCGTCCTGACCGAGCGTCGCACCTGTTAGTGTTACGAGCAACACCGTCAAATGTCAGGCGGGGTGGGGTTCCTTTAAGTGCTAATGTTGACCAAGCATACTTACAGATTTTGTTGTTGTTGTTGAAGATTTATACTGCCTATCATGGATAAGCCTGAATAGGCTTGTTTTCACCATTAGACAGTTTTGTGGATAGAAAGCCCGAGCCTACACTTTTACCGACCCAAGGGATTTTTAACCTCCCACACCACATAGACATGGTATGAGAGCAACCGGCCTTTGATGACGCTGTAAGTTATACCCAGCAGTGGAAATCCAAATTGGCAGAGAAGGGGGATGGGGAATCGAACCACCGACCTTCAGATTAGGAGTCCGACCTAGAAAAAAGTCAGACACTATAACCACTCCGCCACAGAGAACACAGATTAACTTACAGATCATCATCTTGCTGATCCAGGCCCTATAGTGGGCCTCTAACCTGGCTGTGGTAAAACAAAAAAGAATTCTTTTTTTCTGCACACAGATGACAAGGAGTCACATGGATAGGTAGATGTGGATAGGGTGATTGTATCAGGGAACCTAGATGGTGTAATAGTTAGCACACTAGCCCTGGAATGGCAAGATGTGTGGGTTCGAATCCTTCTGTAGGTGCATTATTTCCCATTTTCATCACGCACCCCGACATATAACATAGGCTACCTATATGTGGATCATATAAGGGATTATATGTGATGTATATGTATAATGAATTATGCAAGTATAAAGATACATAAAGGAATAATTGTTATACTATTGTTATACTCTGTAAGACCAACACTGAACCGGTGGCTCCACCTGTGGCTTTCTCGCCTCCACCGGATGTAGACCATTGTCAGTCGCACCGGAGGATTTTTCACGATTAATAACACAGCACACACATCACGCACACTGCACACACACACACACCTCTAAGAGGCATCTCATACATTCCTTGCATATATTTCTCAGACACCACACATACCTCAATGACACCTCACACACACCGCGCTCACACCTCTAAGACATGCCTCATATTCCTTGTATATTGTTCTCATACACCATACACACCTCACTGCCACCTCTAACACATACACCTCCACCACACACACACCTCACACATCCCTCACACACAGCCCTAACATTACTCACACCTCGCCCACGTCTTACATTCCTTGCATAGAGGTTTTTTTTTTAATGTTGTCCCTATATATATATAGGACAGAAAGCCAAAAGAAATCTCTTATCACGTGATTTATTACCTCGGCTACACAGTGCCAAAGAGTGGCGGCATGGACGGGTTCGAGGCTGGGACTATCAGAGAGTGCTAATCTGCTCCCTTATCATGCAGTCGTTATTTTAACATCGCCAGCAATTTTTAGCTGCATCAGCCTCCTTGTGGCGGGTCTTGAATATATCATTGCCTGTGAGACAGAATTTCAATGCGGCGGTTGACAGAAGCAAGAACAGCTGACATTGCAGGAATAGGACTTCAAGTAACCTTAATTATCTCGGCCGTGTTGATTGTTGATTTGAGTTTTTTCGCACTTTCACAAGTCGGTACACGTCCTGATATGACCGTAGATGTTGCCAGGATGTAAAACTCCAACAACCAAGCAACCCACTATTGTACATATTAGTGTTGTGCCTGAACACTACCTGTTTATAATCAACTTGTTCCAGGTGTTCTTATGTTCTTGAACCGAATCAAGGAGAAGTGGACTCTGTGACGAATATTGGCGGAAGTCAAGACTACCAGACTAAAGGACCAGAGTCCTTGAGATCTCAGATCATACTGGGGGATTGGGGGCGTAAAACCCCAAAAAACAAGCAAACAAATATAATATGGCGACACAGAGGGTATTAACTTACTATTAAATGTTACTTTTGTTAGGCCTTTCACTAGTTTTGTCATTAGCATCTGAAAGTGCAATGGGTTTTAGCAAAGAACCTGGCAGAGCGAATTTGAACAAATACCTGCACTACTGGTTCAGTCCGATATCAATGTTATCAGCCTGGATAAGGTTCTGGACATATTGCAATAGTTATCGCCAAAGAAAATGTGATATCGACACCCTGTAGATATTATTTATATATATATATATATATATATATATATATATATATGCTTGTATATACAGAACCTAAATTTAGATTATCATGTACTATATCTCTCTCTACATATATATATATATATATATATATATATATATATATATAGTAAATTTATATACTTTCCTCTGAGCGAGTGGAAGATTGGCCCCGCACATGAGGTGGATGGTGCATGCTGGTAAACCACCCCCACCTTGGATGGGGAGGGTGTGTACAGGACACAACAGGCTTTATAACACGCGATAAAGGGTTTATCACTATCCATATATATATATCAAATTGATAGTGTAATAGCGATTATTGCTCTAATTATTTGGGGAGTGGGATTTGTTGCGAGCAACATGGCCTGATATTCAAATAACATTGCAATCACTCATATGGAATTAAGTGTACTATTCTATATATAAAATAATTTAAAAGGGAAAGCTTGCTTTATTTAACGGCGCATCTAGAACACATTGATTTTTATCATCAGCTATTGGACGTCAGATGTCTGGTCATTCTAACATATTTCTTTAGAGGAAACCCACTGTCGCTACATATGCTACTCTTTCCAATAAGCAGCAAGGGGTCTTTTATAATTACTTCCCCCACAGACAGGATAGCACATACCACAGCCTTTGATGAACCAGTTGTGAACCACTGGTTGGAAAGGAAAATAGCCCAAATTGAGCAGGATCGATCAGATGACCCACACCTTCACAGGTGGACACTCTACCCTCTGAGCTACGTCCCGCTCCCCAGTGTACTATTCTAGTCATGAATTAATCCGCCAACTCTCCCTTTCTTTATCGTGAATTCCGGAAGAAGCTATTGTGAGGATTAGCATTAGCTTAGCCGACTGTTACATCTCCAGACTGCCAGGCTGTTATCTATACCGCTTCATTCGTTCCGTACACTGTACCCCCCCCCCCCGACACACACACCCCTTTCTTTCTCCCACGTGCACGCCCCACACCCTCACCCTTATGCCCCGGTCACATACACGTTAGTGACGTAGTTAAACGTAGATAGAATAACGTGGGTGAAACGTGGGTGAAACGTGCTGTCACTACGTTCTAACATGTTAAGGTACGGCAGGTTTTGGTTGATGACCCACCTATGGTACAGATAAATATGTTATGGTATGGATCCTGGTACATTATGGTATGGATCCCAGTACGTTATGGTATGGATCCTGGTATGTTATGGTACGGATCCCGGTACATCCAACTACATTCAACTACTTTGAACTATGTTGAACTACGTTACCCTCCAGTACGTTCAACTATGTTCAACTTCATCCATTAATGGCTATGTGACCACGGCAGAACGGCCAAGGTTTTGTGCATGTCAAAGTACGCTAGAGTATGCTAGAGTAGAGTACATTAAGAAGTATGCTACATTATGCTAGATTACGCTAGAATATGCTATCATCATGGAGGCTACATCTGCCTCAAACGTACATCTCTTTTGAACATGTCCAAAGCTTAAATCGGAACTCACGGCCCACACACGTTCTTATCTCATTCTCATCATGGAGAAGTATGGATGCCTGTGTGTTGCACTACGTTCAACTACGTTCAACTACGTTCAACTACGTTAGCCTCCACTAAGTTCAACTACGTCCACTAACGTAGATTTATTCATTATTCATTACAACATATATTTTTTCAATGCCGAGGCACTGATCTTTCGTCAAATACATTATATTGTAGAGAGATAGGTTAATAATATTAGGCAAGAATAAGAAATCCGTCAAAAATGGGAAATTTCTCATCGGTTCAAATTAAGCATAACATGTAGGGCCTATAGTGAAGAACAGGGTCCGGCCAGGGCCGCATTCAGGGTGGTTCTCAGAGGCGCCACGGAGACGTCTCTGCGATGCTTTTTGGCCTATTTGCATTCAGGGTGCATCTCGGCGACATCTCGGAGACACCTTCCTTTTCAGACTGGAGATGAAAAGGGCCTCGAAAATGGCCGCTGCATTCAGTGGTTTCAGCCAATCACAGTGCAGCGTTTCCATTGCAAATGGCCGCCGCCTATCAGGGCAGCCATTTTCGAGACAACAAACTGCCTTTGTGGTTCAGACTAGCACGACGTCACGGCCATCTCCGAGGCACCTCCGAGACAGACCCTGAACACGGCCCTGGTAACTCGCCAAGTCGCAGCTCAGAACCTGTTTCGTGAATCAGGGGACACTACCTCGGTTGGTTGGTTGGTTGTTGGATCTTTAGATCCTGGCAACATCGAAAGTCATATCAGGAAGGGTACCAACTTGTGACAGTGCACACTCATGTTGACTTTATAGTGCTGCCTCAGTGGGAGACCAGACCACCAGGACCAGGAGCTGATATCCCACTCAGTCACATTATCCTGACAGTGAGCCAACCAGTCCTTGCCCTATCCTAATAATGCCGAGCACCTGGCTAGGAAGCAGCAAGTATCAAGTTTTAAGTCATTGGTTTCACTCCACCATGGTTCGAACCCATGGGTTCGAATCCCACGATCTACCAAAACTGGATACGGACGCTCAACTCATTCGGCCCTCCCATCTGGTCACACTACCTCGGAAGAGGCGTGTAACAGCCGCCATGTCTCCCGACGGTAGGTGTGCGCATGTCGGCTGCGCAGACACAGACAGCTCATCCATTATATTTAAGCAGGCCGCCGTCAGCAACCCGCCATTGTTCTGCACCCGAACGCAGATAATCCGATCAATATGTGACCACACTGCCCGCATTGTTCGCATGTGAAACAGCAAATTGGTGGCGCGCGGCGAATTGGATGAGAGTTGTGCTGCTAACAAAAGTCTGAGGAGCAGAGGAGCAGACTTTGTGTGATGTTCTGTGATGTTGGGTGGGTGGTGGTTGGTGTTAGAGGTGTTAGAGCGAGGCTTGCAGGTGGGGCTGTTGGTTGGGGATGTGTTACGGTGAGGCCTGTAGGTGGCGCTGTTAGGTGGGTGGGGGTGGGGATGTGTTAGAGTGAGGCATATTGGTGGCGCTGTTGGGTGGGTGGAGGGATGTGCTAGGGTGAGGCCTGTAGGTGGTGATGTTGGGTGGGTGTGGGTGGGGATGTGTTACGGTGAGGCCTGTAGGTGGTGCTGTTGGGTGGGTGGAGGGATGTGTTAGGGTGAGGTCTGTAGGTGGCGCTGTTAGGTGGGTGGAGGGATCTGTTAGGGTGAGGCCTGTAGGTGGCGCTGTAGGTAGGGGTGGGTAGGGGTGGGTGGCTATGTGTTAGGGTGAGGCCTGTAGGTGGCGCTGTTGGGTGGGTGGGGATGTGTTAGGGTGAGGTCTGTATGTGGTGCTGTTTGGTGGGTGGAGGGATGTGTTAGGGTGAGGCCTGTAGGCGGCGCTGTTAGGTGGGTGGAGGGATGTGTTAGGGTGAGGCCTGTAGGTGGCACTGTTGGGTGGGTGGAGGGATCTGTTAGGGTGAGGCCTGTAGGTGGCGCTGTTGGGTGGGTGGAGGGATGTGTTAGAGTGAGGCCTGTAGGTGGCACTGTTGGGTGGGTGGAGGGATTTGTTAGGGTGAGGCCTGTATGTTGCGCCATTGGGTGGGTAGGGATGTGTTAGGGTGAGGCCTGTATGTGGTGCTGTTGGGTGGGTGGAGGGATGTGTTAGGGTGAGGCCTATAGGTGACGCTGTTGGGTGGGTGGAGGGATGTGTTAGGGTGTGGCTGTAGGTGGCACTGTTGGGTGGGTGGAGGGATGTGTTAGGGTGAGGCTGTAGGTGGCGCTGTTGGGTGGGTGGAGGGATGTGTTAGGGTGAGGCTGTAGGTGGCGCTGTTGGTTGGGTGGAGGGATGTGTTAGGGTGAGGCTGTAGGTGGCGCTGTTGGGTGGGTGGAGGGATGTGTTAGGGTGAGGCCTGTAGGTGGCGCTGTTGGGTGGGTGGAGGGATGTGTTAGGGTGAGGCTGTAGGTGGCGCTGTTGGGTGGGTGGAGGGATGTGTTAGGGTGAGGGCTGTAGGTGGTGCTGTTGGGTGGGTGGAGGGATGTGTTAGGGTGAGGCTGTAGGTGGTGCTGTTGGGTGGGTGGAGGGATGTGTTAGGGTGAGGCCTGTAGGTGGCGCTGTTGGGTGGGTGGAGGGATGTGTTAGGGTGAGGTCTGTAGGTGGTGCTGTTGGGTGGGTGGAGGGATGTGTTAGGGTGAGGCTGTAGGTGGCGCTGTTGGGTGGGTGGAGGGATGTGTTAGGGTGAGGTCTGTAGGTGGCGCTGTTGGGTGGGTGGAGGGATGTGTTAGGGTGAGGCCTGTAGGTGGCGCTGTTGGGTGGGTGGAGGGATGTGTTAGGGTGAGGGCTGTAGGTGGTGCTGTAGGGTGGGGTGGAGGGATGTGTTAGGGTGAGGCCTGTAGGTGGCACTGTTGGGTGGGTGGGGATGTGTTAGGGTGAGGCCTGTAGGTGGCGCTGTTGGGTGGGTAAGGATGTGTTAGGGTGAGGTCTGTAGGTGGTGCTGTTGGGTGGGTGGAGGGATGTGTTAGGGTGAGGCCTGTAGGTGGTGCTGTTGGGTGGGTGGAGGGATGTGTTAGGGTGAGGCCTGTAGGTGGCGCTGTTGGGTCGGTGGGGATGTGTTAGGGTGAGGGCTGTAGGTGGTGCTGTTGGGTGGGTGGAGGGATGTGTTAGGGTGAGGTCTGTATGTGGTGCTGTTGGGTGGGTGGAGGGATGTGTTAGGGTGAGGCCTGTAGGTGGCGCTGTTGGGTGGGTGGAGGGATGTGTTAGGGTGAGGCCTGTAGGTGGCGCTGTTGGGTGGGTGGAGGGATGTGTTAGGGTGAGGCCTGTAGGTGGCGCTGTTGGGTGGGTGGAGGGATGTGTTAGGGTGAGGCCTGTAGGTGGCGCTGTTGGGTGGGTGGAGGGATGTGTTAGGGTGAGGCCTGTATGTTACGCCCTTGGGTGGGTAGGGATGTGTTAGGGTGAGGCCTGTAGGTGGCGCTGTTCGGTGGGTAGGGATGTGTTTGGCTGAGGCCTGTAGGTGGCGCTGTTGGGTGGGTAGGGATGTGTTTCGGTGAGGCCTGTAGGTGGCGTGTTGGGTGGGTAAGGATGTGTTAGGGTGAGGCATATAGGTGGCGCTGTTGGGTGGGTGGAGGGATGTGTTAGGGTGAGGCCTGTAGGTGGCGCTGTTGGGTGGGTGGGGATGTGTTAGGGTGAGGCCTGTAGGTGGTGATGTTAGGTGGGTGGAGGGATGTGTTAGGGTGAGGCCTGTAGGTGGTGCTCTTGGGCGGGTGTGGGTGGTTATGTGTTAGGGTGAGGCCTGTAGGTGGTGCTGTTGGGTGGGTGGAGGGATGTGTTAGGGTGAGGCCTGTAGGTGGCGCTGTTGGGTGGGTGGAAGGATGTGTTAGGGTGAGGCCTGTAGGTGGCGCTGTTGGGTGGGTGGAGGGATGTGTTAGGGTGAGGCATGTAGGTGGCGCTGTTGGGTGGGTGGAGGGATGTGTTAGGGTGAGGCCTGTAGGTGGTGCTGTTGGGTGGGTGGAGGGATGTGTTAGGGTGAGGCCTGTAGGTGGCGCTGTTGGGTGGGTGGAAGGATGTGTTAGGGTGAGGCCTGTAGGTGGCGCTGTTGGGTGAGTGGGGATGTGTTAGGGTGAGGCTGTAGGTGGTGCTGTTGGGTGAGTGGGGATGTGTTAGGGTGAGGCTGTAGGTGGTGCTGAGTAGAATGTGCTGTTGGGTGGGTGTGGATATGTTAGGGTGAGGCCTGTATGTGGTGCTGTTGAGTGGGTAGGGATGTGTTATGGTGAGGCCTGTAGGTGGCACTGTTGGGTGGGTGGGGATGTGTTAGGGTGAGGGCTGTAGGTGGTGCTGTTGGGTGGGTGGAGGGATGTGTTAGGTGGGGATGTGTTAGGGTGAGGGCTGTAGGTGGTGCTGTTGGGTGGGTGGAGGGATGTGTTAGGGTGAGGTATGTAGGTGGTGCTGTTGGGTGTGTGGAGGGATGTGTTAGGGTGAGGTATGTAGGTGGTGCTGTTGGGTGTGTGGAGGGATGTGTTAGGGTGAGGTATGTAGGTGGTGCTGTTGGGTGGGTGGGGATGTGTTAGGGTGAGGTATGTAGGTGGTGCTGTTGGGTGTGTGGAGGGATGTGTTAGGGTGAGGTCTGTATGTGGTGCTGTTGGGTGGGTGGAGGGATGTGTTAGGGTGAGGCCTGTAGGTGGCGCTGTTGCGTGGGTGGAGGGATGTGTTAGGGTGAGGCCTGTAGGTGGCGCTGTTTTGTGGGTGGGGATGTGTTAGGGTGAGGCCTGTATGTGGTGCTGTTGGGTGGGTGGGGATGTGTTAGGGTGAGGCCTGTAGGTGGCGTTGTTGGGTGGGTGGGCATGTGTTAGGGTGAGGCCTGTATTTGGTGCTGTTGGGTGGGTAGGGATGTGGTAGGGTGTGGCCTATAGGTGGCGCTGTTGGGTGGGCAGGGATATGTTAGTGTGAGGCATGTAGGTTGCGCTGTTCGGTGGTGGTGGGCAGGGATGTGCTGTAGTTGAAACTTCTCGTGGCACCGTGATAGCAACCAACCATGTTTCAAAACCCATCCATAATCCTCATCACTGCCACTTGACCGATGTGATGCGATAAGGTCAACGGTGACGGTCGTGGCTCTACTCCAGGTCGTGTTTTGTAAGAATTGTATGGTTTTTTTTATATCCAACTGTCTCTCAGAAAGAACCATGCCAGTGATATTAAATTAGCGCTTGTGCTCTATCGTGTTACAAAAAAGATGGGGATAAGTCTTTCCAAAATTCTCGCCATGCTTGTTTGTTTCGGTTTTACGTCCTACCACCATCTAAGCTCATCTCAGGGCCATGACAGTGATATTAAATTAGTGCTTGCGCTCTATTGTGTCACTAAAACCTGAACGGCTTTCTCGTCATGTTTATTTGTTGGAGTTTTACGTCCTGTCACCATATAAGGTCATATCAGTAGGTCCCATGATGTGTTATCGCTATCATGGGTTAGTGTTATCTTAACATTTTTATACACAACAAATTATTTTTGTTGCCGCCCTTCAGTAATGACATTTAACGAAAATTGTTGTGGTTTGCCTTGTTTGTTAATTTATTTTAGTTGGGGCCGGGATAGGAGTAAATTTTGCTCTAAGTAATAGACAATCACACAATCTGCAATACATTCAGTGCTCTTAGATATGCTTTGACCATGTTTGGAGTGAATATAGTCGCCAGTATATAGTCGCCTTAACTACTGCTATCAAAGTCCATATATTAGATTAGTGAGGCCAATAATCTTAGATCCCTATTATATTCTGTCTACCTTATTCTCTGATATTAGAATTTAACTAACCCACTCGGATCGTATTAAATAAATTAACAAAGTTGGTTAGATTGGATGCAGAGCAATATTATATCTCACCACATGCGCGAAGGGGGGGTGGGTAGGTGGGGGAAGACTGTGACTGTCTAATTGTAATTATTGTCAGTGGATGGGATTCATCTCATAGCTTGTTATAGCAATAATTAGTGTCAGGTCTGGCAGGCTTATCAATGTGTGACGACAATGCACACTCCCGGCACCTAAGTAGCATTCCCCATCACAGAGTTGTTATTTTGCTAATGTCATGATACAACTTCCCACTCAATCACATTATCCTGACACTGCACCAGCACTTGCCTATCCTACTAATTGTCTAAGTGCTAACCAATGGACCTTCTACCCCCACCCCATCCTCCGACAATCGTTGCAAAGACTATATGACAAATATGGAATCAATAGATTGGCTATGTGCCAATTGCATTCAGTTTGTACATTTTCCAGCTAATTCCTTCTTATTCACACATTATTAATATATTCCATAAGAATTTAAAGAAAGGAGACCAGACACCGATTGGAGTGAGTCGTCCACGCTGGCTGGCTGTAAATACCCATCGTTGTAGTTCATTGTTGGGTGGGTGTGGGCAGGTATGTGTTAGGGTGAGGCCTTCAGATGGTGCTGCAGAGTGGGTTTGAGTAGGGCATTTTAGAGTGAGGCCTTCAGATGGTGCTGTAGAGTAAGTGTGGGTAGGGACATGTTAGAGTGAGGCCTTCAGATGGTGCTGCAGAGTGGGTGTGGGTAGTGACATGTTAGAGTGAGGCCTTCAGATGGTGCTGCAGAGTGGGTGTGGTTGGGGGGATGTTAATGTGAGGCCTTCAGATGGTGCTGTAGAGTGGCTGTGGGTGGGGACATGTTAGAGTGAGGCCTTCAGATGGTGCTGCAGAGTGGGTGTGGGTGGGGCATGTTAAGGTGAGGCCTTCAGATGGTACTGTAGAGTGGGTGTGGGTGGGGACATGTGAGAGTGAGGCCTTCATATGGTGCTGTAGAGTGGCTGTGGGTGGGGACATGTTAGGGTGAGGCCTGTAGAGTGGCTGTGGGTGGGAACCTGTTAGAGTGAGGCCTTCAGATGGTGCTGTAGAGTGGCTGTGGGTGGGGACATGTTAGAGTGAGGCCTTCAGATGGTGCTGTAGAGTGGCTGTGGGTGGGAACATGTTAGAGTGAGGCCTTCATATGGTGCTGTAGAGTGGCTGTGGGTGGGGACATGTTAGAGTGAGGCCTTCAGATGGTGCTGTAGAGTGGCTGTGGGTGGGAACCTGTTAGAGTGAGGCCTTCATATGGTGCTGTAGAGTGGCTGTGGGTGGGAACCTGTTAGAGTGAGGCCTTCATATGGTGCTGTAGAGTGGCTGTGGGTGGGAACCTGTTAGAGTGAGGCCTTCATATGGTGCTGTAGAGTGGCTCTGGGTGGGAACATATTAGGGTGAGGCCTTCATATGGTGCTGTAGAGTGGCTCTGGGTGGGAACATGTTAGGGTGAGGCCTTCATATGGTGCTGTAGAGTGGCTCTGGGTGGGAACATGTTAGGGTGAGGCCTTCATATGGTGCTGTAGAGTGGCTCTGGGTGGGAACATGTTAGGGTGAGGCCTTTATATGGTGCTGTAGAGTGGGTGTGGGTGAGGACATGTTAGAGTGAGGCCTTCAGATGGTGCTGTAGAGTGGCTGTGAGTGGGAACTTAGGGTGAGGCCTTCAGATGGTGCTGTAGAGTGGCTGTGTTCTGATTGAAGTCTGATCAGAGAGATATACGGACTGTTCTCACTTCTGGTGGCTTTATACTGTAGCCTCACTGATTTACTGTGCCACCCGGTATCATGTTCCCATATATGACTCAGTGGCATTATCCTGATACTGGGGCACCCAGTCATTGCATAAATCCTAGTAATGTCACAAACTGGCATGGTACTCAATTGATAGCGACAAATGCCTATTGTGTTCTCTATCTTATAGTTCTGAACGGAAAAGAATCGAACCGATGACCTCGCCACACAAGAGGGGGGGGGGGGGGGGGGGGGCTGTTCTACCGCTAGACCATCCCGGCGGATCAGCTTCCATTGCAGTAGAAGGGTGCAGGTGTGTGTAATTATATGCCTGATGACTGTCTTTGCACTCACATAGCAACTGATTGTTCGATTTGTTATTTGATTATGAGCGCCTCACAATTCGCCCATTAATTATTGCGCGCAATTATTTAATCATTCCCGAGATGATGCTTAATGGGCTTGCACGCAACCGGCATCCCATAGTCTCTGCGTTGTAACCGCTCATTGGCAGTTGTGTGTTGACCAGTTCCATCTTTTCAGTCCACCAATGTGCAAGTGTCGACAATTGCAATACTACCTGCACTGGATCTATGGATGAGACCGTGGATTCGAACCCTGATCGAGTCAAACCAACGACTTACAAAGTTGATACTTGTCGCTCGGCGCTCGGCATTATTAGGATAGGCCCGGGATTGGACTGTTGATAATATGACTGAGTGGGATATCGGGCCATGGTACCAGCGGTACTACCGCCCAGTGGGGCAGCACTACAAAGTCGAAATGAGTGTTCCAGATCGATACCTGTTCTGATATGACCTTAGATGTTGCTAGGACGTAAAGTCCCAACAAACAAACCAAACAATCTCCACCAATGCCCAACTGGATGTATTGACCAATCCGCTGGTCGCTCAGTAAGGACTGAGGCTGAGAGCCAGGAAGCCGGGTCGCAGCTACAGCTTACATGGCGCAATGTGGGTATTGCCACCTATTCTTCACTATGGACCCTATACCTTAAACTCAATCTGCACCGATAACCAAACTTGGTAGGGTTATTGCCATACATTTGTTTCAAATGTAGATTGAGGTGAAACGGCTGCAAGAAATACTTTACATGAGATATAAATTATAATACCACTCCTTGTATCATGGTGTATGTGTAACAAGACCCTATAATACTAAGACGGCTCACTCCCTATCTCTCCCATGGTAATGTAAATTTTGCAGTGACTCCTTGTGGTGGGTTTGATCAGCCCGGCTGCTGGTTGGTGTTTCACATGTAAACACATACAATTATATTATACATGAGATCGGTAAGTATGAATACACATCAATATGAAATTGGTATAAACAAATACATCATCAGCATCATCAGCATCATCGCCATCATCACACATCTTTCACATTCATATATACATTTATACATATAATATAGCAACTGTTTAACCAAGAGAACAGCCAGCGCACCAAGTGGTGGGTTTGATCATTTTGATTACACCGTACAGGTTGAGTGAGCCGTCTTAGTATTATAGGGTATTTGATGTGTATTAGCCAATGCCCCCGACATTCCGCAATCTAACCTGACATGTTGGGTATCAGCAACAGTCCTTACTGAGGGAACCCGTGGAACTTGGAACACACGTGTTCTAAGCCACGAGTTGCCCAGTCTCGAGTCCCCCCCCCCCGCCCCCCGTCCCATCCCTCCCACTCCGTGTCACAAATGGTGTCGAGTCCCATTGAATCCCAGTGGACTTAGTCATCCACTCACTTCCTGTCCACACTTCCCCGCCCCCACATACCCACCACCACCCACTATTTGTCGACCGCTCGTTGTACATAGTGCCGCTAGATGGCGCCACCTGTTCGCCCTGTCTAACTGCCGGTGTGGTGAGCTCAGCCGTGTCCCGTGCTAAGCCGTGCACCTATACTCAAACTCATTGTCAATGGTCGTATGTCACTAACCTTATAAATTTAATATAATGTTTTTGGTAAAGATGTTTTCTATATGTGTACCAAGAGATTTGTTTCTTGGTGGTGTGGTTTTAGAGATATTTCACTTTTCCTGGATTTTCTATATGAAGATTGCTCACCACCATTGACAATGCCTTGAGTATGACGGTATGCGCAGTACAAAACATTAGTTTTAATCAAAATTAATAGAAATCACGAACCCTAACCTTATAAATTTAATATAATCTTTTTGGTGAAGATGTTTTCTATCTGTGTACCAAGCGATTTGTTAATAGGTGGTGTGGTTTTAGAGATATTTCACTTGTTTTGTATTTTCTGTATGAAAATTACTCACGACCATTGACAATGCCTTGAGTTTGAGTATAGGTACACGGCTGAGCACGGGACACGGCTGAGCACGCCACACAAGGAAGCTACCCTGGCAACGCTGCATAAATAGGGCCTACACCCGAACACAAGAACGCCACTAAAACTAAACTCTTCCACTTGTTTCCTCCACACCAACTTGATTTCAATGTGTGGAAGCAGGTAGCTTTTGTTTTAAGTGCTGCATTTGGCTTCCCACAATCCGCAAGAGCATTAATTTGAGGTTATCTATAGTTCATGCATTACGTGTCGGTCTCTCTCGTGATCGGGTGCGTGTGTTTTCTATGATAGTGGTCCGTAATAACACAAACACTGATTGATTCGCGTACGCTGCCAAGTAAGAATGTGTTATATAATATCAACGTATATCCTCCATGTTTGTTCATTCCTTCAAGATTGTTATGAATGAATGAGGAGCTGTTTATATTCGCATAATATATTACATATGATATATATATATATCTGTTATGCTTGTCTTTCTTCCTATATTGTTCTGACTGAATGAGGGGCTGTTTATATTCCCATAATGTATTATATAGGATCTATATATCCTCCATATTTGCTTGTTCTTTCCAGATTTTTCCAAATGAATGAGCAGCTGTTTATATTCACATAATTTATTATGTAGGATCTCGTGTACTGAGAAACAGACAGAAAATTGAAGAACAAATCAGTAACGTACAAAGTGGGTTTATATCTGGAAGAGGTACACGTGAAGGGATTTTCAATATGAGAATGATTTGTGAACGTTATTGTGAAGTGAACCAGGATGTTTATGCCTGCTTTATTGACTATGAGAAGGCCTTCGACCGAGTCAATCATGAACTGTTAATCAAATGTTTACAAGATATTGGTGTCAATGGCAAAGACATTAAACTAATTGTGAACTTATACTGGACACAACGTGCATTTATAAAAATGGAGCAGGGCCTATCGGATGAAGTTATGATTAAACGAGGAGTTCGACAGGGGTGTGTATTGTCACCATGTCTATTTAACCTGTACACAGAGATGATTTTCAGACACATTGAAGATTGCAAGGGAGTGACAATAGGTGGCATGAACGTCAACAATCTTAGATATGCCAATGACAGTGTAATACTAGCAGACAGTGAGAAAAACCTACAAGATATAGTGAATAGAATCAATAAAGCTGGAATACTATTCAACATGAAGATGAATGCCAGGAAGACCAAAACAATGGTTATAAGTAAAAAGACAGATAAACCAAATGTCAATATAACCATAGATGGCACAAACATAGAACAAGTATCCGAATTCATATATCTCGGACAAAAGATTACAAATGATGGGAGATGTGAGGAAGAAATTAAAAGAAGGATAACAATAGCCCGAACAACATTCTCCAAAATGTATAGAGTGTTAACATCAAGTAAGATATTAATACAAACAAGGAAGCGTATTCTTCAGTGTTATGTGTGGTCTACTCTAATGTATGGGGCAGAGACATGGACAATCTCTAAGAAAATGTACAAACGTTTAGCAGCATTTGAGATGTGGACTTATCGAAGGATGATGAAAATATCATGGACAAAGAAGATCACCAACAAAGAAGTTCTCAGAAAAATTAAAAATAAGAAAAGCTTGTTTGCCACTATACAGACAAAGAAACTTATTTATTTTGGCCACATCATTCGTCAGAGTTCAATATACCGTACATTGTTGGAAGGGAAGGTGAATGGCAGCAGAGGGAGAGGGAGACCAAGAACATCATGGTTTACAAATATTTCACAGTGGACAGGCTTGAATTATTCACAGTCTATCAGAACAGCACAACATCGGGACAAGTGGAGAACCATTGCATCCAACCCTCGACTAGAGGATGGAACTATTGATTGATTGATATATCCTCCAATTTTGCTTTTTTTTTCCAGATTTTTCCAAATGAATGAGCAGCTGTTTATATTCACATAATTTATTATGTAGGATTTATATACATGTATCCTCCATATTTGTTTACTCTTTCTAGATTGTTCTGAGTGAATGAGGAGGTGTTTGTGTTCACAAAAATTATTATATAGGATCTATTTATCCTCTATGTTTGTTATTTCCAGATTTTTCCAAATGAACGAGGAGCTGTTTATATTCAAATAATGTATTATGCACGATCCATATATATATATATATTTATATATATATATATATATTTATATATATATATATATATGTATATATATATATATATATATATATATATATATATATATATTACATAGCACCTACATTACAGCCTCCGTATGTGTTTGTCCCTCCCAGATTGTTCCGGAAGGATGAAAAGCTGTTCGAGCTGTTCAAGAACTTCCAGGGTATGAAGGTGACGGACGACCTGCGTGGTAACGAGATGGTGGAGGCGCACGGCCTGCTCGTCATGGCCGTGCTCGACGAGTGCATCGAGAAGCTCGAGGACGTCGACCACGTGGAAGCCGTGTGCGCCCGAGCGGCAGGTGCGCACAGCAAGTTCCCCGGCTTTAACCCGAGCCTCTTCTGGGTGAGTAGCACTAAATGACATTACATGGTGTTACATGGCATTACATGACGCTACATGACATTACATGTATTGCATGGCAATACATGACATTACATGACAATCCATGACATCATTGTATGACACTACATTGCATGACACTATGTGACATTGCATGACATTATGTGGCAATACATTGTATTATATTACAGTACATGGCAATATGGAAATACATGACATTACAAGCAGGTATGACCTGATATTGCTATGTGCTCTCCTGTCTGTGGGAAAGTGCATACAAAAGACCCCTTGCTGGTTATCAAAAAGCCTAGGTGGTGGCAGTGGATTTCCTTCAAAGAAATATGTCAGGATGACCAATATGTTTGACATCCAATAGCTGATGATAAAAATCAATTTGCTCTAGAGACGTCTTTAAAAAAAAAAACAAGCTTTACTTTTTACTTTGTTCATTTCTTGTAGATTTTGTCACAGATGTTGCACATGTGCTATGCGCTATTAATAGTATTCAAGTAGTCTGATAGCAAAGAAAAGCGAAGGTAATCGGTATGGTATCCCCAACATGGAATAGCTTAGCTCCAGTGACCTTTCATTAGTATCTGACTGACCTAGAACTTAGCCCGACGTGGTTTCTTGGTGCATCTACAACATCAAATATGAAGGCGGCAGTTACTGAGGCCTCCGGGGCTTTGCAGAAGTATACGAGTATAACCTGGAATTCCATACTCGCTCCTCAGCTCCATCCACCAGTGATCGGGTGGTGGAGCCTCGGACTAGTCATCAACTGTTCCGACCTACTCAACCTCAGCTCCGACGATGGTGCCATCTCCCACCACTCGCTAAATGCTCATCAACCTCATTCAGTATAGAATATAAATACATACAAATATATATAAACACAACATGCATGTACCTGTATACAAATATTTAATAAATAAAATATATATAATGATATATCATTATTTATTGTATATATTCTTATAATATATTATATATACTATGTTTATATTTATATAAATTTTTCTTTTTTCTTTTTTTTTTGCACACATAAGCATGCCAAGTGTGCTAAATTATATGTGAAGGTATATAGGTATATATGTGTATATTTAACTGGGTTGGTGGAACTGATACTGAACTCCTGCGAGTGGTCAGCAAATGGTGCCAAGTATTGATTATGTGAAGTGTTTTATCGTGGCTTCCGGTGAATGTCTTAGGTGCTGCTACTCACGCACAAAAACACACATAGAAATACGCACACAAACACACACAGAAGCAGGCAGGGAAATACAGATAGAAACACACAATAACACACACAAACACACAAAAACACTAACCAAACACACATCGAAACACAAGAACACATACAAAAATATGCACAAAAACACTAACAAAACACACACAGAAACATAAAAACATACATTAACACACAAAAATACACAAAACCACATACAAAAACACATATAAAAATTACACACAAAAACACACACAGAAGCATGCACATAAATACAGATAGAAACACACAGTAACACACACAAACACACAAAAGCACATACAAAAATACACACAAACACACAAAAACACTAACAAAACACACATCGAAACACATAAAAGACACAAAAATACACAAAACCACCTACAAAAACACATAGAAAAGTACACACACAAAACTAAACAAAAATTATATGGAGAACCCGGATTTTTCGAAACCATATTCTGAGACGATGGATGCCTTTGACGCCGAAGAAAAAAATGTAGCACTGTAACAGAAAATGTGGGTCAAGCATTAAAACGGCAGTTAATACAGATATGGAAAGCACATTCCATACTGGCGCCGGGTATATAAATAACCCACGTGACATGGGTAAGCGTCGATGATGGAGCTGCCATGGCGGTGTGGAGGTTGGGGGTTGGAGGAGGGGGGTTGGGGGTTGGAGGTGGGGGGAAGGGGCTGAGGGAGGGGGAGAGGGGTTGGAGTTGGGGGAGGGGGGTTGGGGGTTGGGGGAGGGGGGCTGGGGTTGGGGGAGTGGGTTTGGGGGTTGGCGGTGGGGGGAAGGGGCTGGGGGAGGGGGTTGGGGGAGGGGGTTGGGGTTGGGGGAGTGGGTTTGGGGGTTGGGGACGGGATGTGGGTTTTTTTTTTTTGGTCCATTAGTTGTTTAAGCAGGGGAAATTTCAGCCATAGACGACTGGTCTTCCTCATTCCACTGCTGGTTTAGAGAGGTTGTGCAGTATATATATTTATATATATATATATATGTATATATCAGCAAAATGAATCTATATCAGCTTTCTTGTTTCTTGTTGGGGAAGGGGGTTGGGGGTTGAGGGCTGAGGAGGGCGGTTCTGATTGACGTGTGCTTAGTCAAGCACGGACCTACCGAGAAGAAGCACAGCACGGTGCTCCACTGGGTTGATATTGGTGGTTGGTGTTCGTAAAGCTCAGAGAGGCAGATGAGTGACTGAGACGCAGGCGCCTATAGTAATACAGGCCGCCTCAACCCTTTAACAAAAACAGCAAAATAAACAGAGGAAACTAATATATATATATATATATATATATAAATATATATATATAAAACCTCTCTATACCGACCCCTCCACAGATCGACCACTTCCCTATATCTATCGCTTTATTTGGGTCTCAACAATACCATTGTAAGGATATTCTACCTCTCTAAACCGACCACCTCCCTAAATGGACCACATAAAGTCGGTCCCATGGTCGGTCGATTTAGAGAGGTTGTGCAGTATATATATTTATATATATATATATATATATATGTATATATCAGCAAAAATAGACAAGAAAATGAATCTATATCAGCTTTCTTGTTTTTTTAACCAAACCTTTCCTTTTCTTAACAAGACCAGCAAAAGAAGAACCCTAGTATATATATATATTATATTTTTAGTATTATTTATTTTGCTGGTTTTGATAATAAAGGTTGAGCCGGCCTCTTTATAACTAGTATAAGTGTCTCTGTGTTAAATGTATGTATATATTATATATATGTATATGTATATTTAAATAACAAGAGGACACAAAGGACAAATAATATATTGCGATAACGAAGTAAAAAAATAAATACGGATTATTAATGCAATCTACATAACGGCTTTTTCTTCTTCTATATAAGTCATTTGTCAGCCCCAGTCATTGGATTGCATTGCTAGGTTTGCTCAGTGTCGCGGCTATATGGCTTGCCAGCCTAGTAAAGTAGCTGGTTTTCGGCGTACATATGGGCACGGGTAATGGAGTGTCAGTGAGTTTATTCAGCTTCGCCTTGGGTAATGCAGTGTTATGTACTTCCGGTGTCTGGTAGTGCAGCATCATGTACTTCCAGTATTGGGATAATGCCATTATCGGCGAGTCTGAATCCAGATAATGGTGTGTTTTATGTGATTCTGGGCCCTGGGAAACAGGACCCGGACTTGGGTCGCGTTTTCCTGTACTTCCGGTCTCTGATTGTGCAGTTTTATGTACTTCCGGTCTCTGATAGTGCAGTTTCATGTACTTCTGGTCGCTGATAGTGCAGTTTCATGTACTTCCAGTCTCTGGTAATGCAGTTTCATGTACTTCCAGTCTCTGATAGTGCAGTCTCATGTATTTCCAGTCTCTGATAGTGGAGTTTCATGTACTTCCAGTCTCTGATAGTGCCGTTTCGTGTACTTCCAGTCTCTGATATTGCAATTTCATGTATTTCCAGTCTCTGATATTGCAGTTTCATGTACTTCCAGTGTCGAAGGAGAGGAGGAGAGCATTAGCATTGGTAATAGATCAATTATTTGTTGGTTGTTTTATGTCCTAGCAACATCTAAGGTCATATTAGGACAGGTACCAACTTGTGACAGTCCGCATTCATGGCAACCTTATAGTGCTGCCCCACCGTGACCTGATACCCACACAGTCATATTATCCTGAACCTGTGCTAACCATTCCTTGATTTATCCTATTAATGTTGTAAGTCATTGGTTTGACTCAACCAAGGTTCGAACTTGTAGGTTCGAATCCCACGATCTACTAAAACGGGAGACAGACGCTCAACTCATTCGGCCATCCACTCTGGTCCCGAAACACACAAACACACCAACACACACAAAAATACACACAAAAACACATACAGAAACACACATTAACACACACATTAACAACATACACATTAACACGCACAAACACACAAAAACATACACAGAAATACACACAGAAATACACACAAAGATACATACAAAAATACACACAAAAATACACACACAAACACACACAAAATAGGAAGCCTCCGCTCTCCCGATTTTACCACCGGATCCGGTTGGTAATTGATAATCACGTGTTTCCGGTGTCAGTGTGGTTTCAGGCCTCGGATAATGCAGCATCAAGCGACCCCAATGTCGGGTATATATGATCTATTGGCGGTATGGATAGTTTTGTATTACTATTAGTCCCCTCCGTGAGTGCTGAATTACTAAAGGCCCTGTCACATTACGGCGTATGACGGGAGCGTATGGCGGCGTAGCCGCTTTACGTCATATACGTCGGCATACGCCGTATACGCTACTCATACGCTACTCATACGCTACTCATACGCCGCCAGATGCCGCCAGATGCCGGCTTATGTGAAGCGTATGAGGCATACGCCGCCATACGCTTTCATAAATCCGTCCGTCCAAATTTGTTTGTGCATGCTCAAAAAAACTCGACCTATGAGGGCGTATGGTCCATACTGTCAAAAAATGTCACAGCACGCTCCCATACGCTCCTCATACGCTCCTCGTACGCTCCTCATAGGTCCCCCATACGTTCAAACCCACCCGAAAGTTCACCGAAGGTCATCATAGGCTGGCACAAGCACGGCATACGTAGGTTTTCAATACGCTCCCGCCATACGCCGTAATGTGACAGGGCCTTTAGCTCAGGCAGCACACTATTGTTGTGTGAGTAGCTGGTTGGTTGGAGTTTCATGTCCTGGCAACAAATATCAGGATGGGTACCTACTTGTGACAGTGCACACTCATGTCAACTTTAAAGTGCTAACCCACTGGTAAATCAGGCCACTGGCACCATGACCTGATATCCCACTCAGTCTCATTACCCTGACACTGACCTAACCAGTCCTTGCCTTATCGTATTAATGCTGAGCGCCAGTCTAGGAAGCAACAAGTGTCGATTTTATAAGTCATTGGTTTGGCTCGACAGGGAACCGAACTCCCGATCTCCCGAATGCGAGGCCCTCGTTCTACCGATTCGGCCACAGCGCCTGGTGTTACGTGAGTAAGTAGACAATACTGGCACTAGGGAATACATTCTTGTTGTATGGGTAAGCGGGCAACAGTTGTGTCAAGGTGCACATGTGTAATGTATGGGTAAACTAAGGCAGCATACTTGTACCCTTTGGGTAACATCAAGCAATACAATTGTGCAGTTTGTACAATATTGATGGTTTTTTTTGTGGGTTTATTTTGGTCCATTAGTTGTTTAAGCAGGGGAAATTTCAGTCATAGACGACTGGTCTTCCTCATTCCACTGCTGGTCGATAGAAAGCCCGAGCCTACACTTTTACCAACCCAAGGGATTTTTAACCTCCCACACCACATAGACATGGTATGAGAGCAACCGGCCTTTGATGACGCTGTAAGTTATACACAGCGGTGGAAATCCAAATTGGCAGAGCTGGGGGCATGGGGAATCGAACCACCAACCCTCAGATTAGGAGTCTGACCTAGAAAAAAGTCAGACACTCTAACCACTCCGCCACAGATAACGCCATGTTAGGTTGTACACAAGTGCAGTATGGGTAAGCTGACACTATTAAACTCGGTTGTATATGCATAATCAGAAAACATTCTGGACAGGGTGTCCACGAATGATGCATGTATAAGCAGACAACATTAAAGCTGCACAGTCCGATGAAAGCATCACATTTTCAAAAGCAAAATACTGATCTAGATTTGAGCCTAAATATCCAACTTAGATACTGATGCACTTATTAAGTGTTTCTTGCTGCATAGAAGGGCATACCAGGTGAATTTAATGGAACCTGTTACTGCTGAAGCCTATAGGATCAGAGTTTTGCCAAGCATGTCAAAATACATTTGGCATGTTTGCAAATATTTCCAAAGTTAGCCATTTTAAATCAAAATTACTTCAAGCTAATGTAAGATAGATTATAAAGATCAACCTGATATATTTATCTCAGAATATGACAGAAACTCAAAACCATCGGACTATGCAGAAGAGAAGCGGGAGAGGGGTAGGAGGGGGGGTGCCATGGAGGTTTGTTTGTTCTTGTTTTACATCCTAACAACATCTAAGGTCATATCAGGTCAAGTACCGACTTGTGAGAGTGTGCACTCATGGCGACTTTATAGTACTGCCCCACTGGGAGACCAGGCCGCCAGCACCATGACCTGATATCCCACTCAGTCACACTATCCTGACACTGAGCCAACCAGTCCTTGCCCTATCCTAATAATGCCGAGCACCTGGCTAGGAAGCGACAAGTATCAATTTTTAAGTCATCGGTTTGACTCGACCAGTGTTCGAACCCAAGATCCCATGGTCTACCAACACGGGAGATGGACGCTCTAACTCATTCGACCATCCTGTCTGGTTGCCATGGAGGTGGGAGGATGCTGGGATGCGGAGGCATGTTGTAGTTGCGGACTGGGAAGAAAGACAAAATGTGATATCAGTGCCATATCACGCAACGCCTGTGTTTGTGTGTTGGAGTTTTACATCCTGGCAACATCAAAGTTCATATCAGGCCGCTGGCACCAGGACCCGATATCCCACTCAGTCACATTATCCTGTCACTGAGCCAACCAGTCCTTGCCATATTCTATTGATGCCGAGCACCAGGCTAGGAAGCGACAAGTATCAATTTTTAAATCATTGGTTTGACTCAACCGGGAACCAAACTCCAGATCTTCCACACACGAGGCCTGCGCTCGCAACGCTTCCGTGTTTGTGTGTATATGAGATGAGTTTACACGCATCTCACCAGGTGAAGAGCCACATAGTCGACACTATGGATAGATATGTTCATTGCATCAGGTGTCCTTAATTGAATAATGGTTAGGATTTTCGCCGTGGAATTATTGCACAAATGTGGATTTAAATCAATTTAGCAGAGTGTGTAAAGTGAGGTGCCATAATGATAGCGTTATTTTAGCCTTTTCTTCTGCTAATAATTTAGTGGAATGTGGTGCCAAAATGAATGCTTCATGGCACATGGGTGAGATAGAATGAGAGCGCAGAGTTGGGAATTACACAGCTTTATTTCCATATTGAATAGCCCCACACGCGGGTTTCATGTGTATAGATGGGCACATGCAGCAAGTCATTGTGGACATAAGGCTATGCAAACAACTAATGAAACAATGCAAATACTAACAAGATAGTAGATAACGGATTCACCCAGTACTCGCAGTACACGGGTGAATACCAACCCTATATAAAAACGGTTGAAAAAGCGGGTTAATGAATTGAGAGCCTAATTTCACAATCTAAGAAGCAACAATTATTCTTTACATATGTCTTATTGATCCCGCTACCTTTGAGTTGAAAAATATAATATAATATCTAGTTAAATAAGATTTAAAAGTGAAATCGACGGCATTCTGCAGCTGCCATCTTGTCTTTTTGCATTCTCTCCCATTTCACCAAGTCTGTGCCGATATAAGTAACCATTTGACACGGGAGGCAGGTATTCTACTTGCTGTTCCAAACTAAAGCTATTTTCGCGTGTATTTACAGTACGTTGTCATTCACCTGTGTACTACAAGTACCGAGTGAATCTTTTATCTAACAAGATAGTAGCAACAATAACAGTCAGTAGGTGGTTGTCTCCCCAGAGACAACCACCAGATACATAACAATTGGTGTGACTCAGGGTTCGAACCCGCGGGTTCGAATCTCACGATCTATCAAAACGGGAGACGGACGCTCAACTCATTCGGGCATACTGTCTGGTCTGTAGGAGCTTGTAATTTCTGAGACATATCAGCTAACTTAGAACCTTCTCTATGTCATAACGTTGAGGCCTGCCAATGTCATAGGCATGTGTTTTGTGTCTACTAAATAAATTTGCATAGTCCGATGGATTTGAGTCTCTGTTATATTCTGAGAGAAATATATTAAGTTGATCTACCTTACTTTAGTTTAAAGTTCTAGTAGCCTAACGCAGAGGGGCGAGGAGGTGTGTTGTGTGTTGTGTGTCGTGTGGGTGATTGGGGGGGTGTGTGCGGGGGGGGTTGTGCTCTGCTGTTCTCTCCAGCCCCCGCTCATCCCATCCCACCCCCCGCCCCCATTTTTGCATGTTCGTCTTCTAATAAAGTGGGGACAAATGATATTGTTTGTTGCAGCAATGCTATCCGTACAGTGTTAAATCTTCACACTTATGCCAAATATCCATATTTATTTTTCAAATACAATACAGGACACAACAGCTGTCTTCGAATGCAGCTTGCAGCCGACCAATCAGATACATGAAAGATGACCTTTAAAGATTGCACAGAGAACAGATGCGGGTTTACTTTAACAGTGTCCACCTGTGAAGGTATCGATCCTGCTCAGTGGACCAATTTGCAGTTTGGGCTATTTTTCGTTCCAACCACTGGTCAAGAACTGGTTAATTAAAGGCTGTGGTATGTGCCGTCCTGTCTGTGGGAAAGTGCATATAAAAGACCCCTTGCTGCTTATCAGAAAGAGTAGCCTATGTGCTGGCAGCAGATTTCCTCCAAAAAGAAATATGTCAGAATAACCATATGTTTGACATCAACAGCCTTTGATAAAAATCAATGTGCTCTAGAGGCTTTGTTAAATAAAACAAACTTCTTACTTTAACTCAGTAGAAAGTCCCGATAAAAGATTCAATTAGCTTTCTTCCTAAATCGCGAGACCCTATTCAGGACATGTCCTGTCTCACTTTTATGACAAATAAGAGAATACGCACTAATGAGACATGGCTGTACTGACATAACCGATTAATGCAGAAGGCAAATGAATAAACTGTCTGCATTCAGATTCATATTAACAGCAGCGAATGAAAGAGAAGATAATGCTGTTTATTGTTGTCATTTTTCTTGTTTCGTCCTTATTTTTAAATGGTGAACTGTAATGTTGTTGAGGAGTTGTTGTTGTTGGGTTTTTTAAATAGACATGCAAACTAACAAATTGTGGCGATTACATTGGTGACTAAGACAGAAGACATCCTGAACTATACAGACAATGGGAAATCAACAGTTAATGTGAAAGAAGGAGGAGATAAATATATATGGCATGAAGTAAATATACCCAATCTCACTGACCAGGCTTGGACAGATTCCGAGTTAGTCATGTTTGAAGCTGCATAGTCCGATTAAAGGATCAACATTTCAAAAGCAAAACACACTATACAATTCAATAGAACATGTTACTGCCGAAGCCTATGGAGTTTTGGTAAGCATGCCATATTAATTATGCATATTTTCAATCCAAATATTTTTTTTTCTTGAAGATTTATACTGCCTATCATGGATAAGTCTGAATACGCTTGTTTTCACCATTAGACAGTTTGTCGATAGAAAGCCTGAGTCTACACTTTTACCGACCCAAGGGATGTTTAACCTCCCACACCACATAGACATGGTATGAGAGCAGCTGGCTGTGAGTCGCGGTAAGTTATACACAGCGGTGGAAATCCAATTGGCAGAGTGGGGGCACAGGGAATCAAACCACCGACCATCAGATTAGGAGTCCGACCTAGAAAAAAGTCAGACACTCTAACCACTCTGCCACAGAGAACACCAAATATCTCATAAGTTAGTCATTTTAAAGCAAAGTCACTTTAAACTAAAGTAAGGTAGATTATAACGATCAACCTAATATACTTCTCTCAGAATATAACAGAAACTCAAATCCATCGGACTATGCAAATTTATTGAGTAGACACAAAACACATGCCTACGACATTGGCAGGCCTCAACGTTATGACATAGAGAAGGTTCTAAGTTAGCTGATATGTCTCAGAAATTACAAGCCCCTACAGACCAGACAGGATGCCCGAATGAGTTGAGCGTCCGTCTCCCGTTTTGATAGATCGTGAGATTCGAACCCGTGGGTTCGAACCCTGAGTCAAACCAATTGGGATCGGCAGGCCGGCGCGAGGGACCAGTGTAGTAGAACGCTGGGCTGAATAACCCATTATGCTACTAGACGTCATCGTGTGTAGTCGGTTCATAATAACAACATTACATGGTGTCAGAAGCGGGCCTTCTTGATACGTAATGGCTCTCTCGGGATTGAAACCTCCCGGACCACTCAACTTAAATGAGGATTTGGCGGCTAATTGGAAAGCCTGGAGCCATTCATACAACATTTACTCCACAGCAGCGGGAGTTCTCAGTCGAAGCGAGAAAGTGCAATGTTGTGTGTTCTTACATGTTGCTGGTGCAGAGGTGCAGAAAGTCCATCAGTCAATGACTTTTATGGCTGGCGAAACTGACAAAATCGCTCCGCTCCAAGAAGCATTCCGAGTGTATTGTGAAGGCAAGACAAACCTTACGGTGACACGCTACAGGTTTAACACTTACAATCAAGGTCAAGAGACTATGGATGCATACATCCGGGAGGTACGACACAAAATTGGACATTGCCAATATGGCACGATAGAAGAATCGCTGATGTGTGACAGGCTGGTCAGCGGTGTGAAATGCAATGTTCTACGTGATCGTTTGTTGCAGACACCCAAGTTGTCTCTGCAATTGTGCGAAGAGATGTGCCGCATGAGCGAGCATCGTGCTAAACAACTGGCAGGAGCCACAGGCACCGACTATGCTGTGGATTTTGTACGACGTGACGACACAATGCGGCAGGTGTCACGGAGTTACGAGCATCAACAGCAACAGCGCCAGCGGCCAGCTGCCAGAGGGGGCCGCGATCAAGGAAACAGGACCGCCAGCATGCGTGCGAGTTGTGCCTGGTGCGGCTACTCTCACAAAAGCGACCGCAATGCATGCCCGGCCAAAGGCAAAGCATGCTCGGCATGCAAGAAAATCGAACATTTCGCCAAGGTGTGCCGAAGCAAAACTACCAGCATTAATGAAATCATCCTGGACGAGTACGACGAAGACGATGAGAGAGAGTTCCAACAGCCGGAGGTTCATCTGTTCGTGGGAGCGGTAGCGACTGATGACAACAAATCGGGCGATTTGTGGTTCGCTGACATATGTGTCGGACCCGTATCTATCAAATTCAAGTTGGATACGGGGTCTGAGGCAAACATAATCCCGATGGACATTTTCAACCAAATCAGGGATGCCAAGTTGACCAAGCCCAGGTGCCGGTTGGTCACGTACTCGGGTCAGAAGATCGTACCGAGGGGGGAGATGTTACTGCAGGTGCGGGATCAGTGGCTCCGGTTCCAGGTGATAGACAACGGATGTCTGATCCTTGGCAAAGAGGCGGGTGTTCGTTTACACATCTTGTCATGCATCGACAGCGTCCAGGCAGAGGATCGGAATGACACCAGTGAAGCTCGGAACATGGTAAAAACATTTAAGGATGTGTTCACTGGTCTGGGGACAATTAAGGTAGAAGCTAAGATTTATGTAGACTAAAGTTCAACCTATTATCGATCCTCCCAGACGGATCCCACATGCTATTGAAAACAAAGTACGTCAAGAATTAGATGGGATGATCCTGCTGGGGGTAATAGTGGAGGAGACTGAACCTACACCATGGGTAAATTCGATCACAGTTGTCAGAAAGAGGGACAAAATTTGGGTTTGCCCAGATCCCACCAAGCTAAATAAAGCTATTCAGAGGGGGCCTTATCCCACACGTACAGTAGAAGAAGTCATAGCGAAACTGGAGGGTGCAAAGTATTTTTCAGTTCTTTACGCGAAAAGTGGCTATTGGCAAATTCAGTTGGACACAGACAGCTCCAAGGGACTGGCTGGCTCAGTATAAGGATAATGTGACTGAGTGGGATATCAGGTAATGGTGCTGGTGGGCTGGTCTCCCAGTGGGGCAGCACTTTAGAGTTGCCATGAGTGTGCCCTGTCACAAGTCGGTACCCGTCCTGATATGACCTTATATGTTGCCAGGACGAAAAACTCCAACAACCAACCAACCAACAAGCTCATACCTTATCAAAAACAGGGCCGACCTTAGGAGCTGCGGGGCTCAATTGGGAATATAGGTTGGTTGGTTGTTGGAGTTTTACGTCCTGGCAACATATAAGATCATATCAGGACGAGGGCTCCGAGGTTCACAGCCCAAGGTCTATTTTAGTGAAATGACTTACAAGACTAGAGTAGATTGCTCTAAGAAAGAGCCCCCTCGAGTGCCAGGCCCAATTGGGTGCAATTGGTACAATTGGCTTAAAGCCGCCGGCCTTGGGTGATGTTTCTATGACGGGAAAGTGTATGTGAGGGTGGGGTGCGGTTCTTGGTAATTGTAACTTTATTCGTTGTGTAACAACTTTTGTCCACATTAAGGCACTAGTGTTCCTGCCATAAAACAACAGGCGGCTTAGATGTATATGTATAATAAGCCACAATTCAGTAAAGCAGGTTAGGACTAGCGCTAGCAAAACACAATACGTGTTATAATAGATGTAATTACACTTGGTGTGATCTATTATTGTACCGAGAAAAAAGGCGCTTCCGTTAAATTCAATGTAGCCAGCCACAGTAATGATGAGCACCTTGTTATGGACAACCTGCTCACAATGAAAGGCAGTGGCGGTGTTATTAAAAAAAACATGAACAGGTTCAGTGTATTAATCCAAATAAGCCACGGGTTTCAACTGTCATAAGTGAACCAGACTTGAACAAGTTATTAAAAAGTACTGCTTCGACAAAATCATGAAAAACTGTGAACAAAGATTCTGCATATTTATTAGTCGGGAAACCGAAGTAAAGACAAGAGTCCACAAGAGAGTAATGAATACTGAACGACACAAAGTTACTTTGCTTTCTAAATGATATGTTCAGATTGGAACAATTAGCCCTATTTTGGCATAACCTGACCTTTTTGAGGCCTACATATTTTATTCTGCAGAATATGCCATTGTTTTCAGTGTTGGTGCATTGGTATTTTTGGTCATGTAACTTTGCCAGTATTTATATAACTTTTAAAGTGGTTATGACTAAGACAATGTAAGAAAAGTAAGAACTCACTTGGAGTAAATGCAGAAACATATATAACCGTAAATGATTGCATATGAAATGGTCACGTGGGTTAGGGGTAACTTACTGGGCTCTGGTTGCATTTGTTGTCGTGTTAGTTCTCTTGTTACTTTGACCAAGTAGCATAGACGCGGAGAATAACATCAACTTCCGGTGTAGAAGGTCCAACTTGAAATCCACTACACCGGAATACATTCAGGAACTTAAAACTATGGACACTTGTCCTCTGTCTTGCCTGGCACTTTTGAATTACTAGGATAGGATAAGGATTAGCTGGCTCTGTATTGGGAGATGACTGAGTGCACCTAAAATTCACTGTCGCTAGGACAAAGGTTGGCTGGTTTAATGTGAGGATAATGTGATTAAGTCTATGATATTTTCACTTGTGGGTGGCATTTACTGATGGTTGTCAGTCAACTCACTTCATTGGCAAAAGGCTATTTAATTGTGACTATGGTGACCCTCAGTCATGTCTGGCCCGTGCCACCCGTCCATCCAGAGTCTAACCTGAATCTACCGCTGTCCACACCCTCAACTTTGTCAACTGTTATACACTGCACTGTCACACATGACAGTCAAATGCGGTGTCAGTGCTCAACTGGACATTTAATCCGGTAGGTTTCCCAATATAGTTTACGAAAGTAACACATTCTGTCCTACATTTAAGGGAATATAGTTGACAATATGCTCCATTGACTAACTTTACTTCGCCAATGTTCCTGGAGTTGACCTTCAAAGTCTCTTCTCATTACATGTTCGAATATGTCCTTCCTGCAAGCCTGTCCAAATATAACTGTTTTTAATCTGTTGCGCTTTTAAATTTACATCTCCTATTAAGATCAAACTGTTGTCATTACTGTCAATGTAGCTTTTATTGTGAATTACCATTTGCCTCCTGGTTATACCATTTGTTTCCCGCCTTTGTTGTCCTCTTCTGTTTATTTATCTGTGAGATTGCATGCAATGCCTCAAGCAGCAACATTATGTCATTAAATGCGTCTCAACCTTCAGCTTCGATCCATTTGAAATATCTCTACTCACACAGAAGGAATATTGCATGTTTAACCATATGTAAAATCATGTCTTTTGATTATATAATACTAATAGCACATTTGCCTGTTGACTTCGATCCATTTGAAATATCTCTACTCACACAGAACCAATATTGCATGTTTAACCATGTGTAAAATTATATCTTTTGAGTACATATAATAGCACATTATCTTGTTACTTCAGAAAAACGGCCTGTTGAGAAATCCCATTATAGGCGGGGTCACTGAGAGTCACTTGACCTAGTTACGGCTGCTCTGATTGGCACGCCCTGGGTATCTGGGTCAGAGTTTAACAGACATGTTCATCTACAGCGTCCTGTGTCACTGGCGCCACCTGGTGTGCATGCAGCCTACCGGGACGGCTGCATCTGGCAGCACATGACACGGTGGCCGAATCTCTAAGAGCGCAGGCTTCCCCTGCAGACGGTCAGGCATTCGAATCCCAGCGGAGTCAAACCAATGGCTTACAAAATTAATACTTGTCAGTACCTAGCCTGGTGCTCAGCATTATACTACTACTAGTCCTTGCCCTATCCTAGTAAAACTAGGATAGGGCAAGCACTGGTTAGCTCACTATCAGGATAATATGACTGCATGGGATATCAGGTCATGGTGCCGGCAGCTTGATCTCCCAGTGGGGCAGTACTATGAAGTCACCATGAGTGTGCACTGTCACAAATCGGTAGGCCTACCTGTCCTGATATGACCTTAGATGTTGCCAGGACATGAAAAACAAACAAACAACAATCAGGCAGGAGTGAGACTCAAGATCATGCATGACAACCAGAGTGAAACAAGGTTTGCGATATGAATCATCTTATCCTCACACAGCGATTCGCTTATCATCGATTTAAGTCCGCTCTCAGAGCAGCAAGATTTAATCTTATTTCACACAGTCAATGAGGCAGGCATCTAGGCTGACTGGAGTGGTTTCTGTCAGAAAACCGAATGGTTCTGAAAGATGAAACTATTGCTGTCTACAGAGCTGATTCAAAGCCATTGATACAAAAACTGTTGACATATTCTTTATCTGCTGGCCTCGATATTGGAGGAAACTCCTTCTTAATTTGTTTTCTATGTGGATATAATATTTTGGTGGCGACTAATACCCCCATCACACCAAACTAGTTCTCACTACATTCTTGAAAATGTTGCAGAATGGGCTCAAACTGTGGGCGAACGGAATGGACATAGTAGCACCTTTTTACAGTCTGTTTACAAACAGAATGGATGGGGCTAGAACGGGAATGGTGCTCCAGAACTTTGCCCATGCCCAAAATTGTCTTGCAGCCACATTCTAGGTCGACGATAACCCGTTTTAGAATGGGGTCGGACGGTTTGAGAACTAGTTTGATTTGATGGGTGTGTAACAAATCACCTTGCAAGTGATTACAGAGGAGGATAATTATATGGTGCAACGAGTTTGTATGCACTAGGTATAAGTATCGTCTTCTTCTTGGTTGTCCATCTGTGGCAATGATGACAGCAACTCATCATTTGTTGTGAAACGGGGAGGCTTGTGAGGAGCTAGAATAGTCAGTTGTTTTTACTCACAAAATTAATTCTGCAGCATACACATGCATGCATAGCTAATTACTTGAGTACAGTATAACCCCGTTAAACCAAGCTCAGTTAAACCAAATGATCGGTTAATCCAAAAGAAATTCGGCGGCCCGGCAAAATACTACCATTTATCATATAAAAATGTTGGTTTAACCAAAGTGGTTTAATCCAAATTATGGTTAATCCAAACAAAATTGTCGGACCTCAGGCCACTTCCAGTACAGTTACACCAAACTTTCATGTGGTTATAAGGTCATCTGAGACCCCACCGACTTTTGTATATGATAAATGGTAGTACTTTGAAGGGACCCTAGAAATTTGTTTGGATTAACTGATCGTTTGGTTTAACCGAGCTTGGTTTAACGGGGTTATACTGCATATACATAAAGAAAACAATAATCAAAGTGTCCACATACATTGTATATTATATGTGCAAGACATGCTTACTCAAAGTCAAAGTCAAAGTCAAAGCCTAAGTTTGGTTAAACCAATGATCGGTTAATCCAAACAAATTTCTAGGGTCCCTTCAAGTTTGGTTTAACGGGGTTATACTGTATTAACAACGGAGAATTCAGGAGGCACCGCTACAGTCAGGCTATGTACTATATTTATATAGGAATTTAATATTGGCCAATCGCAGATGAGGATTCATTTGCTGCGAATATGCGAACTATGACGTCATGAAGGCCAACCAACTTATGTAATTGATAACACTTCGCCAGGATTGTTTCTGTATGGTTCAGTAAAGCCATTTATTCCTTGGCAGGGGAATTAAAAAGACTCAGCCCATCCCGGTTTCTTGTTGTTATTCGGAGTACGTACATTACGCATGTTGGCGAGTCAACATGGATAATTTGCTGGCGGGAACTCGGGCACTATTTTCTTGCAGTACTTTCTCGCTCACACTAGCTGTCTACTTACTATTCCCTTTTACTTCATTCTCACGATCGCTTCTGTCCATGCAAGTCGCTTCACCCACCCGCCCACCCGATGTTGAACGAGGTAAGGGGTAGGGGTTGAGGGCTGCTGGTTCTGAGCTAGTCCTTGTCCCTCTCTATTATCCTGATTGACCCTATGCCTTATCCTCACACTAACACAACATTTGCCTAGTCTTATCTCTAATCACTAATCAAGTTACGATATGACTGATAATGATCTCATGATACAACGTTAGAGGTCTGATACTCACCACGATACAATATACATTAATTGCTATCAATTCATGATACGAGATACGATATCGATATGTTCTCCAGCCAAGACCGACCTGCCTGCAGGTTATGTTCTCCATTAAAATTTTGTTATTTCCACTTCTCTCTTGTCTCCATTTGTTCCCGTTAAGTAAATTAATTAATTATTGTATGTCAATGTACATAAGTCAGTATTCAGAACATCTGCGAATAGGTAACTGCTTTAAACAAATGTGGACAAGTTAATGCTTAGTTCTAAGTCATTTTGGAAGTAAACTATTCAATATTAGTAGTGAAGAGCTCAATTTGAGTAATGCTGTATTCATCTCCCCACTTTTCCGATACGTATCCCTTCAAGTACACACGTTGTGGTTGGTAGTTTCATTTTAACGTAGTTGCCTAATACAACAAAACGATGGATTTTATAGCATGCTTTGAATTATATATCGGGCCGGCTTGAGCTATGCTATTTCAGATCCGTCGGGACGTTCCGTTACGGGACCTTGGCCCGCATTTCGGACGGCGTCGAAATAAATAGTGGTGTTGTAACTACTGCTGAGAGGCCATCAATACTGGTATCTGAACTAGGGCCAGGTAGACATCAATAATGGTATTCGAACCAGGGCCGAGAGAACATCAATAGTGGTATCGGAATTAGGGCTGAAGGAATAGAAATAGTGGTATTCGAACCAGATCTGAGTGGACATCAATAATGGTATCCAAATGAGGGGCAAGTGGACATCAATAGTTGTATTGAAACTAAGGTCGAGTTGACATCAATAGTTGTATCCGAAATGGGGCCGAGTGAACATCAATAATGGTATCCAAACTAGGGCTGAGTGGACATCAATAGTGGTATCGGAATTAGGGCTAAATGGACATAAATAGTGGTATCCGAACTAGGGCTGAGTAAACATCAATAGTGGTATCGGAATTAGGGCTAAATGGACATAAATAGTGGTATCCGAACTAGGGCTGAGTGAACATCAATAGTGGTATCGGAATTAGGGCTAAATGGACATAAATAGTGGTATCCGAACTAGGGCTGAGTAAACATCAATAGTGGTATCGGAATTAGGGCTGAATGAACAGAAATAGTGGTATCCAAACTAGGGCTGAGTGAACATCAATAGTGGTATCGGAATTAGGGCTAAATGGACATAAATAGTGGTATCCGAACTAGGGCTGAGTGAACATCAATAGTGGTATTGGAATTAGGGCTGAATGAACAGAAATAGTGGTATTCGAACTAGGTCTGAGTGGACATCAATACTGGTATCTGCACTAGCGCCAAGTGGACATCAATAGTGGTATTCAAACTAGGGTCGAGTGGACATCAATAGTGGTATCTGAACTAGGGCTGAGTGGACATCTATAATGGTATCCGAACTAGGGCTGAATGAACATCAATAGTAACATCGGAATTAGGGCTAAATGGACATAAATAGTGTTATCCGAACAAGGGCTGAGTAAACATCAATAGTGCTATCGGAATTAGGGCTGAATGGACATGAATAGTGTCATTGCTGGGGGTGCAGAGAACAGGTAAGCAGCCCCTCCCACCTGCCACTCACACCAACAAACCGCCCCACTGGCCAACCCCAAAAAAAACCTCGACCAATCAACTTCAACCTCAAAACCCCAATCCCAGACTCGCCCCTGCGAGCCGCGGAATAGCCACTCGCACACGGCCCATCGTAGCAGCAACACGTCTTCTTACCGGTCACTGACAGCTGCATTTAGTAGAGCTGCACTAGTCAACCAGTTATCCTGCCTGTCATGAAAATAAAGTTGTGTTATTCCCACCTCCTGCTTCCTACTTCTCTGTTCCCCGGGTAGCAATGAGTGGTGTCGGAATTAGGGCTGAATGGACATAAATAGTGGTATTATATCTAGGTCTGAGTGAACATCAATAGTGGTATCAGAATCAGGGCTAAATGGACATAAATAGTGGTATTCTATCTAGGTCTGAGTGAACATCAATAGTGGTATCAGAATTAGGGCTGAATGGACATAAATAGTGGCATCGGAATTAGGGCTAAACGCAGCTAACACATAATGTTAAATAACGTCAGGCTAACATTATAATTTGTAACGTTATACTGACGTTATAACATGTCTAGATAAATAGGATATAATTATATCATTTGAAACTTTCCATATAGGAATAACTTTGCCTGGACAAACAAAACTCTATTTCCAGAATCTATTATAAAAATTGTTTTTAGAGAATCATGGGATAATAATGTTAGCCTGACATCTTTGTGAATGATGAGAATGCTACACTATTTTGTGGTTACATGTACTTCAGTGTAATCTATAACTAGGAAAACTGGTGGTTTTTAGCGTCCACTTGGTTTTGAACTTGCTGTGAAAAACACTTTTTCTCCAAGCAGAGATTCAAGTTTTAAGCAGGGGAAGACATCTGCTTGGAGAGTAGGCCAGCCATGTCCTGGACAGGAGTCACAAGGCTGCAGACAACAGTACTAACTATGGGATACGAAGGTAAACTGCAGCTGTAGGCTTTTGCTTGCTCTTTTCAATTTTAACACTATTTTTATTAAGTCATGCTCCTAAGCAACAGCATTTGAACTTAGCAATGAATAGTCACGCTCCTAAATAAAAGAATTGGGTCTGCAGCAGTGGAATATTCATTGACATTGTGCTTTTTGTTGGTCGTTTTTTGTACATTTGCTCACGTGTATTTACCATTGTGAACATGTACTTTCCTGCCCAGCGGCTCATTTTCTTCAATTTTAGCACTCTTATTATTAAGTCACTGTCATAAAAAAATTAATTTGATCTTAGCAATTAATAGTCATGCTCCTAAGTGACAGAATTTGCTCTGAAGCAGTGAAAGATTCGTTGTGCTTTTTGTTTTATTATGCTTGCTTGTGTGTGTTTACCATGACCATAGAAATAGAAGAGATGGAATGCCAACTCTAGCGTGAGTCTGACTGCATGGTTTTATTGTACATAGAAATGTATCCAGTAATATTATTAACATTGAAATATTTTATTCTGCTTGTAACAGGAGCCACCCAATAAAAAGCAGAGGACAGGAAAAAGCCAGATTGAGCTCGCTTCATCTGAAGAATGTATAATATATGATTAATGGCTATACATGCTAAAGCTGTGTTGTGATGCCATATTACCAGACTTGCCATGATTGAGATGTCCCATGCTCAAATAGGTGCACATATCCTTCTAATATATATACCATTAGGCCACAGAATATATTTTAAGAATACTTCTAACCAAATCTTTCGTATTGCTTTGCATTCATGTATACAGTGGTAGAATAAATGCACTAAATATGACATAGCAGTGTACACAGAGAATAGGAGCCATACCGGCTACCCGGAACTAATAGACAGCTGCATAACTGAAATTAATGGATTCATACACAAATTGAACTAGGGCTACTGAAAGTCAACCCAAGAACCCCAAGATATGTGACATAAGTCCACAAATTGCAGAACGGAAAACGGACGAATCGCTATGTATACGGCCTGTACGATGGTGTCCACTAATCAAAAACTGTTGCCAACAAAGTGGCAGACAAAATAACTAACTGCATCATTGCGAACCGGAAGTGAGGCAGATGAAAACGCAAACGGATAAGTACCCCATTCACTTTTCACTTTTCCCCCGCACCCCTCTATTCTTCTCCTCCTGGCCTTCTCTTTCTCTTTACGACTCTCTCTTTTCCCTTTAACCACTAGCATCAAGTGAAAATGAGGGATAAATCAAAATAACAACTGACACAACTAAAAACTAACCCGAAAATTAAGACACCCATAGCTTGACATATACCAGCTGTCAACACACTTGAATGTTTTACATTTCTCAATTCCAGATGCGTGTCACCCTAAATCACTAACTATATGACATGATCATATATAACATCGACCCAGAGCAACAAGATACCGACATAATATAGAGCTTAAAATAAATATACTATGAATGATATGTCGGGAAATATATGCTCGCACCACCAAAATGCAATATCTCTAGAACTAAATTCTGCTAAATAAACTCTAAAAACAACCCCCCCCAACATAAAAAATCTTGGCAGCCACCCTACAAATACTGCAAAAGAACAACAATGTGTCCGCATGCACTGGCGGTGCAAATGTTGACAGCAGAACGAGCGGGATGACCATTAGACAAGCTGAAAATCAAAATAACTTAGTCGTTTAAACACCAACAAAAAGTCCCTTCTCTAATCCACACTAGAAAAGAAAAACCCTCTTCTAGCACCAAGCAGCTACCTATACCTAAATCACCATACAAATATGGTGGAAGAGATTGACTAGACTAGGCAGAGGCTTACATTTTGCCCATCTAAACTGCCAAAGTGCATACAGTAAACTTGACAGCATTAAGCTACCCTTAGATATATGTAAATTTGATGTGTTGACACTGTCAGAAACATGGTTTCATGAGCTGCATAGTGACCAACTGCTAGAAATTAGTGGGTACAGGTTTGGGAGGGAGGACAGAAAAACACTGACAAATGCATAAACACGAAAAAAGGGTGGAGGGGTTGCAATATACACCCAAAAAAAACTAAACTCAGAACTTAAAACACTACAAAAAGCAAATAGGTCAGATACAAATATTGAGTTAGTATGGACACTAATAAACAATGAGAAACAATCGAACATAGCTGTAGGGAGCCTATATAGACCGCCAAATGGGAACATCGAAGAATTTACCACACAGCTAGAAACGTCCCTTGATAGTGTGTCAAAGCTTGCAAAAGCTGAGATATTCCTACTGGGGGACTTCAATATAAACTACAAACAAAGAATAAAAAAAACACTCACTGGAGAACTTAATCAAAGGAAAGGGACTAAAGCAAAAAAAATAGTGAACTAACTTGACTTGGAGAAAACAGCTCAATAATAGACCTAATAATAACAGACTCAAACCATACACACACCTCAGGAACTAGGAACTGGGGCATCAGTGACCATGAACTGATATATATTACTAGAAAGAAAATAAAAAACAAAAACAAAACCATGCCCCATATGTGGAGATCATACAAAAACTACCCAAAGGAAGCACTAGCAGCCCACCTGGAAAAACGTTTAAACTACCAATCCCAACCGACATAGATGTAAATGGCCAATGGGACACTATTATTGGGGAAGTGAGAAATCATCTCGACACTAATGCCCAATAAAAAAACTCAAAATCCTAAATAGAGCCATGGGTAACCCTAGAATTAATCAGCACAATTATTGACAAATACAAAACAGGTAAAATAGCTAAAACAACACATAGAACACATAGAAGACTACCATAAAGCACAAAATCGGAGCCAGAAATCAGTGGGGAAAGCTAAGAGAAAGTACATTGACAAACAGGATCAACAATGGGGAAGAAACTCACATAAATTTTGGAAAAATGTAAAGATACTAATCCCAAACAACAAAATTAAAGACTTTATTACCCTATACAACAATGAGGGAATTGAAATCAATAACAGGGATGGAGCAAACAAAATAAACAAACATTTCTCCACAATAGGAAATAAGCTATCCAAAAAATTTAGCTCTGACTGGGCCACAAAAGAACCAACACTAAACATAGCCATTGGGGACTGCCAAATCACAATAGAAGAAATCAAAAAACAAAAAAAAAAGAAATGACTACAACAAACCGTGAGGCATCGAAAACATATCAAGTATAGTACTGAAGGATGCAGTCGGATGCATCCTAGATGTCTTATGTAACCTGTTCAATAAGACATTCAGAGAAGGCACATATGTAGGCTGCTGGAAGATAGACCCCACTCCACAAAGGGGGGACAAACAAACCCTGGGTAACTATAGACGGATCTCTATACTACTACTACCTGGTAAACTAATGGAAAAAGGCATGTTATGGACCACCTAAATGAACACAAAGTACTAAACAGCAGCAATCAGGATGGATTCAGAAAAAAACTATTGCTAACTTAATAAACGATATCTCTAACAATATCAACAAAAAGAAACTAGTGGGTGCAGCATTCATCGACTTCAGCAAAGCCTTTGACATGGTGGACCACACTATCCTAATTAGCAAGCTATCCCAAATGGGAATAACAGGAGTAACAGGGAAATGGCTAACAAGCTACCTAGAAAATCGGAAACAATGCACCACAGTAAATGGGGCCATATCAAACGAGGAAAAGATTAACTGTGGGGTACCTCAGGGGTCAGTCCTAGGTCCACTTCTTTTCCTCATATACATAAATGATCTAAACAACTGGCTGGACAATGATAACATCCAGTTATATGCAGATGATATTGTGGTATGCACTGCAGGCAAATCAACTGAAGAAATAGAAACAAAACTGAACCAAATACTAACAAAACTGACTGAGTGGTGCAACCTAAACAAAATAACTATAAATAGCAGTAAATCAAAAACAGTACTATTTGGTACAAAACTAACCAGTAATAACAGTATAAAGCGAGCTAGAGAAGCGAGCTAGAGCAGGTAGACAACTACAAATACCTGGGAGTGGACCTAGACAGACACGTAAGTTATGACCTCTGCATAACAAACACTATAAAAAATATAAAAAACACAAAATATGGCTCCTGGCAAAATTAAGACCCTACATGACTGAAAATATGGCAATTAAAATATATAAGGGTATGATCCTCCCCTACTTTGCCTACGGTGATGTTGTCTACATGAGAGGAAATACCAAACTTCTAAACAAACTGCAGGTGCTACAAAACAAAGCCCTCAAAATATGTTTCCAGGTACACAAAAGATACCCTACGATGGAACTACACAAGAAAATGCAATGCAACGCCATTGACGAATAGAAGGGAAACGCACCTTAAAATACTAGCACACCACTACTCCACAAAACCAGGCTACACAGTAACCCCCCGCAGGGACACCAGACATCTGGTGGCCCGATACTACTGACCGAAATGAGTAACACCAAAATCTATGAGCGGAGTGTACTCGCCATGGCAGCACATGCCTGGAATAAGCAAAACACAAAACAACGGGCAATCCGTAACCTTGACCACTAAAAAAACTACTAAAGAAAGAAACTACTTCCCAACAGAACCAAGATCCCACCTGCCCCTGAGCACCATCATTGCTTGCTGTGCAATAGTGCAAAAAGCAACATACAGGCCAGAAAAATGGTAGATACGAAAAGAAAATATGGATACTAGCCCCCCTAAGCACTAAGGACATCAGAGAAACCATCACCACATGGCACAGTCTACCTGGGTATGTGTAATGGCACAAACCAACACAGAAATGGACAGGCCACAGTCATGCATCTGATCCACCCTGAAATGCAAAATGGTGAGCAAACAATACAGCCATCCCACCTTGTCGCACTCCTGAAGAGTCTGGGTGTGTTCTGGCACACTGGTGCATTATCTAAGGACAGGACTTGGGTGAAAGGGGGTTGCAACAAAACAATATGGGACTGGATCCTCTCCTGCAAGCCTACATGACACCCAAGTAGATGTACATAGTAGGCTAAGGTATCATACTCAAACTAGACACAAATTCTGGAAAAAATACAAAGAAACTAACATTGATTATTACTAACACCCAAAACCACGAGAGACTGGCCTGAGGTGAAACTGGTAAACACCCCTGGGCAAAGGATCAGAACAAAAACAACATCACAGCTGTCCAGCATTGAAAACAAGCGCCCTCGCAGGGGCTTATACGTTTGGGCAGGGTAAGTACCTTGTCACACAAAAAATATTCCCTTGTGGAAAGAATTTTAGTTAACGGTATCCCTTATACCTCGCCGGGAAAACAAACAAACCCGGAATAGTTCTAATTTCTGCCACAGGTGGTGCATGATTAGTACTGAACTTTGATACTTGGTGGTATAGAGTGACCTATATTGGTCATGTGACAGCTGCTGTTTTGAAAATGGCTTGGGGAGCAGAGAAGGAAGAGTAAAACTTAGGTATTACAATTCTTTAGAGTAGTTCCTACAGGACATATATTTGCTCTAATGTAAAATATATGAATTTTTAATCCGGTCTTGTTGGTCTTGTGGGTTCAAACACCTTTGGTTCACTCCCTTTTACATTCAACAACAAAAAAACATGTTCGTTCTATATGTGTTTCTGATTCAATTATGCACTGTAATTGTACTAACAAACATTTTACAGTAAAGCAAATATATTTCCTCTATGAACTACTCTAAGAAATTGAAATACCAAAGTTTTACTCTCCTTTCTCTCCACTCCCCAGCCATTTTCCAAACAACACTTGGAGTCCCAGCCTCAGCAATCACACTAACCCTCTTGTTATGCAGTTAGTCTACTACTCTCCCCACACATATTTGGTTCTATAAACATAAAAGCTAAGCAAGGTTGTACTTGGAGAGCATTTGTCGGAGTATGGTTCCCATCGCTATGAGCTATAATGGGCCTGTGTAACCTACCATGAAACCAGTAACTGTTTGAATTAGGATGATGTGGGAAATTAATGCCTAAAACACATTCTTAACATTCCAGTTTGTAACTTAAAAAAGCATTTTGTTATATTTTTCGGAAGTTGGGGGTGGGTGTTCTTTTGGACATACTTCTTATTATCAGGATTCAGTTAGTTGCAACTTTTGTTGTAATTATGTAAGTTCTGATCATATACAATTATGGTTTAACATGCATTGTCTTTATTATATATTTCAGGATCTGACAAATAGAGACTGACAATACAAGATGAAATATTGCACAGGAAAAGAATAAATGTTTAAAATCATTTCATGTTGTTCATTGTTATGATTACATTTCTACAATATTTTTATTACATAAAAAAAATGGTTCTCGAATGTTATACAAAAATGTCATAGTGACATTAAAAACGTTTCTAGAACGTTATAAAATAACGTTTTTGCTCCATACAAAATAACATTAATAAGATTTGTTTATAATGTTATTATAACATTAAATAACATTATACTGACATCAGTATGACGTTTTATTGTTAGCTGGGAATGGACATAAATAGTGGTATCTGAACTAGGGCTGAGTGAACATCAACCGTGGTATCGGAATTAGGGCTGAATGGACATAAATAGTGGTATCTCGAAAGTGGCATATTACAACGCATGTATCTTCTAATAACAATGTTCTAATGAAGACTCCTCCTCTTTTTGTATCTTTCAGAACATGGAGGACCCTTTCTTAGCTGCCTTAAAGATCATCCTGGGTGACAGATACACGGACCAGATGGACGTCATCTACCAACTGACCATCAAGTTCATCATTGCCTGCCTCTCAAAGTCCTGCAACACCTCATAGCAGGAACAACGCCAACAAAAAACACCCAGGAAAGGCTCTATTTGAATATAACAATGATAATGCCTGCGACTGATTGGTCGAGCGCTGATCACGTGCTCATGCTGCTAGCTTGTCTGGCGGAGCGCAGTTGATTGCTGATTATGAACTTTTCAATCGAGCGGTGCGAACCGTGGCGGGGCTTTCCCGCCGAGTTGATACCAGACACCCAACGACTCCATCCGTATGCAGTTGCCATGGTAACCGTCGGGGAATGGCTCTCCGGAAGCGATTGGTGGCGGTTGCAGCCATTCACAATAAAAGCAATGTCGGTCTGCGTTCGAAAGTATGTGTGTATGTGTGGTTTGGAGGGTGTTGTGAGTGAGGTGGGTTGGAAGGAGGTGGACCTAGCTTCATTACCTTGTCAAACACGCCGGTGAAGTTTCTAAGTGACCACCCCCGACCCCATTTAGCTACAAGATAAATGGAGTGGGAGAGAGGCGGGAAAAACCCAACAGACCCTGGTAGACATGCGCACACACACATAGCGCGTTATACTGCTAAGTTCAGCAGAACAGCCGCAACGTCAGCCTGCAGTTGTGACGTCAGCCTGCAGTTGTGATGTCAGCCTGCAGTTGTGACATCAGCCAGTTGTGACGTCAGCCTGCAGTTATGATGTTAGCCTGTAGTTGTGATGTCAGACTACAGGTATGACGTTAGCCTGAGGTTGTGACATCAGCCTGCAGTTATGACGTCAGCCTGCAGTTGTGATGTCAGCCTGTTGTCGTGACATTAGCCTGCAGTTATGACATCAGCCTGCAGTTGTGACATCAGTCTGCAGTTGTGATGTCAGTCTGCAGTTGTGATGTCAGCCGGCAGTTGTGACATCAGCTGGCAGTTGTGACATCAGCCTGCAGTTGTGATTTCAGCCGGCAGTTGTGCCGTCAGCCTGCAGTTGTGACGTCAGCCGGCAGTTGTGACGTCAGCCGGCAGTTGGGGTGTCAGACGGCAGTTGTGAAGTCAGCCGGCACTTGTGACGTCAGCCGGCAGTTGTGACATCAGCCTGCAGTTGTGAAGTCAGCCCTCAGTTGTGACGTCAGCCGGCAGTTTTGACGTCAGCCGGCAGTTGTGACGTCAGCGTGGTGGTAACTGAACATCACTGCTAACGTCCGGCAGTGTCGGGTGGCGCCATTACAGCCAGGAAGTGCATCCATCAGCCTTAGGTAAAGAGACACCTACAGATGCCTTAGAAAGCTAGCGTAGCGGATGAATACTGGGTAGGAGTGCACACGCGTTCTGCGGATGGAATCAAACACCTGAGCTCTGTGCAAGGAACCAGGGTAGTAGTCAGCTCTCTCCGTGTGCTGCGACGCTTCTGAGCCATGTATATACAGTAAAACCTCTCCAATTCGACCGACCATGGGACCGACTTTAAATGGTCCATTTAGGGAGGTGATCGCTTTAGAGATTTTTTTCATCATTACAATGGGCGATCGTTTGGGACCCAAATAAAGCGACCAATGTAGGGGAGTGGTTGATCTAGTGAAGTTGTCAGTTAGAGAGGTTTTACTGTATATATATATATAGATATAAATACATATTTCAGACATATAGGATTTCATTCGTTTCGCGAAATGCCTCTGATTCTGAACGCCAGCTGAATGACATCGGTTGTGCAGTGTGCGCACGCACTCACCAGATATCATAGTATTATTGCGCAGACATCGTACATCATAGGTATGCATTAGATGTTGCTAGGACGTAAAACGCCAACAACCAACATCATAGGTATGCCATGTGTGATCATAGTAGTATGTATCATGTTTGATTACACATGGCCATACATCATGGTATTATGTAGAATGTGTGATTATACACAGAATACATCACCATTGTAGGTATCATGTTTGATTACACATGGCCATACATCATGATATTATGTAGAATGTGTGATTATACACAGCATACATCACCATTATAGGTATCATGTTTGATTACACATGGCTATGCATCACGGTATTATGTAGAATGTGATTATACACAGCATATATCATGGTTGTAGGTATCATGTTTGATTATACATGGCTATACATCATGGGAGTATGTAGAATGTGTGATTATACACAGCATACATCATGGTTGTATGCATTATGTTTGATTACACATGACCATACATTATGGTAGTATGTGTACTGTGTAATAATACACAGCATACATCATGGTAGTATGTATCATGTTTGATAACACATGGTCATAGATCATGGTATTCAGTAGAATGTGTGATTATACAACAGCATATATCATGGTAGTACATAACATGTTTGATTACACATGGCCATACATCATAACATTGTATAACTATAATGCATGATGCATCTGTCTGCCCCAATACATATAATATATATCATACTGATATAACAGGTCAGTTGATGCATATTTGCTGACGTATCATATGCACATGATGCATTGTGATATGATACACCATGATATGCTATATATAGCATGAGGTACGATGTACATTGACACAAACAGCATGAACCATTACATGTACCGTAAGCGTTGATGCATACTGCAGGATATACTATGTGCATTAACACATACTTAGTGTGGTGTGTCTCGATGCCACTATGGCATGGTGTACCGTGGCGGTAATATTTAAATAGAGTGCAGCTGTATTTTATATATGGTAAACAACAGCATATATCGAAATTGTTCAGAGAGGCTGGATGGGGTCAAAAATACACAAAGTGTATAAATATATACTGACTCTGTTATATTATGATTAAACACCAATTATATTTTCAGCAATTATTCACGACTTTATCTTCATTGGCAATGAAGTCATTCTCATAGACCTTCAAGCAGCTATTGCCCCTTTTTGACACTTCTATTGAGATTTTAGAGTATGCGTCGTTGGATTACTTTGTATATCTATATACAACAGTTATTTGATTTATATATATTGCGAGTTATTTGTTCAAAATGGGTTCGTCCAGTTGTTGCTCTGCAAAATATTCCATCCAAGATGGCGGCCTGTATTGACGATAGACTCTCTATCGCTCTCCACCCCGAGTTGAGCAGTTCACCATGCCAAAAGCTGCTCATAGTAATATGACTAAACACTAGGTTTAGGTGAAAACAGCCCAGGGTTTTTGCCAGAGGGTAAATAATAGCCCATGGGTAAAATTCTGTACCCTTAAATTGTCTGAGGGTACGACTCTGTACCCTCAAATTGTTGGGATATTTTTTTAAGGTTATTCAAGGAGCCAGCGACAACATAGCCTCCAGGCCCCCAGACCCCCCTCCTCCTCCCCCATTCAGCGAACCCTCAAATTATTTTCAGGCGGGACCCCTGAGCGAATATCTAACACATTTGTATCTACCATATTTAACACAAAGAGGGGGGGGGGGGAATGGATGAGGCACAAAAAGGTATTTTCACAGGAGAAGTAATATTAAGTTTACTTTAGAGTGTTAGGTTATTTTATTTGCTGTCTGAACGTTTAAAATTGGGTTGGGGAGGCAGTGTTCTTGATAGCATTACAACAGCCTCGTTCCGCCTCTGTGTGACATAAACGGAAGTAGCTTAAGAAGGCGCACATGTGTGGAACACTCTCTTTAAATGTCAAACCTGCCAAGTTGCACGTAGGAGTTAGACCGGGCTAAAACACTGTCTGTCAAATGTCCTATTTTGTGCGTGGGAAACACAGCCAGTTGTGTGCTTGTTTGTTGGAGCTGTACGTCCTCGCAACATCTAAGGTAATATCAGGACAGGTATCGACTTGTGACAATGCGCGCTCATTGCGACTTTATAGTGCTGCCCCACTAGGAGACCAGGCCGCTGGCACCATGACCTGATTTCCCACCCAGTCACGTTATCCTACTACTGAGGACTAACCAGTCCTTGTGCCAGGCTAGGTAGTGACAAGTAAAACAATTTTGTATGTCATTGGTTTGATTCGACTAGGTATCAAACTCCTGACCTTCCACGCGAGAACCCTGGGCTCTACAGCGTAGGTCACCGCGTCCGGCATGACGCTGTCAGATTTTATTTGTTAGAGGTTTACGTCCTGGCAACATTTAAGGTTATAACAGGACGGCACTGTCAGATGTCCAGCGTTATGTGGCAGGGAGGTGGTGCATATTTGGATGTGGTGTAGGCCTGAAGCAAGAAACTATGAATATAGATACCATGTATATATGTGTATATATATATATATATATATATATATATATATATTGATTTATATATATATATATATATATATATATATATGTGTATATATATACACATATATATATATGCATGTGTGATATTATAAGCCAACTGCCAATACCTTAATTCCAGACAACCCTAGCTCTGTCAGTCGTAGATAAGATACCGTAATATCACCATTGGAATACCACTCTTTCTGTATTTTTATAGGTTACTTAAAGTTAAAGTTGTATCTCCCCATGGTTTTTAATTTATACCAGATATGTTCTTAGATAACCATATTAGATTTGTCGTTTCAATCTGCTTTGCTTTATTTTGAAGTCACTTTTTATTTTGTATTTTATTTTAAAGGGTTAGCTCGGGCTATATTTGAAGTGAAAACAAACAACCTTAATTTTGGTGTGCAGAGTAAAATGTTGGACTAGACTTTGGCTACCATTTCTGAGAATATCAGCATCGCTTAGATACACCAAATATTATTCCAATAATCAAGTTTTTCAAACCCAAAGCAATTATCTAGATTTAATTCTACATATCTAACGTATATACTGATATTTCGCATGCTTGCACTTCAAATACCTCAAAAGTTAACCATTTAAAATAAAAGTTACTTCAAACTAAAGTATGATCAATTATAACAATCAATTTAGTATATTTATCTCAGAAAAATTACAGAAACTCAAAACGATCGGATTAAGTAACTTTAAGTTCACTATCATGAATTGAGGGAGTCAAATCATTCTACTGCGACGGAAGTCATGTGACCGAATCCGAGAACCATGGTTGGTCAAGCCGGAAACATGTACATGGTCAAGTGTATTTATTTAATTCTCTGCCGACGCTCGATCTCAGGGTTCTCCCCCGAACGACTCCCTGCCCCCCCCCCCCGTGTGCCGGGCCCCTCTTGACCAGCTTGATTAAGACACTGTCTCTGATTACGATTAAGTAATAAATAAAGATCAAATTATCAAAAACACTAACACCTTGTCTGGCTCCCGTAATGTCCATAACTCACCTTGCAGACACATTTTTCTAAAGAGTTATTTAGCAGCACTCTCCTGGAGACAGTACTGCAGGAAGAATTAGTACAACTCTTGCTGAGTTATCTACCTTATGTATAATAGCACTTGTTTTCAACTACCCTCGTAATCTGCGAACACTTGCCATATCCGAACAGTTTTTTTCAATGTAGAAACTAAGAGTTGCATCATTTGACTGTCCCGCTAATGGTAGGACATCTGATATATTTTGGAATACTGTCCACAAATTTGGAAACCAATCTTTCGGAAACATATTCTGGAGATCGAAAAGGTTCAGAGACGTGCAATGAAATTAGTTGCAGTTATAAAGGACTTACCCTATGAACAAAGGCTTATGGAATTGAAACTTCCTACCCTTTCCGATAGAAGGAAAAGAAGTGACCTAATTGAAGTATTTAAAATTATGAAAGGTTTTGATCAAATAGATATGAACCAATTTTTCACCTTGAATAAAAGAGAAGGCAGCTGGGGCCATACTCTCAAACTAGTAAAACCCAGAGCAATTTCAAAGTTACGGCAACACAGTTTCTCAAACAGGATCATAAATACATGGAACAGTCTCCCACAAAATGTTATTGATGCCGAGTCAATAAATTCATTCAAGAATAGATTAGAAAAAGCATGGGCTGATGATCCAGGGAAATTTGACCCCTTATTCACCACATGCTACTGATTATTCCTTGTGTTGCTTATTTACTTGCACTCAAGCAAAAATGAGTGTTCCCACTTCCTGTCTACCATTTGCTATTTCGCTATATAGTGACACCATTGGTCTGGATGCTGGGCTGTCCTTTGAAAACAGGTGTTAATGTGTAATTATATTGATAAATCTACATGGTGGTTGCTGATGGATGGGTGCGATATTTGATTGTTGCTTGCTAAAACCAACCAAAGTGGAGGTAATGACTACCTACGTAGCATAAAATTCAAATTCATTTTCCTCAATAAAATACCAAGCGCAAACTTGATCACGGCAAATTGAGTGATTCAGTAAGGTATGCTGCCATCACCTGGTGGGGAAACTGTGGAAATATTTCCATGCCACATTTAATATAATATGAGACATTCAAATCTAATTTACTTCGATATCATAAAATAGCAAATTTTCGTGGGTTTTCCTGTTAATTCTTTTAAAAATAAACAGATATTCGGTTATTCTTTGAGTTACTATCAGTAAATGAAGGTCAGGTTGTAATAGACTAATAACTTTAAATCCGCCATGACAGGTATTACAAAACAAATTTCGAGGCAATACACACAAAGTGCCGTATACCCGATATACATAATATAGCCGTAACTATGATCTGTTTTTTGAGGGGTAGATTTGTTTGTGAAGGAAAAGGCAATTTCTTGGAATGAACGAGTGTCGAAGGTGCGAGGGACTAGGGGGTGTTCTGTGGCTATGCTCCCAAGGAAATTTTAAAATCTAGAGTCTCTGAAATTCCATTTCCAGCCATTTCAGGGAGGTTAAATATTGTTGGTTTCTTTTGGGAGGAGCGGCAACAAAACCCCTTCCCCCACGCTTGCTACGGCCCTGCATAATACAAGAGGAGCCAACGCTTGTGTCACTTACTCATTTCTGCAAATCTTACCATATAATCTACGCGCTTTCATCAAGTGATATTCCAACCTGTATGATATATTGATATTGACCATGTGTCGACATATTCGAGAGCTGTGAATGTAAATAAGAAATGTACATTAATCTATGGTAATTATATATATTTAGATTGGGATCAATCGAATTCCTGTTGGTATCCATGGCGATGTTCCCGCATGCCGGTGTGGCGGTTTCAGCCATGTCCCGTGCTCAGCCATGTCCATTGCTTCTTCGCATGCGTCAGAATCTAATAAGCATGGCCGTAATCGATTAACACTACCCGGGTGACTCGGGTCATCCAAGTCGTCAGAATTTCAAATAGAACACGGCAAGTGGAGTCGACAAATACACGTGCTGTGTGCAAAAAAAGAATAACTTAGATTAATGAAATGGAACTATAGCTAAACTAGGCCATCATAAAATACTTTAAATCCTATTTTGCTGTAGTTTTATCGTTTTTTTTTTTTTTTAAGAAAAAATTGTCCACCCGAGTGCGGAGAAGTGTATTCGATTATTCGACCCGAGTTTGTAGGATGTGCGCATGCGCCAATAAGTGGCTCGGGTGACCCGAGTTGATGCGAAATCTGCACATGCGCAGAAGCAACAGGACACGGCTGAGCATGGGACACGGCTGAAACCACCACACCGGTCACTCCCTGTGTTCGTTAACCAGTAGTTGGATGGAATATTTGCGTTGTTACAAGTGCCGATATCTGTATGTATATATAGTGTGTGACTCCTTGATTATTATTAAGCAGTGAATATACATAGTTTGCTACAGCATGTGTATATATATATGTACATATACACCCATATGTTATGTATATCTATACAGGTATGCATATATATATGCATCTATTTATGAATGTGTATATATGTATATAAATGTATATATGATAAATGCACATATGTATGTGTTTATACATATATGCATACAAGTATATATATGAACCATATATCCTCATGTAAAGGTCAAATTTGTTACACGCTTCTAAGCTAAAATTAGGGGGAAACTATTACACAAGTACTCTTTTCAAAAGGATGAAATTCACGTTTGATATGAGTCAAATGATACACAAAAAGAGCCAGATTTCTATATAAAATAATTTTAAAAACTAAAGGAAAATGAATTATGGCCACTATTAAATATTCATAAATATGATAATTGTTTCCATTCTTCCTGCTATGGTAAAATAGTATTGCTGTGCCTTATTCCAGTTACCAACGTAAAGTCCATGCACCATATACACAGCTTAGTTCTGTAGGTTATCAGTAAATACCAGCACTTAAATTCAGGATGAGTTTGCACCAGTTTTATTTCTATATACACGACAATACCTGCCCCTACAGCTGTTGACCTGTTATCTGTGAAATTTTACCTCTAATAGTCGATGGTTACTTTTTGTGCTGGGGAAGGGGGCGTTAAAGTTGCATGGTCCGATGGAGTTTGAATTTCGGTAGTATTTTTAGATACATATATCAAAGTGATCATTATGAGCTACTAATCATTAGTCTAGAGTCATTTTGATGAAAAATGACTAGTTTTGAAGCAATTTGTGCTGAAGGAACCCAAAATAATTTTGACAAGCTTACCAAAACTCCTGTGGCTATGACCTAGATGGTCATCTCGCGGTCACCACGTGATGTGAAATGACCTACTAATCCTGGAACTTGACAGGGATGTAGGTAGGTATTTCTGTTTGGGTTCTGACCATTCTGGGAAGCCCCAGGGAGAAGGGGAAGGGGGGGGGGGAGGGGGACGAGAGGGAGGGGAGGTTGTGAGGGGAGGGGGGAAGGGGAGGGTGTGAGGGGAGGAGGGAAGAGGAGGGTGTGAGGGGAGGAAAGGGAATCGGAGGGTGTGAGGGGCGGAGGAGGATGGTCGGGTGTGAGGGGAGGATGGGGAAGAGAAGGGTCTGAGGGGAGGAAAGGGTGGCGGAGGGTGTGAGGGGCGGAGGGGGAGGGGAGGGTGTGAGGGGAGGAAGGGGAAGGGAGAGTGTGAGGGGAGGAAAGGGAAGGGAGGGTGTGAGGAGAGGATATATATAGAGAGTATAATGTATTATACGTATATAAAAGGGGCGGAGCTCTCTCATAATATTATCACGATTATTCCTCTGTTATTTCGACTACTATTATTCTCCAATCGCTGACTTGCCCGCGTTTGGGAATGGGAGGGTGTGAGGAGAGGATATATATATATATATGAGGAGAGGATATATATATATATATATAATATATCCTCTCCTCACACCCTCCCATTCCCTTTCCTACCGATGGCCAATACTAATATATAAATATATAAATTTCAAAATTTAAATTACCCAAATTGATCAATTATATTCATAGAATTGAGCAAACAGCATTGAATATCCAACATGGAGGGGAGGGGCAACATCCACCTCATTTCCCCTTTCCCTCTATGACCCTGCACAGTAGGCCTACTTGGTTGGGGGGCTAATGAGGTCACGAGATTGGCCTAATTGGTTAATGGCCTTCCTGCATAAATGGTGTTTCAAACTGAGTGTTCAAAGGGGTGAGTTTAAAAAGTCACTGGTTATGCTGTATATGCTGTCCCAAATCATTAGCTAATGCACCAGTATCTAAGTTGGATATATACGATGAAATGTAAGTAGTTGTTTTAACTTTGCCAAAATTATATTTCATCGGACCATGCAACTTTAACCAAACTGTGAAATTCTAGGGTCAACGTTTACAGAAGGTCTCTGGAAAATTCCAGATAGGGGCTCGACGTTTACATGAGATCGACTTCTACTCGAATATATATGGTATACATGCATATATGTATATATAAATACATCTATATGTATGTGTATATGATGAGTATATGAGTATATCTACACGCTTATACGCATATATAAGCGCGTAGATTATATATCTATACATACGTATATGTATGTATATATATACATATATATATATATATATATATATATATAGGTATGCATGCATATGTACATATAAATATACACGCACATATATCTGGATATTCCAAGATATAACGTGTTCTCTCATTATATGGATGTCCGCTACCGAAAAAGACCTTTTCCGTGGAGCATGTTTAGTGAACTGTGACCAACAGCATTAGTTCTTGATATTGCTATCAGAGGGCGGGTTGGTGTCGAAAATCCTCTGTACGGCCTTTGCCACAGAGCATGCTGCAGAGTGAGCTGAAACCGTCAACAGTACCTCGACCACTGTCATCTGAGGGAGGGTTTGGGGTTCAGGTGGAAATCGTGACTGGCACCGGTCCACAACGTATTGCGAGTAGTACATGCAGTGTGCCCCGTGTGCCAGGCACCAGCCAACATAGTCACGTGATCACTGGTGTCGCTATTTGCCTCGCAGTAAGCTAGATAAAAGGCATGTCAGTATGTTTCATGTTTATTCGAAGTCCATTTCCCCATCCCCCACAAAAAATAAATTAATTAAATTTGGGTGGGAAAAATGAACAGAACCACATTACTTCAATTGAGTAATAAAACACAGACTATCTATATTTTAGCGTTTGCCCTTCTCTGTCATGTTATGATGTTTCAGTTTGTTTGTTTGTTGGGGTTTTATGTCCTAGCAACAAGGATGTTTCATGTCACATCATGGTGTGCCATGTCACGTCATGCCGGTCTATGTCACATCATGCTGTTCCATGCCATGTCATGGTATTCCATGTCACATCATGTCACATCATGATGTTCCATGCTACGTCATGATATTCCATGTCACGCTATGCCCGTCTATACCACGTCATGATGTTCCATGCCACGTCATGCATACAAAGCTGCACAATCCAATGGTACAGTCATATTGTTCCAGGCCGTTTCATGTGGTTCTAAGCCACGATATTCTGTTCCATGCCACGCCTTCAGTTCCATGCCACGTCATTCTAGTTAATTCTACGCCATGTTTCTCCATGACACATCTTGCTGTTCCATACCGCCATGTGGTTCCATGGTCCCACTACAGCACGCCTGTGGCTATGGTTGTGGCTGGGGCTGCCTTTGCCTTTGACTTTGATGTCCACGTTCTAGGGATTACCGTCCACGCATTCGCAGTTACAAGAAAAAGCTAGTCTCGAGCTATTTGACCTGCCAATCCCGACAGGTGGCGAACGTGCTTTTGAAGAGTTGCATTTAAATATTTGTATCAAGAAACAAAGATTTTAGCCACGATATATGTATATGTGTATATAATATTATATATATGCAATATATTGGTATCAAGGAGCATTTTGTTTTGAACATTTTGATTAGCATCAATTGCTAATCAATTTGCAAATTGTTTAGTGATTTACATAACTTGTATCGCTATTCGTGACATGATACTGAACAAAATATTCCCTCTGTAATGAATGCACACAGGGAGCATTTTGGTTCGAGAATTTTGATTAGCCTCAATCAATCGCTAATTAATTTCCAAATTGATTAGCGATCAACATAACTTGTATCGCTATTCGCGACACGATACTGAACAAAATGTTCCCTATGTATATATAAAACTAGCCGAGAATTAACTTCCTGCCCAATGTGGTGTGTGGCAAATGTACTTCTGGGAGTTGGGTTTGAATATCTACATTAAGAAACACGGGTTTCAGGATCTATATATAAACTAGCCAAGAGCAGTTTAGCCTACCAGGTGTGACATATGGTGAATGTTCTCTATCTTTCTCATGAAATAAGCCTGCAAACAACAATCATATATAAATATACCACTATATTACCGTAGTATCTACTCAATATAGGGTTGACACCTAGACGCACTTATTATATATGAGCCTGTCTCAAAAGGTGCTAACTCTTCGTTTTTTTGTCCATAGTAATGATTGACACAAAAGTGCACAGAAACGGGTACACTGAAAACACAAGGACATTTGCTTCAAATCAATATGTATTCCATTGGGATTATGAAACACCGTGTAAAAAACAAATCAGTATATCATGAGCAAATGCATAAGTACATAGTGTGTTGATCGTTACTATGGACAAAGTTTTGTCCCCTATTGCTTAGCGCCTTTTGAGACAGTCTCATATGGTTGTTATATAATTATAATAGGCTTAATGAGGTTCTCTAAATGGGACGGTTCATAAGTGACTACTGCCAATTATGGGAATGTTAAGCGGGAGCCTTTGCGTGTATAAATTGTTATGTGGGTCATTGCCCAAATGATCACCTGGTAATGGGTACTCCTGGTGAGCGTGAAACAATTGGACTGCCCGCCCCCTGGTGGGAACCATCGGCATACTGTGCCCTACGGTTACAGTACTGCACGTTCTTAGATCTTGTGTGCCTCACCCTCGGGGATGAAAGTGGTCTCTGGCCAAAAAAAAACGGAAAACAAACCGAGATTATTACACCGATGGCGAATTTTGTGCGAAAACGGGGATTTTCCCCCCATAGGATTAGCACTGTCAGGGAATCGTGGAAAAAATTCTGGAAGTCAGGGGCGCGTTCAGGGTCCGTCTCGGAGGCGCCTCGGAGATGACACTGACCCAACGCTAGTCTGAACGGCAAAAGCAGTTTGTTGTCTCAAAAATGGCCGCCCCCATAGGTGGTGGCCATTTGCAATGGAAAAGCTGCGCTGTGATGGGCTGAAACCACTAGATACGGCGGCCATTTTCGAGGTGCTCTTTGTCTCCTTTCTGAAAAGGGAGGCGTTGCCGAGACGTCGCCGAGACGCACCCTGAATGCAAATAGGCCAAAAAGCATCGCCGAGACGTCGTCGAGACGCACCCTGAACGCGGCCCAGGTTTCAACTATCTTTGTTGTGCCTATTTTATTGCCCAATATATAACTGGTTCGTGTTTGGGTTTATGTTTTAGAAACATTTAAGGTCATATAAGAACGGGATTGGAACTACCCAATTGTTCTCATATATATATATCCTGATTCCTTGGAATTTTGTTTAAGGTTAAATCGGTAAATAACAAAAGTCTGAGAAATCATGGAGATCTTTCATCCCTGCACCTTAAACGTGAACTTGTCGATCCTTCCAGAGTGATTCCTTAAAGCTGGAGAATCCGGTGAAAGCCTCATATATTTCGAAATTAAAACACTTTGATCCTATTTATTTTCCTTTGGATACTGGTGAACTACCTCAACATTTCTTACTGCAGAGAAGGAAATACCCTAACTCAATTTAACTAATTAAGTAATTATTTGATCTTAGTCAAAGCTGAATCCTAGTGTGTCCAGCATTTCGGTGTGCACACCACAAGTATCTCCATAGATAGCCACTATAATAAGAGTTATTAAAGTGCGGTATATATCCTAGCGGCCAACTAATTATATTTTATCCAAAAATAAAAATGGCAGAAACTCAAAATCACCGGACTTTGCAGCTTTACCCAACACCCTCCGACATTCAAAAGGCAATGGTCACTTATGGTTGAGTATGTTACTATTCACTGGTGACAGGAGGAGGGGGGGGGGGGGAAGAGGAGGGGGAAAGAGGGGGAAAGGAGGAGGAAGAGGAGGAGGAAGAGGGTGAGGAAGAGGAGGCGAAAGAGGAGGAGGGGAAGGCCAAGTGGGAGAATAGGTGTGGATAGGTCATCCAGTTGTTATCTATTCTATGTATGCGATCACTACACAGCAATATACCTGTACATAATATATACATGAACCTTTTCACGTGGGAGCGGGGGTTAAATAGTCAGATTCCTGTGAGTATAGTGCTACAAGCAAGTGTCCTCCAGGTGTAATGTTCAGCATGTCCGGATGTCGTGAAGTATTGCCTTCTGGGTAATTACTACGCAGTAAACTGGAGTTCTGTGCAGTATGAGGCATGTGGTATGCAGGCGGTGGGTGTGCTTGCCTTGAGTTGTAATGTGTTGTCATGAAGTGTGGTTTGGCCAGAACAAGCATTCGCAGTGCGTCTAGCATTAGCAATAGCAATAACTGAGCATGTAATGTTAAAAGTAAACTAATATATCCTAATTGCCCGTGTTTGGTGTTATTCTTGAAATCAATATTATCATATCAATAATATACATGTGTGCCATTATGTTGTATGTTAAAATCATCCGTACTTTATGACATAGCCAGAAGATCAGTGCATCGGGGTTGGAGTGGGAACGTGAGAATTACATATAATACGCCGATGAAGAAGTAATTCACAAAATATAAAAATATAATGTTGCATACCTATTTAACGCATAGATCTACCAGTATTTATATATATTAGCGTGTTGTGGATTTGCTGCATGCTAACCGCTGTCCCTGCGGCCCAGCCACGACGTTAGCGCCACTAACGGCTGTTTTTGACACTCCCCACTCCTACCTTTCTTCCTCAATTAAGGAAATGCACAAGCTGATCGAGCTGCACAAATGGCTCTGAACAGTGCCATGTCGGATCTCTCAATCTGATCTGAGACCACATGTTCTCATTGCATTGAAGAACATCCACATCATGCTGGGTGTCGGTGGGACTAAAGCTAAGATTCCTTATATGCTGTATGCGGCATGCGAATGCGAATGTGGTATATGTGGCATAGATATATGCCAACCCCCAATAGCCGATGTTTACTTTTTGGGCTGGGGGATGGTTAACCAAATAAACACACCAAAAAAGTTACCCATAACATTTTTGGGGGTTTTTCCTCCAAATTTGTGAAGGAAAATCAAAGTTAGTATTGTTTTCTATAGCAAATGCAGCAGTATTCGCATTCGCACTGATCGGTCCATGGGTCGATCCATTTGCCGCATTCGCATTTGCATTCGCATTCGTATTTGCATTCGGACATATGGAAGCACCACTATTCATTTACATGCTTTTCTATATTTTGCCGCATTCGCATTCGCATTCGGATGCCGCATACCGCGTATAAGGAATCTTAGCTTAAGTCATCCTACTCGATGCCACAATGGCCATTCTTGGCTAACTCACACATTTTTATTCAAGAGAGAACCACCCCTGAGTGTATTGGGTGTTATGGCCCTGTCACACTACGACGTAATGACATCAGCGTAGGGAG